>WHYT01017380.1:550550-563979 GCA_009806455.1 Tetrax tetrax | reverse complement strand
CCCCCCCCCCCCCCCCCCCCCCCATGTATTTTAGATTGAAAAGAACAGAAAACTAAATATAATTTCCTGGAAATTTGAAGCAATTATTAAAAACAAATGCTTCCACCACATCTGAATGCAAAAGAAGTTTCCCAACAGAAATTTGCTTTCACCTAGCAAGTGATATAAATTAATAGGACAGCTCTACAGAAAATTTTAATTCCAGGCTGTATTCCGAGCTACATGTAGCAACGAGGAGATGCTTCAGACATGTCCTACTGCATGTTCCTAAGAGTCCAACCTTAACAGTCTGCGGACCCTACGAGTTATTTCTACACATTGGAAAGGTACAAATCAACACTGAGACATATTCGGAGACCAAACCAAGTGTCTCTTACCAGCACAAAGTCAATAAATGCGTGCCACGCATATTGCCTTTGATTGTCTCTGGTCTACTGTACGTGCTAGAAAAGTGGGGAGAAGTGGAGAGAGCACACTTACACCAACTACCACCATCTTTATAAAGGTTCTTTCAGAGCAGCCAGCAGGCAGTTTAAATTAGAGCAGAATATCATCTGCTGCAGTCCAGATTATGATTGAGAACTAAGAATCCATAATTAAAGTTATGCTGTTTCCTACCCTCTAGCCCCAGTATATCAGCTGGCCGTATGGGATGAACAAGTAATAGCAGTTAGGCTTATTGAAAAGCCAGTGTAAAAACGCCATCCTGGGCTCCTTAAGACTTCCAGAAACTAGTAAACTAGCAATTCATTCTTGATGTAGAAAAAAAAAAAAGAAAACAAAAACAAAAACAAAAAAGCCAACCAACCAAACAAGAGAGGCAACAGGATCCCCTCTTCCAATAAAAATATTAAAAGCATTTCAAATTAAAAGCCATACATTGTCTGACTGCCAACTGCAGTGTTTTCTCTACCTACCTATTTTCCCAACAATTACCTTTCACAAACCACAGTCTTCCTCAGATAAAATGTTATTAGTGTTTTTTTTTCCTCTCTGCTCACAGCAATGTGTCCGTATGATCAACACTATTAAGAATTCCCAAATCCTTCCTCAGGAGCCTGTAAGGTAACCATTTACAATAGGTTTCTAAAGAACTAGTGCAAAATCTAAAGGTTTGAATCTTCCACATGATCCTTTCTGTAGGTTGTTTCTCAACATATTTCCTTCAGTATTTATGCTTTCACAATTTAACAATGCATTTTAACAAGAATCTGTAATTTTCTTGTGCCATATGTATGATTCAGTGCACACACAGGCACACCTATAGCTTCACAACTGTCATGTTCTTATTGTATCTCAAAACCACAAGAAATAATTTAAGGACACAGTCTGAAAGTTATATGAACTTCTCACAAAAATGCCCACTGTTCCTCTTTGAATTTTTTTAAAATTAATTGCACTTTTAAGGCAACTCTTACTCTCTTCCTTACCCACAAATAAGGGCTCTGACTGACACCCAGTGGCAAATTAAAAAAAAAAAAAACAAAAAACAAAAAACCAACCAAACAAAAAACCCACAGTCTGCCAGCTGAAGCAAGCCTCAACCCTGCCAGCTGCCCCTTAGAATACAAGTTGTTGCCCCAATGACAGATGGCTGTACAGCTCACGTGGCAATTCAAGAGCAGCTCCAGTTTTCAGCCTAGCATAATTAAGCCAGCCAACTGCAACTCCCCTTTACCTTAATATGCTAAAGTACCTCAATATTAAAGCACCACAGCAGCCATTCAGTGATCCTTGCCTTGAACAGGGATCAGCTGGGAGTACAGGACAACTGACAATCAAGATCAACAAACTCGAGTTCAACCATCCAGTTTTTACCCTGGGACAAACCGAGCACTAAAGTAAGTCCAGAAAGAAGACAGGTATTGTATAAAGAGAGACAGTGTAGTTTAAACCTAGACCATCAACCACAGGAGCCCAAGAGGATCACAGTCAGTCTCTGCTTTGCCACAGATGCAGTTCCCAGATAAAGTTAAACCAATTTAAGAGTACAATACTGCCAGAAAGGAGAGTACAGCCCTTTTTCCACCAGCTTCCTCACACAATGGTCAGTGACTGTACAGGTGCACTGTTTCTAAAACCAACAAAGGAAGGAAGCAGCAAAGCACCACCACCAAAATCCCTTTTGGTGGTCATCTGCAAATATACTGCTTAAACTAATGGTGAAACTGCGCCTACAGACCTTCCCTGGTGACTCTGGTGGGAAAGTTGTGTTATTTCTTTATGCTTTTGTTTCCTTCTGCTGAAGTCAGAACAATGGTACTTCACTACATCCCAGGTGCGCAACAAGGACAGTAATAGACAACTGAAAGCCTACAGGGCACAAGAGTAATGCAAGACAAACATCCAAATTAGTGAAACAAAGAGGATCCTTTGCCAACACCTGAAATTACTCTAGGCCATCACTAGAATGACTGTAAGATATGCTGGGATAAGAGACATTTCCCCCCATTTACTGCAACCCCAACACAAGACCTTCAGGAAGAAGGGAAGGATTAAAATTGAGTGCACTGATTAATACCGTTTTACACCACAGAATGCTCAAACAGCTCTTTCTCAAGTAAACTCTTCGCATACACAAAAATAAGGATTCTGTGAAGCAGATCCCTAAGTCAGGAACCTTCTGGACTAGAAACTGTTCCTTCTCTTCACCCTACCCACTGCGTTACTATTACTAGAAGTACTGAAAGAAGAAACAAAGAACTACTGAAATACTCCTCTCACTTTAAAGAAAAAAGTTAAACATGGACACATGCATATGAGTTTATTCTTAAAAGGAAAAAAGAATCACTTTTTAAAAGTAATTTATTTTATTTAAACTCCTGAGATTATTATGTCTTTTATACAGACTCCTACCAACAGAGATCTTATCTAGGTGGGGAGACTTTGCCAGCTAGGTTTGAAAAGAATTTCGTCTCCACATAGGTGAAAAAATAACTGATAGCAGGGTCAAAGAGGCACACCTTGGGAGGAAATGTATCACTTGTCTCTATTAATAAAAAGGAGTAGGTTTGGTTTGGTTTTTTTTTTACTGATTTACAAAACCAAGAGAAGCCATTTTTGTGGATACTAAGTTCTCAAATCTTGCTATTCTGAACTATAATACTTCACTCCTTTCTCAAACCATATTTGTGATTTAATGAACTAGAGAAAGTAAAATTAATTTCCTGAAATGTATTCAGCCACTTCTACACTACTACATAATTTGGGAGAAAAGACAATAGAAATCTTACAAAGAAAAACTCAATCAGGCTCAAGCATCATAATGCATACATACTATTTATATTACTGAAATTGCAAGCTTTCTGCAAACAGGACTATACACACAAGTTTTAGGAAAAAAAAAAACCACAGTGAATGCTGAAAACATTAACACACGTAATTTTAGTGACGACATCTGCATCAAAACATCACAGATATTAAACCGGAACAGTTCTTCTTACTGTTTAAAACTTGCTCATTATTTAAGCAGTAATTATTTCCACCACTCAAGCAACAAAAACAGTTAAAAATTTCTGCCTTCCCGGGCCACTACAGTATCACTTCAACAGACTGTCTGCTAATAGTGGTAGTACAGCAGAACACTGGAGTTTCAACCTTGCTGCTAAGGAAGAAACAACGGGGTGGTACCCAAAGTATAATTTACTTTACACTATATATTTATTTATATTTAATCTGAAAATCACTGTGCCCAGCTCACTAAGATTTCAGCATGCTCAGTGTTTCAGGTATTGTTCTTGATTTCACCTGATAGTATACCATTTCTAAATCTTACACACACAAAAAAAAAAAAAATATATTGTCAGCTCATAGCGCTCTTTGTGGTCTTGGTCATCAAGATTACTGAAAGCAATGAAACAAACTATGCAGTCAGATTGTTGGGATTTACCCAAGAAGATGGCAATGAATCCACTCTTACAGCATCAGTGAATGGCAGGTATTGCTTGGTAGGCCTTTCAAATAGAGAAGTCAAAAATAATGATTTTTCCACATACTACCTATTTTTAACTTCCACTGTATTAATCAGCATAAGAGCAACCCACAGCAGAGTGCATGCTCAGATCTTCAGTTTCTTGAAAAAGTTACCCAGAAAAACATAGGCTGAAAAATTCATGAAGTTAACATGAAAACTGATCTTAAAATGGACTACCACATAATATCAGTATTGAAAATTCAAATAAATAAAATATTGTTTAAAATTAGTTTTCCATTCTTGTTTTTCACACATTACTGACACTTTCACAAATAAGTTAACATTTCTTTTATACTCACTTTTTATTTTCAGCCCAATTATGGAAACTACAGCTAACAGGAATACTAACGCAAAAAGCCTCTAAAAGATAAAGTGCTTATTTCAACATTAGCATGACAAATATATTTTTGTTTAAATATACATATTAAGGTTATTTAACCTATAACTGAAAATCAGAATAATTTCAACTCTTCTCCTCTGGCATTTACAAAAAAAAAAAAAAAGGAAATGTTTAGGTGAGATGGAGCTGTCAGAAAGCATTTTTATGTGTTTAAGTGTTTATTAACACTTCTAATGTTAACAAGCGCAGATGTTCAAACACCTCTTAGACAAAATGGAAAATACAGCATCACATCTACATGTACTACGATGACTTTTACCTTCAGAACAGAGCTTCAGTGGACACCCACTGAACCTACTTAGGTATGCCTTTTTCAGTTACTTAAACCTTTTAATTTAAGGTAAAATTTGACAACAGCAAGCACTGATACTGTCAAGTGTATCAGCAGATTATTGATCACAAGCTGATGATCAATGAGCAGCTGCTGCTAAGAAATCTGGCAAGATATGAAAAGATTTAAACTTGTTATCAACGGCCACCTGAACCCATCATCACAGTCACACCCATTCTTCTTCTAATCATCTAGACGGCAACAGTAGCCCAAAGCATTTATCTCCTGCCTTCCCACTGATGCTTAGCTAGCCAAATGACTGCACAACTTGTGTTGAAGGAGGTTCTCAACAATGATCTGAAGCATATGCCTTAGAGGCTCGATTACTACATCGTTTTGTAGAGAGTTAAAAATGGAGACAGAGAGGAAGCTCCAAATGGATCTGAATAAAGTGGGTCTCCTATGATGGAAAACCCACTACTCACTCTGACACAATGCAGTAACCCTAGACCTTCAGTCTTGCAACTTCCAAGGTCATAAAGGATGGAGCTCAGCTATCTCCTGTCCCTATCCATTATTTTGACTTGGGCAGTTGCAGTCAATACAGGTCAAAATGGAACAAGTGAAATTCCAGAGTAAACTCTGGTTTGTTTTGAATAACTGATCTTCAACAGCTGTCGAAGAAGGTGAAGAGGTAGAACCTTTCAGCCAAAAAGACTGCCACATCTCTTACCATCTTCAGAGAAAGGTGAAATGTCACATCTTGCCAAAGGCTAATACAGCAACATCTAAACGAAGTTGCTGTCCTTCCTCCTTCAAGACAGTAACAACTTAAAGAAACAGCAAACATTAATCTGAATAGCTACTACACACAATTTAAATTGATCACCCAACAGCATTTGCATCATCTTTCTGGCCTCTTGCTTTCCCAAGAGTCAGGAAAGACTTAACTAGCCAAAAAATACCCATTTTGTCCTCAGCTCTTAGAAAAATTATTAAAATCAGAAGTTCTCCTATGCTTCTGCAGCATAACATGCTCTCTAAAGATATGCTGACAAACTTTATAATTATATTTCTCAGGGGAGTACAGCAAGTCTGCACCAAGGCCTATGTTGCAAAAAGACTGAATTCCAAGTAAAGAAAAAAAGTCACACTGTTCCATTTACTTTCCCAAGTACAAGAAGCTTGGTAACTAAATTTTATCCAGTACTTCCTAAAAAAAAAAATCTCATTGGCCAAACGAGAATGAAAAATGGAAAGGAAGCTTTATTTATCTGTCATTTACACATAGGATCCATAGTGCAGTAATTAACTAACCAGAGTAATGTGTGGGAGAAGGGGAAATGAGGTAGATTCAAGAGGCAGTTCTGAGTTGCTCTCTTTGGGAGCCTTAGAAATTCAGCAAGGCAGTAAGACAGGGTGGCAATATCTGATTACTGAAAAGGATTTTTACATATGCATTTAAGTAGTATTTTAGATTTTTAATAATTGTTGATGAACTAGACTGGATAGCTATGTATCTATTGCTGCAAAATCAAATTTCAAATAAGAACTGAGCACTAAAAAGAAAATCAATTGTTTTACCTTTCATGTCATTTCAGATCAAATTCAAGTGCTATTTGTGGTCAACGGGAATCTTTCAACTATCCCAAGATTTCAGCAGGCTTTGAATTGCAGCATCCAGAAGTATTATTGCAGTGTTAGAATGATTGATTTCAATTACCAAGCATCTTCTGAAACAACTCAAAGTAAAACCTACTTCTTTAAAAACAAGAAAGAAGTATACCAGGATACTGTGAAATAAACTACTTATTCGTGGTGTTTTAAAATGCACTAATAAAGCTTTTCTAAGTTTTGCTAAAGAAAAACATGACTAGTAATTAAAATATCTGACTGATTTTCAGGGTAGCATCTTTGTGGTATTCACTCCTTCAGCAAGGTATGGTCTTAAAACAGCAACAATACAGGAAACTGTGGTGAAGTCCTCATCTTAGTGTTGTATAGATACACTGCTGTATAGAAACTAGCTTGGGGACAGAAACTGCATTATTGTTTTAGCCAAGGTACCCCAGCAGGTCTGACAGTCCACGTGGAGAAGGGAGTGCCTTGAAAGAGCGTAATGAAAGAGGGTCAAGCTAACTCAAATTACCTTCCATTTGCCACAGGCTAAGACCATACACATGAACAATTACTGTGAATCAGATACCACAGATCAGCTGACATACAGTAACCTGTCATCCTACAATAACCTGTCCAAATAACAAAGGTAGCTTGAAATTTAGACTGGCTGTAGAGCTACACCTCATCCCTATTCAGAAAGCAAGAGGCTAAACCCTTGAACCTTTGCTTCTAGATGTATAAGCTGAAAACAAGTAACAGAAGAGAACCCACAAATCAGAGCCCTTAAGGCAAATAGGCTGTTTCCAAACACTACAAACTGGGATTACCAAAAGGAAATAGTTACTGTAACATGACCTATTCATGCTAGCCAGCATCTTGGTATAAAAGCATACACACAGTATGACGACCATGAGACTGCAAATTCAGCTCTTCTGCTGGTCTGGACAGAGGTTATTTAAAGCAAGTGTAACAATTCCAAGTACGGATGTTAATTTTGCCTTGTAATGGCAATTCACAGTAGGACAAAACCCAAGCTTTTGCTTCCCAACCTCATTGCCAGGAGTGCTTGTTCCTCTATGCTATGTTCCAGACTAAGAAGTAAAGAAGTCTCTGAAACATAAGGAGGACTACCCTTCCAGGGGCCTACAGCTAGAATAACCCACAAGTACTCCTACTGTTCACCTCTAGTATTTTCCCAGCCCAAGAAATGTCTGACAAGAGGTTTAGTTAATTTTTAAAATCAGTTTTGACTAATTGCAAAAAACAGACAACCCTAATTCAAACACCTGCCAAGCTCAAAGAAGTCAAGCACGACAGAAAAACTGAGGAAACACTTTATATACTCTATCAACACTAGACTTGCATTCACAGGTGAATCAGTTTTTCGGAACACAGAATCAGTTGCACAAGAAGATAAATACTACTATTATTTTGATATTGCAATACTACTAATATCCGGTATGTACTGAAATGATATCTCTATATACTTTTGCTGAATAAACTAAGTAGAATCAAGAAGATATAGCTGCTTAACAGAAACAAACCTAGGAGCCTGAGCAACAATGTTTGTTTCTGTTAAACACAGAAAACAACCATGCAGCATTCCAAGCTCCTGGAACAAAGCAGTGCCTGAACTCTCACATTTAAGACA
This sequence comes from Tetrax tetrax, assembly GCA_009806455.1. Taxonomy (NCBI): domain Eukaryota; kingdom Metazoa; phylum Chordata; class Aves; order Otidiformes; family Otididae; genus Tetrax; species Tetrax tetrax. The sequence continues at coordinate 556,064 of WHYT01017380.1, read as the reverse complement.
TCAGGAGGGACCTGACAAACTTGGCAATGGAGTGGAAACTGCAGGTTTCTGTTACAACAAATAGTAAGTTTCATGGTATCGTAGAACAGAGCCACAGCAGCATTTCAACAGCTCCTCTCAAATAGACAGGACCATTGCCAGGCACTGCGCAAGGCTCCAGGCTCACAGGATGGCTAAAGTGATCTGATGATTAGCTGTGAGGACGAGGGGCAGTCCCACTTCCTTCCTCCCACTCCCAGCTCCCTACCCAATGACTCTTACACACTCAAACTCTGCAGTTAGTTCAAAGAGCTAAACCACCAGATAACTATTCAGGGTGTTTTGTAGGCTTAGTTTCCGTGGTGATCTGGTTCAAGGAGCTACAAGTGCCGATGCAAAGCAGGGGATAAGAACTTGGAGCTAGAAGCAGGAATAATGGGATGATCCCTTCCTCTAGCAACCAGGCTCTAAAATTACTTAGTTATCTTGTCAAAAGGTAGCTAAAGGAAGTCTCTCAGAGGAAAGCGTAAAAGATAGTCCCTAAAAGCCTGCTGAAAGAACTGTATGTTTTACAAGTGTTCACTTGTTGCTTGTCTGTATCCTCCCAGCTTCTACCTATAAATGAGCAACATTAAGAGCAGGCAGCACCATAACCAGCAAAACTTAAGTTATTGAGAAGAACCACAAGAACCGCTACGCGAGTTGTCTTTTAAGAAGTATTACAGAGATTTTAATGACCTCAAAAAGAGTTCACTAAACTATCTAATATGAAGTACAATTTGAATGATAGGGGATTTCTCTGGAATGTCTTCTTTACTTTAGAATCTACATCTAGATCTTGCTCTCCTCTTTTACAAGAATTTAAAAGTCTATTTTAAAAGTAGCAATATATTATAAAAGCAGAATTTTCATAGATGCTCTGTAATTTCGCTATATGTTTTAGTTTGCTTCCCATCCCATTTCAGCAAGAACTGAAGGACTCAGACTAAAATCCTAGGCTATATTCAAATACCGCAGTTTAGTACCATAATGACAATGAAAATCAGCAAGTATGCTTCCCATCCTATTCAAGTGCTCAACAGAGAAACACCACACAAGCAAGAAACAAACAGTAGTACTTAAAACCAGAAAACACCGGATGATTAGTTGACAACAAAGTCAACCAAACAAACCTTTCATTTTCTCAATTCCTGTTAGTTCAGTCATGTTCTCATCTCTTCTTTGCTTTTATTGTCCACTCATTACAGAATTCTGATTTACTTTTTCTACACTGTCTGTTATATTATATAAGGCTAAATATATTTAATCAGCACAATGTAGAAATCTTAGAGAAGTACACTACCTCCTCTTCCTACCAGACCAGAAAGTTCACAGCTATGAGCTGTAAGAGGAAGTTTAAGCATTGCCACAGGTGACCCACATTACAATACACCTGGTGCACACTCACTCTCTTTACCAAAGCAACCCACAGCAGAGAGTGGGCCAAACAAGTTGTCCTCACTGCAGTGGCAGCCCCCTCCGGCTGCCACCCAGCCTCCCCAATTGTACGGCTGTGCACGTGCAGAGTAAGTGTGCTTAACGTGCCGAATAAACACACAGGCACAGCAGTGACTGCACAGGCACTGCAAATTCAGCACTTGCTGGGCACCAGATTTACCGTGCTGGCGAGGAAACTGCCAATGTAAAGCAAGCTGCAAGTCTGACATTCCTAGGCAGCTACTGGGCTGACAAAGCATTCACAGTGCTTCAATTCTAGGTATATACATTAAACCCTCCACGTCCAGTGCACATAATGTTTATTATGCTTAATGCCTTGCACATCTGCAGCAAAAGCCTGACAAACATTGGAGAGCTTTGGCCTACTCCACAACTGTGATTCTCCCAGGAAGCACCAGATCAGGAGGGGAGTACAGACCATAACATTCCCCCAAAGCAGAAAGATATCAAATAGACTGATATAGGAGACTTCATTAGCTCTTTACTTATATCACAGGGCTCAAAGTTTTTGTAACACAGAAACTAAATTTTAAAAGCTCTGGTATTTCTGGGAAACTCTAACAGATGTTAATAGTCATACAAATGACCAAAATACGCCAAAACTGTGGGCAGTGAACACTATAATGTATACCAAGAACAAATATACTTGATTTTGATTTCTCCAAATCAGATAGAAAGCTTTAACATCAATTTAGGCATTTGTCCTTCATGTAGGACAACAGAGGTATGCAGACATTTTTTTTTGTACTCATGATGCACAATCACGCTTCAAAAAACAGAAGTTGTACTTGAAGTACCAAGTTTATAGATTCTAAACTTCCATCTGTAACCTAGACTTTGGAAAATTTTCATTGCAGAAACAAGGATTACATATCCATATGTAAATATGTCTTTTCCCAGCCTAGGACTCTCTTTTAAGGAATACAGAAAAGCCTGAATTAGATTTCTTTCCACCTGGAGCAACTCATGCCTGACTTCTTGACTTCTTGCCTTAAGGGATGATCCTACAAAAACTGAAACCAATTCAGTTATTTTGATGCAAGTCTGGGCACTTGCTTCAGAATAAGAGTAATTTAATTCAGTTACTGTCACAGCGCAGCACACATCAATATAAGTCTTTTGGTGCATGTATTAAAAAAAAAAAAAAATCACATACATGCTTACACACATGCACATGAAATAGGGCCAAATAAAGACTCCTTAACATTACTGAGATATTTATCTCAATGTAACAAAATTTGACTTTGTGAACAAGAAATCTACTGGAGCTTAGTTTCTACATGTTTGTGCCTTACACAGCCTAACCTACTCTTTCTCCCAGTATCTCAAGCCCTCATGTCCCCTATACACACAAATGACTAATTCAATTACCTTGTGTGCTGACAGGCCAGCTGGTTGCTGCTTCTTGGCATGGAGCGAGAGGGTAAGTTATAAATGTCTTTCCCTCATTGTCTCCTTCCTCTGCCCAGCCAATAATTTCCACAAAGCTTAAGAACTTCACACTCCTTTGTCAAATCTGGTTGAAAAGAGCTAACAAGTTCAGAAGCTGCAGAGTGACAGACAGACAGACTGTATGGCTGTGTAAGTCTTGTTTTCTTTGGAAAACAGATTGGGGGAAGGGGGGAAACAAACTTGCAAGGTAGGTTTACAGGCTGCATGTATTAAATATGCACCAGCTCCAAAAGTATTGACCCAGCTTAAGCCAAGCTAAATTGGAGCTGCCACAGTCCCACCACACCCACAAGCATTCAGTGTTATCCCTTCCCTTGCACCGGCACTTGTGCCAAAAAAATCAACCTGGGAAAAAAAAAAAAAAAAAAAAAAAAGCAGTTAGCATTTGGCGCAGGCAGCTCCGGAGCCAGCTCACTGCTGTGTCACATGGACACCACTACCACGTAAAAGGAACGCGCAGGATTGTGGCAGACGCAGCTGCCATGGTGCTACACATTTGGTACTTTACAGATACAAAATCCAATCCTAAAAGCACTTAATAATGGACATAAAGCTCAGAACCTCAGTAGTAGCATATCCAGTAATATACTGATGTTATAAAGAAGCACATATGCACTAATGTAGTTATTATTTTGAGAAGAATAAAAATGAGAAAAAAAAATTCTTATGTGATAGCTCTGAAACTGACAGGTTTTAGCTGCACTCAGGACAGCATTTTTTTTTTTAACGTGTCTAACCTTGTCTTCTTCCTAAAACTGTATCCAAACCTATATCCTCAAGGAAAAAAAAAAAAAAAGTACTATAAGCAAACATAGGAATATTTAAACACAGACATTACCCTATCCAGATTTCCTTTTGGGCAGACCATTGTCCTAAAGAAAATGAAAGGACCCATGTATCCTCTACGCAGAATTCCAAACCCATAGAAGAAACCACTGGTAACTGCACTGCTATCTAGTGAGATCAGGAGGGAGAAGGTAAAACAGAAGGAGCATAGTGTAGCCAGAGTGGCTAATTTAGATGGAGGGATATGTGAACAGTGGAACATAAGGCAAGACATCTTGGGAAGTATATCCTGATGACATCTTATCTTGGCTGTATAACAGAGTCAGTTTTGGGGAGAAAATTTTGTTATCTGCAATCATTTATGATCTCCCTTCCCCACTAATCAGAATACAGGTACCCAATCACTGTTTATCAATATATAATAAAGCATGATTATGCACTTATTGGATATATTCATACTACATATATAAAGTACAATGAAATAAAAAACACTTCACAGTATAAAACACAGCTTTGTATGATTTTTAAACCTTTAATGAAGAATTTTTAGAAACTGAATTTTTTTTCCTAGTCATCTATTTATTAGTAATAGGAGTCAAAACTTTATTTTTACCCAGTGGTGAAAATGTAACAGCTGTTATACAGTTGCAGGACACTTTCTACTTATGCAGCATTAAATAACAAATAAACCTCAAGACCTAGTACACGTTTTACTAAGCAATCTACTTCAATGATAGGAAGCAACAAGAAGTTCCAAAGATTACCTTTGTGCTACATTATCAACTCTGTTCTGTGATATTTATACTTACTGTGCTATAACATGGAAGAAAGAAATTATTAATAACAAAAGATAATTTTCATCTAATCACAGCTGCACTCACATTATCTAATAACATTTTTTTAAAAACAAATTTAAATCTGAGTTTAATAGAAACCCTTCCCTTATAACTTACACTGCTTCTTTTGTACAGCCTTTTTCAAGATGACCTACATTGCTTGGGCATAAAGGTGAAAAAAGTCACCACTGACTTGTGCAGTATAGTCTAACCCTAGCATATTGGCTTATAATTTAGTAGCATTATACATCATCCTTTACAGTAACAGCCCTGCACAAAGTGATCAAAGTCACAGGTAAAACTGGCATTAGCTTCCTGAGACAGTAGATAAGACCTTGCAGGTTCTGAGACAGGAATAGGAACTGCACTAGAGACACTTCAAATGTAGATGTAATACTAATAACAAAAGACCCTGATGCTGTTGATACTTTTTGGGTAAGTCAGACCTAGCAGAACTGACCTTCAAAAACACAAGGAAAAAGCTACCAGTGATCCATACGGAACAGTAATTTCAGCAAACTATGGAACCTGCTTTTGTTATAAATTTATCACCACTGAGTGGTAAACAGCAATGAACAATGTAAAAAAAAAAAAGAAAAAAAAAAGGTGAATGTTGAGCTCCGCAAAACATCAGAGTAATACAAATAAATTGCAGCCTCATATTTTAACAGAAAAAGTTTCTGCCTGTATCTTCAACAAATTAATAACATGAACAGTTCAAGACAGGCTGTCCAATGTAAAACTGAATAATGACAACACTTAATCTATAAGCGCACTTTTCTGGATGCCTTTTAGAAGTTGTATTTTGATCTGTAAACTATGCCGCTTAAAAAATCAAATATTCTGCATATGGAACATCGATGATGAAAATCCTCAGTGCGTGTCATAGAGAGGAGGAAGTTCTTTTCGTTGTTTTTTTTTTTTTTTTTAAATGTCAGTATACCAGAGAAGTCATTTTAATTAC
>WHYT01017380.1:520277-548818 GCA_009806455.1 Tetrax tetrax | reverse complement strand
AGCGGGATATAAGGGTCGGGGCGGCGGGCGCGAAGGGGTGCGGGTTGTGCGGGGGCCGGGCGTGCGGCGGGAGCGGCAATGGCGGGGCCGAGCCCAGGCCTGGAAGTGGCGAGCGTGGCCGGCTAGGGTCGCGCCGCGCCGCCCTGTCCCACCGGATCCGCCTGGGGCCGGCGGGCCGGGCTCTGTGAGGGCAGCCCGAGTGGGAGCTTTGTGCGCAGCCGCGCCGGAGCGCAGCGGGAGAAGGGGCGTGAGGGGGCCCGAGCGCCCTCCGCCGGGACCGTGTGCGGTGGTGGGGGGGGAGGCTGGCAACGGCTGCCCAAAACGCCGTGTTGTGTGTACCGTGTGCCTTGGTAACCCCGCCGTGGGTGTAGGCTTCGCCCTCGGGCGGCTTGGGCTGGAGGTGGCGTCTTATTTCGGTTTCCACGCACTGGCTCCCTGTTTCCTGACTGCTTGGTGACAACTTTTTCACTCAGGGAATGTATTTATTCCTCGGTCAGTGTGTACACTCGTGTTTGTGTTGCCTTCTGCTAATGCAACAATATGCTATTTATCTTGGGCTGGCAGTTCAGGCAGTGTGTGAGGCTTCTGCCTCACTATATTTGTTATATTGGTGCTCAGCTGGTGGATTGAGAGCAAGGAAAAAAAATTGAAGTTAGTTGTGCTTTTTTTCTCTTTCCTTTTCAGAAATCCCGTAATAAAATGGATGATAAATCCAAGCAGTAAGAAGATATCTTCTCTCTGCAGAGTTGCTCAGGAGTCAACTTGTAATGCTGCAAAGGTGGGTTTATGTGTAGTCCTGCTTAAACTAAGCACTTGGAGTCTGCAGAACCAGGGCCCGTGTCTGTGCCTGAAAAGCAAAAGTGTTATCTTGTATGAAGTGTAAATAAGTGGCTGTAATTAAAAACACATTAGGCAGGAGCTTGTTCAAAGCTGACAAATGAAGGTATAGTATAACTTTAGAAGATGCCAGCTTTAAAATTTTTTATCCTTGTGCCTCTGAAGTAAATGACAGTGAAATTGTACTTTAAAGTTGATATCAGACCAGAAATAAATGTATGGGAAACCTTACAGTAGCTTTTAAGGAGCATTTCTTAGACTTAGTATTTTGTTGCCTTGAGGGATGACTGGAGAAACAGTGGAGGATTGTTTTTCCATGCCTGAGAAAAGTAATTCTTACCATGTTCTCTAATAGTAGGGGAAGAAATAATAAAGTTAAGCTCTTGTGGAAAGAACTTCATAGGGAAAGAAAATAAATGTCACCCTGTTTGGGGCAAGTTTTTGTCATAACAATTACCAAGCTAGTGTACTAAACATTCAGTAGAGCTACACAAGTACATGTACATTTCATAAAAATATTTTTTTTTCTTCTGATAGCAGCATTGTGAGACTGTACTTTAACTTTTGAATGGTAAGAATAACCATACCCAGCAACTGTACTGAGCTTACTGTGCTGTGGTTAAGGATTTTCACATCGTTTAAAACCTATGATCTTTGAAATATAGTATTTTAATAGTTTAACTGCATTTCTGTTCAACTGTTCTAGTTGTAATTTCTTCACCAAGATCTAGCAAATGAATTCTTAGTGTCACAAGGTTACCTGAAATTGGTCAATATTGGTGTACTCCAAACTCTCAGTACTCTGAGTCTTTGAAAACTTCTTCAAGGGTCAAGATGGATGACAAGCTAGTTTTCACCTAAAGTGTGTAAGAATCTAAAGCTCCTGATATTAGAATCACGTTTTATTGAAAACTTGAATCAGAGCAGACTTTCTTGAAAGGTCTTGAACTAGTTTGAAACCCAATGATGTCTTGGCCTAAAAAATGCTTTTTGTAATTGGCTTCTTAAGGTGGTAACTCATGTTAGGAATATGATTGTGGGAGTCTGGGAAAACTTACTGTAAATGGGGGGAGAACGTGAGTCGGTCTAAACAGACAAATTGTAGTCTCGCTGACTTGGCCAAAATGTATTGAGGGCAATCTGTAGAAGGTCATGTAGAAGTTTGTGAAAAATGCTCCGAATTAATATAATGAGAACCTCATGCTAAGTAAGACAAATGTGCTGAAGTTACTAAATAAACTACTGGTGCAAAAAAGTGATATCTCTAAGCATTCACTGGTAGCTTACAAGGCATAGAGTAGGGAAATAATTAGTTCTCTTGTCTAATACTCTTGGCTGTGCTTTGGAAGGCCAGACATTAGAAGGCCTGAAAACCTCATCAAAACAACTTTTACTAGAATCTGTCTCTTTCCATGACAAAACTAAGTCTATCTTACTCGATTTGTGATGACTGGGAATTGATGATCATAATTTCAGTTTTGTAGGTCAATTTTTAAAATGTTATGCTTAGCCATCCCATGACTCTGTTGCTGCTGTATAGCCTCTGAGAGGAAAAGCTCTGTTCTGTGATGAAAATGACACTGAAAATCCAAACTAATATTAAGGGTTAATTGTATTGACCACTGGAAATGCTTTAAACCATCCTGTATGTTGTACTAATAAAGTATTCCTGAATGTGGTTCCAATTTATACTGGCAAGACAACTTTGCCTTTGTCAAGACAGCTTTTTCTGTATTTAAATTGGGAAGAGAGGAATGGAAAGTGGAACTAAATTATACTGTGATTTTTTTTTTTTTTGCATAATTGTCTAAAAATAAATGCTTGCTAGATGGGTTACGTTGGTCACAAATCACCTTTTGGTGACCTATGAACAACTTCATGTTATGAACAGAAAGGGATAAGACCTGGATGAAGAGTCTGCTTGGAGCAATTGTAGCATAAGCAGTTTGGGAGAGTTGTTAGGTACTAGCCCATCATATGAGACCATCTTCTAAGGTGCACTGAATTTCAAATGTATTTAAACATTAATGGTATTTGGTTCTCTGTATGTACATGAAGAGTTGGCTGCTGCTTTGAAGACAGCACCTTCCTGCATGGAGGAAGGGATGCCACAGAGTGCTTAGTGATAATAATAGTAACTTGTTAATTATGTGTTAACATAGAATAGTTAGAGCTTTGTAGCTAATGAGGAAGCTTCACAGAGAGAAGTAGTGCAAGTTGTGGCAAAGGAAACACTGATATAGTGTGTCCTACTTGTGAGGGTGACAGAAGAGCAACTTTGATTCAGCTGACTTGCTCTAGAGTGAAGAATACAGTTAAAACAACTTGAAGCTCTGAAGAAGATGATGGAACAGTTAAGTATTCATTTTCTAGAATCTCGGTAGGGAACAGACAGGAGACTAGAGATGGTGAGGCTGCAGAATGAGCAGGACTGGAAAATGGGTGTGGGGCAGTGTAAACTGTTAAATGAGCAAGGCTGATTCAGGGCAGAGTGATCTGCAGGAATCACTGCTCTTTTATTCCCTTAACTTACATATGCACTAGCAGCCTGGAAAGCCTTGCTTCAGAGACTGTTAGAAATGCTTTGAATGTGGGACAGATTCATGTAAGTTGTTCCAATCTTTACTTGCCCTGAGGATGTGAGTATTGCTTTAACAGTTGATCAAAACAAGTCTAGGATAATAGATTTCAATGAATGGTTATCTGCGGATTACTTCTAAGGGGTTCACAAAAGACAAGTGAGAACTTGTGGACTTGTATGTGACAGCCTAAAGCTCTATTTAAAGATTGTTCAGAAACTGCAAATTGAAAAAAAAAAAAAAACCTAAATCACTGGTTTGCAGTTAAGTGGAAAATGCACAGTATTCTCATTAGCTTTTGCTTCCTAATATTTGTGAGGGAGCAAGAGACATTTTGAGAGCACTGTTGCAGTTTGTTACACAAAGCCCACCACAGAGACTTCAGCTACAGCTCCTGGATTTGAACAAGAAATACAAGTCAGTTTTTAGTGTGCTTTTTAATCGGTTCAAATGGCTTTGCAAAGGAGCCACGTTTATTCCTTTCCTTACAGACAAAAGTGAAGCAAAAAGTGCTGAAATGACTTGCCCAAGAGCATTTACAGGCTATTAACAGGGCCAGGAATAGAACCCTGGGTACAGCAATCCTTATCTAAGGCTTTCTCCGCAGTGTCACATTACCGCTTTCAGAAGCGTAAGACTGTTGCCTATTTCTAACCATCTCATATGCTGTTAATATATCCTTGGACTAAATGGTGCATTGAAGATTTAGGACTGACCCAATGTGGACTACTGACTTTAAATTCTTTGAACGTAGAGGGTTGTTTCTCCTAAGTTTGAAGTGAGCCTTTCAAGAATAGTGATGCCTACTACTGGTTAAACCTGCTTGCTCTGCAGCTCAAACCTTAATGCTATTTTGTTGCAATTTCTCTGATCTCAGTTCCTCTTAGTTGTGTTTTACATCTCATCTAATGCAGGTAAATCTTTGCTCTCTTACAGAAAGACTTTAAAATCTCCTCTGTTTACCTGGAATCCATGTCTCCTGAAATCTAGCTTAATGTTAGCTGACCTTAGTGGGTTGCCTTCTGGGTGAATGTTTGTGGCTGGGAGGTTTTCTGTTGCTGTACCAACCTGGTTTCTGCAGAAAGAATGAAGACCTCAACGTGGGGAAATGTGTAGTGCTTTCTATAAGGTCACATGGCTGTTGAAGCATGTTTATCTAACTTGTTAATTTTGATTCTGCCCTCACAAAAGCTCTATGGAAGTCTGAATGGTACTTAAGTTCTCATAATTTTTTTTAATAAAAGTAACTGCTGAAAAAAGTCCTGGAGAGATGGAGTCTCAGTTTTATAGCATTGACTGTACTGGCAGAAATTTTATATCGAGATAGGTAATAAACATCACTGGCCCTCTTGTTTTTCTTGGGAGTATTTGCAGGGGAGAGAGAGGAAGTATGAAGCTCTTTCCATCTGAGGGATGTCAGCTGGTGGGAAAAGCACCAAGTTTTATATTGTTGGGCTACTAGCAAGGAGGGAGGCACAGGATGGGGAGGTGGTCCTGTGGGCCTCTGCCACAGAGCCCTGGGTGCTGGCCTCCAGCAGGGCTGTCACACAGGGGCAAGCTCACTGGCCCTTGAGAGTCAGAAGCGGGCTTGCAGAGGGGCTTGGTACCATGCTCACTTGTGCAGCTTAATGTGCTGTATCTGGGAGTGTGTGGGAGATGGGCTCAATAGCTACCTTTGTGTCAATTAAATTTTCAGAAAATGTGTTCAGTCCTAGCTACAGATTAGGAATGTAAGAGGTCTGGGGCTCAGTGAAAGGAGCAGCAGCTTGTACTAGAGATGGAGCCTGAATGTCAATTTCAAGGGGCAGAGATGTTGCTATGCAGACCAGCCTACAGTCAATGTCAGGAATTTATGTTGAGGAGGTAGAGTGGATGATGTCTGATGCATGTGAAGGTGGAACTGTTGCAAGTGTCCAATTTGCATTTTCAGCCTTGTTTTCCCAGTGACACCCACTGCTCTCTACTGAAGTCCCCCAGCTTGGCCCTCTGGGTTGCACTGAATTTAGATGTTTCAGAGTCTGAACTGATAAAGTGTCGTTGCTAAAATTAATACATTGGATATAAATTGCATAATTTTACAGGTGACTGGTTAAAATAGCATGATTCTCCTGAATGATCTGTCTGAACACTTAACATAATCCTGAGATAAATAGTATTTTGACTCGGTGGTAGTTGTTCCTTCAAGTTTTCCTTTCAAGTCTGTGGCTCAGGTTGAAGAAATTTCTCTAGATCTTGCTGTTAGTTTCTAGTTTCAAGTTTGTATTGGACTCAGTTTTTATTTCTTGGAGTCTACTTTTGTTTTGCTCATTGCATCAGCAATGCATGCGTATGACAAGTTCTGTGTTTAGAGCTGGGGTTTCCTGACCCCAAATATGGGATATATCTGTTTTTATTGCCTTGGAGAGGCAATCTTTCAACATAATGAATTGAGTCAGGCCCCAAACAAGAGAGGTTTACAAGAACTGCCTCCAATACCACGAACTGGAGAAATCAGCCATTCAGTTGATTGGAGTTGCATGAGGGCCCACCTCCAGATTTACACCTACCAATGGAAAAAAAATGCTTCTTTAGAGAGTTCTTGCTGGTTTGGGGGATAGTTCTCCCTTTGCTTCATCTTCATGATGAGCAGCTAAATGAGCACCCAAAGTCCTAGTCTTAGTTTTCAATGTGTTAAACTGTTGGCAGCATTGTAGAGCATCCAAAAGGTGCTTCTTAAATAGGATTCACTATCTATGTGCAGAAAGAAGTGATACTTCTTTCAGTCCAGGAGACAAAAAATTGAGAAGTGTCTGTAGTCTCACCGTCAGCACATGAACACGTGGTACAATTGCCTGCACTTCAGATCTTCAGAGCAGGTGGGTGTGGGTGCTATTGGTGTTATCTGACAAGTTTACCCTTCCAACAACTTATTTTGTTTACTAATAGGAACAATTTCTTCATGCTAAAAAGGGAGAATATGAGAAATATTACAACTTCTCATTTTGCTGCCTGGTAGACCAATGCCATTTTAAATTTCTTGCTCTAAGACTGTATCCTTTTCTGCAGAGGAGTTCTTTAAATATAGAAATGTGAAATTAATTCCCATGAACCCACTCAAGGGGGAAAAAAAAAGGTGTAGCACATCATATGTGCATGTCTTGCCAGTTTGTTCCTTCTCTAGGTTAGGTAGCTAGAAGAGAAGAGTCTAGGTCCTTTTTTTTTTTTTTTTTTTTTTTTTTTTTTTTTTTTTTTTGTCAATCTTGCAGTCTCAATTGGATCTTTGAGTCATGGCTTCTCTGAGTGGGGGGAAAATGTCTAGTTATCCTTGTGACTGAAAGATACTTCCTCAGAAAGGGTTTTAGAATGTCCTGAGGAGTGTTTTGCAGTTAGGGTCTAAGCTGTTACTGCCATTAAGAAGCAATCCTGCTCCTCACAGGAATCTTTTTGCTGCTCCTACCCTGGCCCCTGTTCTGTCAACTAGCATTTATGCAGCAGCACAGTTAGGCAGATAAAGGAGGTAATCCAGCTGAAAACTAATCCAGCTGAAAGCACAGCTGTTTTTCAAGCATGTGTGTGTTAGCACAGAAAAGTGTTGGGAAGGGATGGCCCCTGTGTGGTGAAGGAAGATTGGCTTTCTGTGATCCTGGAAGCATGTCTTTAGCATTTCCCTGGGCCTTTGGGTAAAGTCATCTTTCATTAGGTATATTTTACTGGAATGCTCTCAAACATAGCTGCTCTGCTGTAGGATCTGTTTGGGCTGCCGATGAAGCACCATTTTTCTTGATTGAGCTATCCATTTAAGCAGGTGGTGGGATGCACTTAAAAGTTGACTGACTCAGAATCACACAGAGTATAGACTTGAAGCTATGCAGTGTCTTTAAGGAGTTCATTTCTCTTCTTTGCCGTGTGATAGTGATGTTGGTTGTTGCCTTCAAGAAGCTTTGGACTTCTGCTGAGGGCAAGCAGCAGATAAGTTGGCAAGGAATGTCTCGCAGGTTAGTACCTGTGGATGACTTTCTCCAGTGCTGCATGGTTTTTTCAGTTATCCACATGGTGGGGATGCTTTTGCTCCTATGTGTACTCCGTTTTACATGTAAACATTCCTTTACCTCAGTAGGGTCAGCTAATCAAGAACAAAGTATTTTGCTAATGATAATGGACAAAATATAACAGTTTTTCAGGGTAGCATGCTGCAGGTATCTCCTTTTGAGTCTAGGTTATTCTAGAGGTAGAAGGTTTTCCTGGCCCATCCTTATCGCATCAGTCAAAGGCTTGGTTGTGAACTTCTTGTCTCCCCAGTGAACCTGTTTCTCTGGTGAGATCTGAACTCTGCCCTCTTGTCCTCAGTAGGTCAGTTCTCACATTCTCCAGACATACCGTTCTCAATGCCTTTCACTATGGCATTGCTGGTTGAAGTGTAGTCTTTTGGTCTCTCTCCATCTTGAGACTCCACAACATTGAGTAAAAGCTGTTTCATGTGGAATCTTGATTTGTTTCACATTCAGGGTGACAGTCTTTGTGAGGAGTCTTGAATCTTGCCACTATCTTGGTAATCTGGAGATGATGGGTGTTTGTTTGCCAAGGTGAGTCGTGGAGTGGTAGGTTGCATCTCTGGAAGACTCAAGTGTTTTGCAGTTGAAGGGAACTGAGTGCTTGCATTGCTTCCTCAGCAGAGTGCGTGGTATATGCCCTATAGGTGTGTGTTCTCTAGTCTTGACTATATGTCATACAGCATTTGAACATAAATACCAAAAGATATGACCTTTTCATTATGCAAAGGACATAAAAACAGGAATTCACCCAAATATACTGAAATAGAATAACTGTGCTGTATGTGGAAAATGCTCGCGCTCTCTCTCTCTCTCAATTGCCTGTAAGTAATGTCTTGGGATCTCATCAGTTTTATGCTGACAAGCAGAGATGGAGAAGAGATCATCCATTCAGAAGAATGTGTGTGTAAATGAGATCAACAGCACTGTAAAATCCTGTCTACTGACGATTGGTGATGAGCATCAATGTGATCTAGGCCTTGAAGAAATTTATATAGTATAGGTAAATGCATATTCACTGTAAGGACAGCTTACAAAACAACTGGTTTAAATATGTTAAAGTCTGTTTTTCCTCTTGTCTAGTAGTACAAACTCAGATTTACTGAGTCACTGAAAATCTTACATCTTCTTCCTCAGCTTAAGTTTTTATGACTTTCTTCACAGCAAAGCAGAAAAGGAAAATTTAAAATCAAAATTATGTATTTTCAAGTCTCAGCTCAAGTGAGAGTGAAAACTTGAGTAAGACAAGACTAGTTTAATATTTTAGAGAATTTTCCTATTAGGAATGGAATAAAGGGGAGTGATGTCTATGCTGTTTTGTGTATACGGGCTGACAGTCACAGCAAGTGCGTATTTGAGATAAGTAGTCTAGCTGTTGCTCTAGAAGTTTATAAATGTTCAACCTTTATTGTTTGTTTTGTAATCTTCTTAATAGCTGATCTTTGTCTTCCTTTTTTATCGAACTGGTGATCTTATTACTGTGTGTGATTAAATGGATGACTTTGTCTTGTAATGTTGCTTGGCAAAACCAGACACGTTTTGATGCAAGGTGTTTTTTTAATTTACATCTGTAGATAGCATTGCTTCTGTGAACCACTTTCAGTGTGGACTAGCATAATATTTTTTTCACAAGAAAAAATGGAGTTGAGCATTTTACTTCATTTTTTTTCAGTGATATGTGATGCAGAAAACAACTGAGAAGAAGGAAAAGTATCAAATCAAATTTTCTTTATATAAACTCTGTTCAAAGATTACATTAGTTGCAGTAGTCAAAGTTGGGCAGTGCTGGGCTTTGCCAGCCTGGTGCTGGTATTTTGCATGGCTCTGAACATGTTTGGGTAGGGGAGGTCCAACTATCACAATCATAAAATTTCCACAGCCTGCATGAGCGTTTTGATAGCTAACTACATTCTGTTGCAAGACTCTGTTGGACTATATGTGCGTAATATTTCCACACTCAACCTGTGAGGTGTGGGAGAAAGAAGGTGGCAGTCTGATTTATGAGTCAAATTTCTTGGAGGTGTGGAAGAGTAGTCAGTGAAGGAACATAAAAAGATGAAGATTGGGGAATGGAATGTTTTGCGTTGGTTTTAATTAGAATCATCCTGTTCATCACTCATACCGTGAGATAAAAGGGGAAAAATATCCATTACTGTAGCACACTCAAAGAGGAAATATTTGTGTTATAGTTAGTGAGCAATTCTAATTGACCTGACAAAGGTAATTGAATTGAAATACAGACCTTATTCCAAAAATATTTTCCTTATTGTAGTGTATGAGGGATATACAACCAGCATTATATTTATCCCTAATTTGTTTGCAATCTAATTACTTTTGTCTAAAAGTCATATTACTATTAATTCAGTATGAAACTTAGCAATTATTTCTGTTGGCCAAAAAATTAATAAAGCCCAATCAGTAAACCTTTCTCTCATGCACACAAGCTGCCTTGTGCCTCTCCCCATAAAAAGGTGAAAAGACAACACTTGTGTTGTGGCCTGGAAAAGCGACTGTTGTAAAGTGGAGAAGAAAGCTGATCAATTACTTTGATAGCTCAGGGCTGAAGGTTATTCTGGTTTTGGGGGGGACTTTGTTCTTGCCAAGGAGGAACCAGCCATTGAACTTAGCTCGTCTTCTAGGTGTGGTGCTGTGACATGAGGAGAGGTTCATGCTACCCGTGACTGCAGCTGATCATGTAGCGTGACCTGTGCTCTAATCCCCCTTCCAGCATTGCAAACCAACTGAAAGGACCACTGCTGTTATTTCACACATTGCTGTAAAATAGATTAGAATGTGATGCTCCTAGATTTGTTTAATTAGCTGGCATATCTTTAAAATACTTTCTAGAATGTTTGGACTCTGATGTGAAACATGCATAATTTTTCAGGCTTAAACACTACTAAATGAAGTGAAACAATCTGAGATCCCTTCACGTGTCAAGGGGAAAAGTCCAAGAGGTTTAAATTCAGATTGTTCTACATTTTAAAAATTAATAAATATCAGGATAAGAGGGTACCAGTAACCCTTTCACCCCTCAATTGATACAAAAGACT
Source organism: Tetrax tetrax (assembly GCA_009806455.1). Taxonomy (NCBI): domain Eukaryota; kingdom Metazoa; phylum Chordata; class Aves; order Otidiformes; family Otididae; genus Tetrax; species Tetrax tetrax. The sequence continues at coordinate 538,321 of WHYT01017380.1, read as the reverse complement.
TTTCTCACTTTACATGAATGTCTCTATATAGACTGTAGCTCCCTCTGAACCAGTGATTTTTTTTTTTTTGCTTCTGACTGAAAAACATGCAAAGAGATGTTCTGGGGTGAAGTACTTTGAATTACTATCAAGCTGCCAGATGTCTTACCTAAAAACAGTGGTAGAGAAAAGAAAACTCTTAATTTATTGCTTTCCTTTTCTAAAATACATAGTAAGGCAGCTTTGACATTATTTCATTCAGGTCATCAAATTCATGCAAGCTATTGTACTACAATGTAAGACATACATTTTGGAATGAAAAGTGCAGGAAATTTGAATGATATGTTAACATAAATGTACTCATCTTTTATATAACGCCTTCTTGAGGTGCTGATGTTTTCCGTACGTAAATTGTTCATAATGAATACTCATGCATAAACCATTTCAAAGGTAATTTTCTCAGGCCAAAGAATGACTAAAGTTACTCATTAAAGAGCAGTGAATCTGTATCCAAAAGGAGACTTGCGGGATGTGAAATAAACTGATGTAACAGGCAAGAAGTTTGCTTGTATGAAAGAATCTGCCCTTTTACAGGTTTGATGCCCTAAAACAGAAGCTACAGAAGTGTTGGCTGGTGCAGGGGCAAAATCATTATGTTCTAATCATGTGCCATTGAAGAAAAGGGAAAAAACAGCTTTGGACAAAGCAAGAGCAGTCCAAGAGGTAGTCATTTCTGCTGCAAGCAATGTGCAATCATTTTTGTGCTATGTACTTCAGGGTGGATAATACTAATTATTGAAGATAAGGTATGTTTAAAGAATGTACTTAAAAATAAAGAAAATAAATTAGTTGATCTGTCAGGCTGCTTCCAAGTGGTAGATTTTAAACACCTTGTCAAATATTTCTTGACTGTTACAGCCTTTGTAAGAACTTTTCCTGGTTCATAAAGAAAATTAATATGAAATCAATAATGGTATTTAAAAATTCACCAAACAATTCCCATCCAGAGAAAGGACTCAACAGTGGGGAAAAAACACACAGACTTGACCTTAATGGTAAACAAAAGAGTGCAGATGGAAAATGCAATGCAGAAAGATGCTCTCAGAAGCAACCAGGAAGACCGGCCTGCTCCCCACCAATAGCAAACCTCTGAACAGAGCCACTATGGGCCTCAACTGGCAAAAGGCCTTTGCCTGAAGATGTAGTCTAGATGCTACACTGACATCCAGATGAAGAATACTAACTGGCATGAACAGCAACAAAAAATTCACATAATGGTGAAAACACCAACAGAAACACAGTAAAATAAATTTTCTATTGCATGTTAAAACCATGTGACCTGCTGGACTGCAGACAATAAAGAAGAAATGTTTGCTACTTCAGGCTGCTTCATTCTACTATCCCAGAAAACCTGGGCCCATTGTATAAATGGGCAGAAACAAGCAATGTAATTAGAGTTGTTTGGTAGTTTATATTTTTAATAAAAGCACAAAGAGGAGCAATACAGTACAGGGTGATGCTTGCAGCTGTGTTTGCATTAAGGCTACTTCTCAGCTGAAGAAGATGCATTGTAGTTACAAGTTGTAGAGTTAATACAACTGTAATTACCTGCAGTTGCCACATTTGATCTGTGAAAATAAATAGGATTTGACAGTATCCCCTCTCCTCCCCCTTCCTCCCCGAAGTAATGCAGAACTGTTTTCCAACCTCTATGTACAGGATTGTTCAGAGATAGCAGAAGGTAGCAGCAGCAGAGCAAGCCTGTGGAGCTTGGGATGTGGTGATCTTTCCTGATTGCCTGAGCTGCTGCACCCAAGAGTGAGGTTCAGAGAGTTTGCTCAATATTGTCCTTTACAGACATCCATGCCCACACAGTCTCAGTGGCATTCAAACAGATTTTAAAATGTGCTACTTTATTAGTCAACAGTGATTTCTAGCTTTTGGGGTTCATGTGTCTCATACTTCTCCAAGCTTTTCTCTGAACTTCAGAGTTAGAAAATAGTTTTTATTTTTAGGTTAAAATTCAGATTCATGTAGAAGCACTTGACTCCAGAAGCTGCAGCTTCAACCAGCAGATAGGAGATTCATGATAAAATTGGCAAATTGTACTGCTCTAAGCACTTTCGGAGACATATGCTGCTTTTCCTACTCCTGGAAGTAGTCCCACAGATGTCTCATGATTATTCACTTGAGTCATGGCTGCAGAATTGAGTTTTTGGTGTTTTGGAGTCCCAGATTCCTACACTGCATACTTATGGTGTTTAAATTGCAAATCCTAATAGAAGACCTGCCTGTTTTTAAACATAGAGGATATGTTTTACCAAAACCCAATGTTTTGAATTTAAGCCAAGTTGCTTCTTGACTTACAAAAATGTTTGGTCAGAATGAGACCTCTCCAAGGACAAAGAGATGAAGAATGTAAAAACAAACTAGATGTGGCACGCTGCTATTAAAAGTTTTGTGTTTGCTTTTGTTCCTTTTGTGGTTTTCATCGGTGATATTATTGTGGTGTTAGTCACTAGATGGTGCTCTCCCACATGGTCTTCTGCATTCCTCTTCCCAGGGTGTGAGTGGCCGAGGCTGTACGTTTTCAGCCAGAGTTTATTTTGGAAGGAAAGTATGGGAGTTACAAAGCTAGACAGCAACATCTCTCCCTCCTTTGGAAGGGAGTGAGTTTTTAGACTAAAGTTGCTCTAGGGAGCCTGGGTGTTATTTTTTTGGCGAAGATTCCTGAAATGAGAGATCGTCTATGTGCCATTTATGACCATCGCTGCTCCCTGGTTAACGCACTCTGTAAGAAACATGGTAGTGCTAAGCCTGCGCTTACAAGCAGTTGAACTCTGTTGCAAGGCTTTAATATCTAATTTATCAACACAATAATAGCTTTTTTTTCCCAGGTGTGCTTTTACTGTTAAAAAAAAATGAATTTATTAAATTTATTTGTATATGCTGTACCGTGAGCAGATGTTAGGCAATCTGAGAAAACTTAGAATTTTCTTTCATTTGCTTTGCCTTTTTAAAATTGCATTTCAGATTAATTCCATCAGTTCTGTGTGGGTTTTTTTAATAGAAAAGGAAAACAAATTCTGTCTGCAGCAGTCCTTTACAGAGTTCAAAATCTTGGCTATGTCCTGATAAGAGAGATTTAAAGATTCATTGAGAATGATCTGAAAATGGTAAACTTTTCTCAGTGCTTTCTCTAAATTTTCCACAAAGGTTCTGGAACATTTGAATCAACTGCCTCTAAGTCAGTTCAGTTTGCAGGCAAGGAAAGTTGTTTTCTTTTTCTTCGCTTGTAGTATTTTTACGAGAAGTGAGGACAAGATCAGGCAGATGGAAGGGAAAAAAGTGTGAAGGAGTTGCAACATAAAAATCTTTAAAACTGCAATATTGGTTTGAAAAATGAAAGCATTAATTGTATGACTTCTGTGCCTAAATTTCAGGAAGTTTTAAAAATGCCATTTCAGTCTTTAAAAATGCTGCATTTATTCAAAGCCCTCAAAGAGGACTGAGAATGAAAAATATTGATAAGCTCCACTAAGAGTTTTCATATGGAATCTATTTTCAGCCACATACCAGAAAATGTCTTTGTTATTTTTTTGAATAAGACCCTAATCTTGGAATGACTTTTCATTTATCAGAGCCTTTTAAGTCTGCTATTGTGTTTCCAGTCAGATCCTTTCCACTCACTTCTCTTTTTCCTGTGTCAGCCTCTTGTGAACTCACCATAGGGCAAAGTTCGCAGTTATTTTCCACAGGCACAAGGATTTCTCTTCTCAGGGGTGCACTTGGGCTTTATGCAGTGGAAGCCAAGCACAAATTAATGCCAGCTCTAATCGTTTGTGATAAAGTTTCTTGTGGTATATTATATTTAATAGCGAAACCTACAATTTGTGATTTAAATTAGTGATTCAAAGGCCTTTGTTTCTTACGCTGTTTAGTCAGATGAAATGGCTTAGTGGTTTTTTGCATCAGCGGCATTGGCATTTTGCTTGCTGTTGCTGTTTTTATTAAATGTTGTGTTGGTATTTTTACTAAGCTTCCCCCTTCAACAATAATTTAATAATGTTAAAATATTGCTTTCTAAAAAAAAAAAAAGCAAGTTCTGGTATCTGCAGTTGAGAGGTTGGAAAACATGAGGGCAGTGTGCCAAAAAAAACCCCAAAGAAAAATAATTTACTCCTCTTAAAATGTTATAATTTTTCTGGGTTTTTGGATTAAAGGTATTGCAGCATTTAGATTCTCTGAAATGTATCTATTTTAACTTGTCCCAGGGTGTTCAAGTTTATTTCCATGTATTTGATAGGCAAGAAACATCTGAAATATTCTCAGGAGATTAAAAAAAGCACAAAACCTGTTTGTCCTCCCTTGACTTACTGATTTTATGACTCTTGGTAGCAACAAGGATTTGCAATCGTATCCTTGATTGAAATTTCCACCTCCCCATCCTCCTGCAGTGAGGATGTGCCAGTTGTCAGCCTGGCTGGCATCTCCCAGCCTCCTGCAGCTGGTGGGGCTTTTAATCGGCCTTGGAAAGTGCCTCCCGCTCCCTTCAGATGAAAGGCTGGTGTTCAGACTGCAGTTCCCCTTATCAAACATGCTTTTGGGTTTCTCCCTGGGTATTGGTTGCCTTCAGGTGGAACTAAGGAGACCAATAGCTGTTCACCTGTCTCAAATAAGTGGCGATAACAGGAGAGAACTGAGGATGCATGAATCAAAAAAGAGACACAGCTATTCTGGTTAACTGTACCATGGGCTCAAATTGCTCAGTGATGTTTTACCAGGTACCAATGTAAAACTAATCAATCGGGTTGTTCAGCACTTCATATTAGAGGCCAATAAGCATCTATATCACAAAATGAAAGTGTGGGCAAGAAATCTGGGGATTTTGAGTGAGTTCTATTTTGAAAGACCTGGCCTCGTCAGAGTCGGGTCTCTGGAAAAGTATCACCAAGGTACCAGTGCAAATCAGCTAGGGCTGGAGAGGACGCTGCGAGTGCGGGCTGGCACTGGCAACCGTCCAGCCCAGCGCCTCATTTCGTTTTTCCTTCTGACACTGAGATGTGACCTTTGGCTGATTCCCCTTCCATCTCTCCGCGCTCTGGTCTCCTCCTACCGTTTGATTGCTTTGTCTTTTTAGAGTTGGGCTCCCGGGCAGGGTGAGTCTGTAAGCTCCATCTTATTAGGAGTACGTCGCACCACAGGGCTGATCTCGGTTAAGATCTCTAGGCACCTCTGCACTACCAGTAATTGTTACTATTAATAACAAAAACAACTAGTCGTAATAGAGTGTGGGAAGGAGACTAGCTTGGCATTATTCATGTCAAGTTTAAAGAGCAAAAGTTCCATTTGTGTTATTACCTGTCATCCTCTGGAGAACTGTAAGCATCTCCCTGAACAGGGATCCAGTTTCTCCCTGAACAGGGAACCGATGATGTAACCTCATCGGTTTCGAAACAAGAGTTAATGTCATTGGCATGAAGTCAGGGGATTTTGTCCAAGGAATTCAGGTTGTCTTTACTTATTTTTGTAAGCACATGGCATCATAAGGGTCATGGAGATACCCACCCTACCAGCCTTTCTTCCCTGCTCTCTCAGGTCTGGTTTGTATCACTAGCCCTTTTGCCTATGCTGCTTTCTGTTCTGCTAAGTGGCAAACATCCTTTGAACATGGTAGCATCCTTCAGGATAATTTATATTCCTCTTGCTCTGTCTCATCCAGACACAAGGGATAGTTGTGTGGTCGGGTCATTATCTGGGAACTTGGTCAAGTCTCCTCATATTCTCAAGACTGATTATAGATTAATAGTCCTCTCTGGTGCTGCTGTGGGTTAATTATTGTAATGGAGCATTTAGTTTTATGCTTTCCTCTTCATTTCCTGCAATGTTTTTATTTCCTACTGTTTTACATGAGAGTGCCTACTTCCATGACATCTTGAGTCTGGAAACCCTGAATTAGTGATTTAGGCTGTCCTACTATTGTTTTCTTTGCACTTTGGAAATCCCTTTGTTCTTGGAAATTTCTGCATTTCAAGAAAAGGAAGAAAATTCCCTCCAGTATGGAACTGCTTAGATTTCTTTGGTAGTCTTTTAGTGTATCAGGGAGTGCTTTGTTTCCTGGTAGGTACAACTCCTCTATAAATGTCTCCCTAAAATCCTTCAGGCTACCTCCTAAAGGAATGTGGAGTTAATATGGCTTGCAAATTGTTTAAAAACATTCGTTTATTGGATAGCCTGTGTGTAGTTCATTCTCCTTTAAAAAAATGCAATCAGTTGCTTTGCATCAATCCTCATAAGCTACAGTTAGAATCTTCTTTTGTTTTTCCAGAGAAGGGTCTGAACCCTGACCCCACCACTGCTTTGAAGTCTTCCCTGATAGACAAAGATGAAGCTTGAGGTATCAAAATGGCCTGGGAGGGATGTGACCCTGAAGTGAACAAGGACCCGATGGGGCGGGCTTGTTGCACAGGGCTAGAGATGGGAGGGAGTGTGACTCTGCATGGAAGTCTGGCTGCTCTGGAGCCTCTATAATTGCAAAATGTAGCTGAAAGCTGGGGAGAAACCAGGAGGCTGTGCTGTGCAGTGTATGATTTCCCAGGGTCATTGCAAGGGATTAGGAAACATGCTTTAACGGGGAAAGGGGCTTCTATCTTTGGAAACTGATACCCCTGTGGATCTGAAAAAGAATGAGTTGAAGATTTTCACTGTGGTATTTTGATTCCAAGAGAGATGGTGGCCTTGATAAGCAGTACAGAAACAAGACTTATGGTGATTCTCAAGGGAAGTCTTTCAGCAGAAGAAACAGAAAGTATGGAAAGGCAAATTAGAGGATGAAGTATGAGAGAGGATTAATTCAGATCATATAGCAGATAAGGTTGTTACCAAAGTACAAGAGACTCTTGTAGGAACATCCCCACATAAAAAGGAAGTGTTGGATGCCGTAACCAAACTAAATCAATCTTCATGACATGGCACGTCTGTGGGCATTTAAGCTCCTTGCAGTAGCACCTCTCTGCACTCTCCTGTCATATAGACGTGTTCCAGACATAAACGTTGAAGACATAAACATTTCATCTTTATTGAAAAGTAGGCTACATGAAAGATGTTCAAACCAACTCTTTTTAAGAGGGACAGAATTCATGAGATAATGTCAGAGGTAAAGAAAAATCCTGAAATTTGCCATGAGAATATTTCAGGTGGAATGTTTCCTTCTGAACCTGAGAGAAAGACAAAGGAATGACACCAGCTGATTCCTTGTCAGATCAGCTGTCAGAATGAGCAGATAATACTTACTTAATGACATCCAAAACAGAGATCCTCCAGCTCAATCTGCACAGCCCCTAAAGAATAACCAAAGAAAAAAATAATTTTGGAGTAGTTAAGCATTTGAGAGGTATTCAGTGACAAAATGCAAGATAGGAGAAAGCTCTCAGAGGTTATTTAGTACAAAACAGTTCTTTTGCCTTTTCTCTGATAAGTTTCCTTTCACTCTCCTGCCTCTTCCTTTCACTTTTTTCTAATACGTATGCCAAGAACTCTGTTTCCAGTGAGCCAGTTCAGAGAGAGGTTGAGCAAATATCTAAGGGAGCAGCTTTTGGTGAATCAAGTAGGAATGTATAGGTAGAACTAGAAATGAATGGCACAGGCTGAACGTGCCTGTGTAACTGAAAGGTTTTACTTATTCAGTCCCACAGATGCAGCATGGCAACAGGGATGTGACATATTGCTTATTTAGAGGGATGTGCCAGAAATTGTGAGGTGCAGATCAAGTCTTGTGAAAGAAAACCAGACCAATTGGAATCTTGTCTAATGGTTTTAATTAACTTAAAAGTCAGTCTCTTATTTCTAGAAAGGAGTACTTCAGGCAATAGAGGCATTTGGATACAAACCATCTTTCAAATAATTTGGAATTCACTCTGATAAGAGTGATTTTTAACTGAGCTTTATTTCTAGCTAAATTTTAAAGCGAGATGCCAGGCAATACCAACCTGTATGAACTGAAAATAAAGATGAAAATCCTACTGGTTTCCAATAGCTATATATTGTACCAGTCAGTCCAGTTACTACAATATCCAAGCATCTTAGTCTTTAATGTCTCTGTAGCCTCAGAACTTCCATACAACTAAAATTGGTTTGAAAGGTCAAAATCAGCTTCTTAAAAACCACTCAGAATGTGAGAGCCCATTCCTAAGAAGAGTTTGCATACATATAACAGGAGAAGATATATTGCAATATACTGGGGTTTTTTTCTGATTTTTTTTTTTAATTTATGAAATATATCTTTCCCAGGCATAGAACCAGCAGAAAACCAAGTATAAAATCACATAATAAGCTGATAAAAAGCTGAACATCTTCTATGACCCTTCAATCTGCCAGTTCTTATATTTTTCACCCACTTGTGCTGTTCTCAGTACATCTTTTTTTTTTTGCCTAGGGAAAGATGCAGATTTATAATGTACTAAGAAAGCAAAAAGTCTCAATCCTAGCCACGTTAAGGTGAAGGTTTCAAGTAGAAGGATCATCTCCCAGCACATCCTTATCTATCCATGTTTATTTTAGTCCAGTCTACTCAGATTTTATGTATTTTTAGATTATCATCACCATCATCATAGTATTGAGCATTACCTCCTACAGCCCACATATGGAAAGAAATACTCTTGTATATCACTGGTAAGTATTCAGGAACAAATGGGAGACCAAGAGGAATAAGCCTGAATGGCTAATGACATCTTTAATGCTTGCAAGCATTTGCTCAAGATGCATCAAGTTCTGATCTTGCATCAGCAAGGTGCACACTTTAAGCTTGAGTGCTGCTGAATGATAAATGAGGAGAAAAATGCACACAGGTTTTCAGTCACCCTAAAGCTATAGTGGAAACTTCTAGCTGATCTTACATGCTATCATGGGATGGCTGCAGGGAGAGTCGGGGAGGAAGAAGGGCAGATTATGTGATACAAACCCCATTCACTTATGTGTTTAATAAAGTAGGTACAAGGAGCATCTGTGCCTTGGCTGCAAAAATGCCTGTGAAGCAGCTATGAGGATGCTCAGGAGCAGGGGTGAGACTCTGCTCAGTCCTACTCACAGAATGGACCAAATGGAAAAGTTATGTCCAGTTAGGAAGAGGGAGAGAGATGTAAAATACAAATCCAAAGGAACTTCTATTGTTTGAAATAATTTTTCAGCTTGCATGTTATTGTCATGCAAATATTGGAGTGAATATATTCTGCTTTTTTTAATAGGCTGCACAGGTCTGTGAAAGAAGCAGCCCTATTCAGTCATTTGCTTAATGAAAACTGAAAAAAACATGAGGTTGGGCTCTGTAATGCCATGCTGACAAGCGATATAATATTCTTATTCGTCTTTTAATCCTCTTCTTTCAGATGTCTAATTTGGTGCTTCCCCTATTAACTTTCTCATTTCTTCCTGTGCAGTACATCAGAGGCCATGGTACGTCTTGTCATAATATTTCCAGTTTATAAAAGGGCAGGGGGAGCAGAAAGTAGCTACAAGATAGTTCTGAATCTTTCATCTTCGTTTCTAAATCATTTAATTTCTTTAAAGTACACACTATCTTTCTTTCTTGCCACCAGAAACAAGAACTTATTTGAATGTCAAACAGGGCCTTAATGAATCCCACAAGATAATCATAGCAGCAGCTGTCCAAGTTAGTTTCTATAAATAATTCTATATGATCTTTACTTAAGTTTTTAAGTACTAACTCGAAAGTCTGCCTTTTTTCTTCCTCTCATGCACCCATTTGAAAGCAGGGATGCTAATTTACTAGTTAAGGCCTTTAAGTGCTTCACCTTAGGCTCAGATTGGGATACTGAACACTGAGCTCCTCAAATGTGCCACCTGAAATGAAGTATGTCACCTCAAGGAGTGAGGCAGTCCTGAGTAGCCAATATTGCAATCATGAAGTTGTTGATAGAAATACTTAGAAATGTTGTGAAATAGCATTAGTTGCCATTCAGCAAAGGTTGGCACCTCTCGAATGGTGGTTACTAAATAATCTTACGCTTTACTAACTTGGTTCAATGGAGTATGTGTCTTAAAGGGTTTATTACCTTCCTCTAAGGAAGCTCTGAGCACATACAGTGTTTTTCCTGTACTCTACCCTTTAAATGTCTCATACAAAGAAGGGCAAATGACAGTAAATTTAAGTTTTGTTGCCTTGTCTTCTAGCATCTGTGTGCTCTATGCATCAGTAGCAGATGCGTATGTCTTCCTTTTGGGCCTAGAAGAAGTCTGAGGGTATTCTAAATTTGAATCACTTTATTCACAGATACATACCAGTCCCAAAATGAGGATGTGCAGCCAACATGCAAGGCAGTTCCTTCATGTAGGAATCCTAGCCCAACATCTCTGTCTGGTTCCCAAGAGACAGCTCTTAACACCAGAATTGATTTAACAAGAGTCAAGGCAGACAGCCAATTTTCAGGCTGTTCACATTGCCTCCTCTTCTTCTGAGTCTGCCAAGGCACAAAGTCCTTGCATAACCCAAACACTGAACAGCAAGACAGCAGGTCTCTCTAAGAGACGAAAACCTGCTTGCACGCTGTAAAGGTAGTGTTAGAAGATTTTTGTAGTGATGCTAGGTGATGCTGCTTCCCATAACGATATGCTTGCTTAGCTGTTAACAGAAAAGGTAACTGCAAAGCTTTAGAGCTTCACTTTCAACCAGCATTTCTGCAGTTGGGTTCTTATCCGAATTATTTGTGTCTGCAAAGCAAGGATGGGAGTCAGCTTTCTCATAGTACATTGATACTTTTTCCATTTATCTTTAAAAAGTTTTCAGTGTGTTTAGTGACAGCCTTGTTCTCAACGGTTTTCATTCCCAGCCTGATTGGTTGCACTAACAGAGACATTTTTACTTCATGAACCTCATTTTTCTTCCATCAGTTATTATAGCTTCATGCTGCTGTCTTGTAGGGCATCCCTCAAGAGTATTGTGTTTCACACATGCTTTTCTCAGAAGAAAAGAAGGATTTTTTTTTTTTAAATAGCTCAGAGCTGGCTGTCTCTAGTTCTACTGCACCTTTCCCTTTCAATTGTTTCAGATTTGCAGGTAAGATGCCACTAGTAACATAGGAAGGCTGCAGTCACTTCCAGCCTGTTCTTAGCACTGCCTACAGACTGATGCAAATTGGCACATTTAAAGCCCAGGCAGACAGCAGCTGTGTAATCCAGTGGCATTTCCTTCTAAAATTTTCTGCACAGAAGAGGAGCTTGAAAGGAACATGAAATGAAGTAACAGTTTGGGGAGAAATGCAATTCCAACCCCAGAGGCAATACTACACTAAGCAATAAATCTTCTTGTCTGTATCTACAGAAAGAATAAGGCACTCCTGACTTGCTCATTCTGTCTGTACATCCAGGCAGGTGCCTGCAGACCTGCTTCCCCCCTCATCTCTGTCAGGGACCTGTTTGACCACGCTGCGATTCCCTTTCAGTGTATGCTCCAGGTTTTCTTTTCCATGGAAACGAGGACACTGGTGAAGAAGGAGGATGGGAGAGATGCTGTGAAGCTTATTTCAACCATTGCTTTAGGACATGAGCAGAAAACGACACCAGAGCCAGAGACAGCTCTCCTCTTTTTCAGCTTGCTAGGTATCCGATAATTTCAGGCAGTCAGACAGTGTCTGATGTGAAAAACAAGCTCAAAAAATCTTGAAGCATCCAATTCATACAGAAAAGTACCTACTAAACTGAGGGGAAATAGATACTCAAAACTAGTCACTGTTGCAAAGTCACAGACAGTTACATAGCTTCCAGATAGCAATGCCTCCCCTCTAATTCCAGCACAATCTGTCACTCAGCTTTGAAAAAGGCAGAGTGAACAACAGTCACTCAGTAGCAGAAAACATTGGTATCTATCGTGCCGGTGCATCAGTATTTGAAGGATGATTTCTGCGTTATTTCATTCCTGAGATCCCAGTGGGGTTGGGTTTTTTTGACTATTCCTTTTCAGTAAGAATAGGCGTGCTTCTAAATTTCTCATTAAAACCACGTTTTTGATCAAAAACGCAGTTTCTGCCACATGATCAACTCTAACACAGTAACAATTCTTTTATTGGGAGACGTTAAAAGATGGCTTACTTTTAGGGTTGCCTAACCTAAGTTTCCCGTCCTTCAGTGCATGGAGCTAACCCAAAATACAGAAGTCTCTTCTAACCCAAAATATGGAGTCGCTTCCCCATGAGGCCAGCAGGGAGCTGCTCCCACTGCCCTCCAGCTTCCCTGTCCCAACTATGACTCCAGTGGTAAAACGTACTTTCTGGCTGGGCTGGGGCGAGGAGCCTGTGGTACGTGGTGGTGACATTTTAGGAGAAGTCCAATGTGAGAAGCCAGACCAGAGAGGAGATACAGAAACCCAAGTTGCAGCTTTCAGGGGACACGGTTTCCCTGTGCAGTGAGATTAAATTTAACTTTGAGCTATCTCCAAATAAAAGGCTTATGGATTTTTCTTTCCCACCTCCCTTTTACATTGCACAAATATTCTTCTCTTTTATCTTTAGGCTTTCAGTTCCTCTACCCAACTACAGTCTGTTCTGCTTCTGGGAAAATTTGGGGAAAGGAACTGCAAATGGAAAATACATCCCCTTGTTTCTATCCACCTCTTCCCCCACGCACTTTGGTAAAAAAAAAAAAAAGCAGATCTTATATTTCTTTTTCTTTAAGCCCAGATTGCTTCTCTTAATGCTTTCTCTAGTGATTTCAGCTATACTTTTTGTTCAAGAAGAAATAAACCACTTCACACTTTAAAATCACAAATTGTTACTTCCATTTTGTCAAAAAGGCTGGGCTCTTTCCAGGTTTAGAAATACACTTGAATCTGCCAAGTTTTGTCAAACATTACCTTCCTGTAACAAGAAATATTCACACTTTTTGGATTAAAGAGAAAGAAGAAAAGCAACCATTCAAACGCCTTCTATAAGATGGAAGGTTCTGTGTTTTCTTGGGTGCAGACATGGGGGAGGAGGAATATGGAAAGATGGAATAAAAAAGAAAAAAGCAGACAGAAATACCCATCTGAGGGCCAATCTGAGTTTATAATTGGTATCAGATTCTGCCAGTCTTACTCGTGTAGTGCAATCCCTATTGATTTCTGGAGGTTCCTCACAGGGTAAGCTAATGTTTAACGTAAATAAGGGTTACCAAATCTTGTCCTTGAGAAGAAGGGGTCATGAAGCTATTATAAATTCAACAGCTGTATTCCTCACCAGAAAGCCTGCTTGATTCAGGGTTAATTAACTGATTCCTTTTAGTGGAAGTGTTGTGGAAGAGCATGATCGTTACCATATGAATTAATTCTAATGTGATGTATTTCAGCTCTCTCTCCACCATGTCTTACAGAGAGTGATCTGGTGAAGGAGGATGTCAAGTCTTTGCAAAATGATCTCAAATTCTGCCAGATATTTGTAGTTTAGTTTGTATAGCAGTGCAAGATCAGACACAATGTGAAAGGCAATAATGCACACATTCTTTATTCTAGACTATTTTCTAAGCTTGCATGATACAAAACCTCATAATTACTGGGCAGCTCACTCACTTTTCATGTCAGCCTTTGCTACCTAGTCTACTCCAACATGTGGAAAAGAAACATTGATCTGAATTCTGCCATAGTGCTGTGCATCTTAATAACACTCTGGAGTGATTGGCACAGAATCTGAATTCTGGGCCTGGGTCCAGTCTCACTGCCAGGAAGCAGAGAGGGACTACAGCTATGGTTTCTGAAGGGATCTGACTACTCTGTCTATATATTCTTTCTGTGTGTCTCACAGTGCTTGAAGATGCTAATTTGTTCACATTTTCCTCTGTTCATTAATGTATTCCATCCTTAAAAATTCAGCTTTTTAAAATAGCAATGTGTATTGTCTGCATGAAAGATTAATCACAAGGAGGTGCTTCAGGTGGAAAAGCTTTTCTGGAGACGTTCCGCATGTTGTCAGCTAGTCACTCTGAATGGCACTTTCCACTTAGGTCCTTAGCTTTTGGAAGTGACATTTAGTCTGAAATGTGCCAGCCGTGCAATCTACCTAGCCCTGCAAAGTGCAAACATTAACATAACTGCATATTAAGATACTGTGTGTTATCTCCTTAACTGAAATAAAAAGTGGATGTTCCAGTGGAGGCAAGCAAATAGTGTTGATTTATACTGGGTTGAGGATTTGGCCCATTATTGCTTCTTTATGCATTTTTTAGAGGAGCCACAAACTAGGTAGTTAAAGCTTTTCCTGGAACATAGCAAATAATTGTTTGGTGAGGCTGACTAGTAGTAATGTTGGGGAATCTTTCTCAGAAATTGTTCTTCTGGATAGTCAATTCCTCACGTAAGAGCTACTTATTTAGTTCAATCGTCAGCGTGCTCCTCAGGTACTTCCTCCTTCTCCCAGCAATCTCATCTGAGCAGATTCTGAAGAACAGCTCTGGTGATCCAGGGTATCTGTGTGTCTGACCAGTCTGTCTTTCGAAGGATGTCCCGGACCAGCGTGCATCCATGCTGGGCCGAGCAGAGGCCCTGGCGGCACCTGACTCCCAGTCTGCCTATGTGGAAAAGGTACAAAAGTCACTCCAGTACTTTCTGAAAAACTCTGGTGTTACTGCACAAATGCAAAGCAATGACAAAGCATGTGAAATAATGCCAGCGCCTCCAGAAAATGTCGAGCTTTCTGGTCGAGGCTGCCGTACCTGCTGTGCCCCCGCAGTGCGCTGGGGTAAGGGCCACGTGCTGAGAGCCCTGGGCACTGTGGTTGCCCCAGCAGCTGCTGAGTGGCTCCTGCAGCACTGCTGATGGTATCATTCTGGTGGCTGCATTTGTTTAAAAAGGTGATTTTGTTCTTGTAATTGGATCACAGTTTTCTTGGGTGTTTTTGCCTCTAATAAGTATGCTGTGAGTACATCTGCAAGCATTCATATGTTGCGATAAAATTACTGGTGGTGTTCATCTCCCCCTGTGCTGCTGCTACCTCCAGTGAGTGCTCATGTGCCTGAATGCCCCTGTACAGACACAGATGCCTGCGCGCAGCACCTGATCCTGCTGCTTAATTATTTTTAGCCCAGTTCCTTGAGTTGTTCTGCTTCCTGCTGATGAATGGAAAACTGGAGTAGTGCTGTTTCATTTCGTCAGCCTCTCAAGTGTAGAAATTATGGTAAATTTGAGAACAAGTGAGATTAATTGATAGTTACACCTCCTTCTTTAACTAGCCAACCACAGGATCTGTGGAGACAAGGGAGGGGAATAAGATTTTACCATGGCGAGAGCGCTGGAGGTTCTTTCTTGTCTATTCATTCTTGTCTGTCTGTTCTGACTGAGAGTGAACCCTTTGGTGATGTGTGTTTTATTTACAACTGCCCTGACTCTGCCACATCAATGGTTTCCCTGACCTTGGCTCAATGATTGTGCAACAGAGCATTGTAAATTATCTTGTCACCAGAATCTCCATTTAGGCAAGTATAATCACTTCCTTGTAAGAACCCAGGCCTGGTGTACAGAAACAAAAAATCTACTGCATAATAATGAGAGCAACGTGCTATTGGAGATTAAAAAGCCCCTCTGCCATATGGAAAACTACCACATACGGGTGCTTGGAACCTGAAGATCATTAATTTGTGCAAAGTGCTTAGCAATCCTCAGCAAAAAAAGAAGTGATAAAGTGTAAAATATTATTTTTAGCTGCATTATGAAATGCCGCATGCCCCGTCCTTTATTTAACGCGGTATTGAGTCTCTCTGTGCCTCGCTGCAGTGACACTTGGCAGTGCCGCGATCACTACTTGGCAATGCTTCTGCAGGCTCCATATTGCAGGGAGCCTTCCTTGCCTTATTGGCTCGCTGATCAATGTGACTTGCAGCCTGGTTTTTCTACACCCATGGTAATAAAACATGTAATGCTAGTTCCTTGCAGTGCATCAGGGGAGTGAAGTGGAGCAATTGCTTTCTGCTTGCTACAAGAAAATCATATTATGGAGATGAGGAATCAAATGGCCATGTGTTTGCAGGTGTGTGTGTGTGTGCACACGTGTGCATACTGATTCCTTCAAGGATATGTATCCTTGCTTGGCTTTGCTAGCTGGTCTGCAGGAGATGTGAAAGGGATTGCTATGATAGCGATGCTGGTGTCGAGCAAGCTATAATCAATTTAAGATGTAGCATATTTGCTAATGCCAAATCTGTTCTCGTGTTTGTTTCACTTAGCTTACACTAATTATACTTTCCCTTCTTGTATCTCAGAGTGATGGAAAATGTCCCTCCCAGAAAACAACCCTTCGGTATGTCTCTAGACCAACTCATCAGCAACTTTCCATTTCTCTCTCCAAAACCCTGAATGTAAAACCTTGGGCTGCTAAGTTATTATTACTGTATATGGGGGAATCACACTGTCTTGTTCTTACTCCACAGATTTTACAATTAGTCCTCAAGCATGGTACTTTCTCCTCTCCCTCTCCATAGTAACAGGGGAACTGTTATTTTGGTATATTTGTTAGGAATGTAGTTAGTATTCACTGAATAAACTCAGAAAGCAGTATTTCACATAGAATAATTATGAATATGTATTTACTTGAATAAGCTGTTGATTTTGCATGAATTCTGCACACTGTTTCTTAGGCAAATATGCTAATGATTGATGTGTGAAAATTTACTTTATTTTGGGCTTGTCAGACTAACTAACATAGTGATCCAAATCCAGAAAATTATTTCCTTACTCCTAAAGAACCATAACAATTATAGGAATATTCCAGGGAAGTTGATTACTAATACATCAAACCCTTCTCTATGGATATGATGAATTTGCAGCAATATTTCAAAACAAAATTTATTTTGCCATTGTCTTGTGGCACTGGTATTCAGCCAAGTCCCCGTAGCTATATTAGCTGCACCAGGAAACCAATTTCATTAGGATCCTTTCATGTGGTCTCTATGACAAACACTGTGGACAACACTGTGGACAATAATGCCAATGGGCAGCAAAATGGGCAGTGCCAGTGGGCAATGGCCGTCTCAGCAGACAATGAGGACCAGTGGATGTAATTCACCTGAACTTTAACAAGGCTTTTGACAGTCTCCAGTGCTGAGCTGGAGCCATGAGGATGGAGCTGGAGAATAAGATGAATGAAAAATTCACTGGACCACAGGGCTCAAAGAATAACATGCAGCAGGTCAAAGTTGAAGTAGTGGAGTTCCTCAGGAGTCACTACTGGGCCTGATGCTATTTAATGTCTTCATTAAGCCTGGACAATAGAAGAGGAAGAACCTCCACCAAGTTCACTGATGACCTGTAATTGGGGGAACAGTCAATACACTGAAGGGCAGGGCATTGATGAGGGATCTCAACAGGCTAGAGAAATGGGTTGACAGGAACTTCATGAGGTTCAACAAAGACAAATGCAAAGTCCTGCATCTACTAAGGAATAATGCCCTGCAACAGCACAGGCTGGGGTCCAGCTGGCTAGAAAACAGCTTTGAAGGGAAAGCCAAGGGGTTCTGGTAGACAGGAAGTTGAGCAGGAGTCAGCAGTGTGGCTTTCTGGCCCAGAAGGCCAGCAGCATACTGGCTTTATTAGCAAGAGTGCAGCCAGCAGCTCAGGGGAAGTCATTACTCTCTCCTACTCAGCACAGACATGGTAAGACCATGTCTGCAGGGCTGTGGCCAGTTTTGGGTTCTCCACTACAAGGAAGACATGGACTACGAAAGGCAGGTCATACTTGACCAACCTCATTTCCTTTTACGATTGGGTGACCAGACTGGTGGACGAGGGAAAGGCTGTTGATGTGGTCTACCTGGACTTCAGCAAAGCCTTTGACACGGTCTCTCACAGTATTCTCCTAGGGAAACTGGCTGCCCGTGGACTGGGTAGGTATACCCTTCTTTGGATAAAGAACTGGCTAGGGAGCCGTGCCCAGCGGGTAGTAGTTAATGGAGTCAAGTCCAGCTGTCTGCCTGTTACAAGTGGTGTCCCCCAGGGGTTGGTACTTGGGCCCATCTTGTTCAATATCTTTATTGATGACCTAGACGAGGGGGTTGAGTGTACCCTCAGTAAGTTTGCAGATGACACCAAGTTG
>WHYT01017380.1:468882-520257 GCA_009806455.1 Tetrax tetrax | reverse complement strand
ATTGTTTAGTCTGGAGAAGAGGAGGCTCAGGGGAGACCTTATAGCTCTCTATAACTTCCTGAAGGCAGGTTGTGATGAGCAGGGGTTTGGACTCTTCTCCCAGGCAACAAGCAGGACCCGAGGTAATGGCTACAAGTTGTACCAGAGGAAGTTTAGGTTGGACGTGAGGAAAAACTTTTTCTCCCAAAGAGTGGTCAGGCACTGGAATGGCCTGCCCAGGGAGGTGGTGGAGTTGCCGTCCCTGGCAGTGTTCAAGAGGCGGCTTGATGAGGAGCTACAAGATATGGTTTAGTAGCTCTGGTAGCAATGGTAGTTGGAAGACGGTTGGACTAGATGGTCTTATAGGTCCCATCCAACCATGCGATTCTATGATTCTACTATGAGGGTGGTGAGACACTAGAACAAGTTGCCCGGAGAAATTGTGGATGCCCCATCCCTGGAAGTGTTCAAGGCCAGGTTGGATGAGGCTTTGAGCAACCTGATCTAGTGGAAGGTATCCCTGCCTATGGCAGTGGGGTTGGAACTATATGATCTTTATATGATCCCAACCCAAACCATTCTATGATTCCACGATTCCATACTGAAGCAAGTTCAGCAACAGCCACCAGGATGCTCAGGGAGCTGGAGTGTATGGTGTGCAAGGACATGCTGAGAAAGCTGGTTGTTCATCCTGGAGAAGAGATGGCTAAGGAGGTATCTTGTTGCTCTTTGTAACTACCTAATAAGTGGTAGTTGGAGCCAGACTCTTCTTGAGGGTGCACAGCAAAATGGTAAAGGGCAGTGAATATGAGCTGCAGCAAGATAAATCTCAATTAGACATAAGGAGAAGAGCTTCACAGTGAAGATGATCAAGTGCTAGAACAGATGCTCAGAGAGGCTGTAGACTCTCCATGCTTGAATATATTCAAAGCCTACCTGGATAAGGTCCTGAGTAACCTCAACTCACTTCAAAGATGACCCTATTTTGAGCGGGGGTGTGGGCCAGAGACATGAAAGTTCCCTTCCAGTTTATTTTATAATGAGTATATGGTAAACATTTGTAGTGAATTTTGCACTTGGAAAAGTACTCCTTTTATCTGTATTTTTGATATCTTTCATGTCACAGTAAATTCCACCAGGAAGGCATCTAAAGAATGGGAGTTTTGCCAAAGAAATGAGTGCTGAGACTAATTTGTATCATGACAGTCTGGCTATGAATTTGTAATTCCAGAACCACTCTAAAAACTGACTGGTTCCATACCTACAGATCTCTGTAGCTGAACATTAATCACCTGCTTCCAGGGATGAAAACCTTCTGGTGCTTTAATCTGCAAGCTGTGGTGGATGCAACCTCTGCCCCTCACTGGCCAGCTGCACATGCTGGCTTTGTGTTTCCAGCCTGCTTTACTGGACTGAGTGGGCTACGCAGCCCCACATAGGTATGAAGACATGTGACTGCTCTTCAACACAACTGTCAAAGAGTCAAACAGACAACTGAAGTGTCTTCCACACCACTTGCATATGGAGAAGTATGCAGAGAGGTTCCAAGCTGACCTGAATTTGAGTCAATGGGATTTGTCCCATTGATATCAATGACAGCAAGATGTCATAGTGCCCTTCCCTTAAACGTGTATACAAACCCTTGAGGCAGCATTTAATGCAAAAATAAGCTAGGTAAGCAGATTTACACAAAACACTCATTGGTTTTTGTGTTTTTATTTTTTGAAATGTGAATCGGACATTGCTTGCAAACTGAATTTAATAGTTCATACCTGATGATGAACCAGAAACAACCATTTTAATCTGAGTTTGTATATGGAGGAGTATGCTTTGCACTTTGCTTGGGCATTTCAGTGTCAGGCGTCTGTTCTTCTAGTTTTGTTGCTGATATGCTCAATGAGCACAGAAAAGTCCTTCAAACTGCTTAAGAAGGTTTCTGAAGCCCTCAAAGAGTATTTTAATTTCTGCATGTTTGAAAAATAAATGGATAAGAAGACTTAAACTTTGAGGTAGCTACAAGGTACAAGATTTTTCAGCATTGCTCTACTAATGTAACTGATTGAGTACAAGATGTGTTGCTTGCCATTTCCCGGAATAAAAAAAATGAGCTGTTGAGTCTTAATGCACTGTTCCAATTATGGTTATAAAATACTGAATCAAGTCTTTCTTTAAAAAAAAAAAAACAAACCACTTGGAACTAAACAGTTCAACAGAATTAATAATGATTCCAGATGGGCCTATGTTTGGCAGTAAGAAGTGTGTGAAAGGAAACATTTTCAACCAGAAGTTTGAATGATTTATAAAAGTTCTTGAGAGATTTTTCACTAGTAAAGATGCCCTTTCAACCTCTGCACATTTGGAGCTAACAAAGGAAGTGACACTCACTGAGTGAAAATCTTGGCATTGGTGAAAAACACACATATATTCATGGGCAGAAGTGCCTGAAATAGTACAATTAAAAGCCCTGGCAAAGCCAGGTTCTCAACACACTCTCTGTGCCTTATTTCCCTGTCAGTAAAAGAGGAAAAGTAGCAGTTCCTCACCTTGAAAAGGCACTGAAAATAGGAAATATTTTGTGATTGTGGGGTAGATAGATATCATGGTACTGATACCTATAGCAGTATTTTGAGAATAAAAGCAGCTTCCGCTTGCAAATTAAACCTTTCCTTAGGCCTGGGAGAGACAAGACACCGGGCCAAAGAGAGAGGTCTATGTTTTATAACAGTTATTTTAGTATCTAATGTTGGGCAGACTTGGGACTGCTGGAAACAGCAGAAGGCTGAATTATAAGCTCTTATCCAAAAATGAACTTTATCTTACTCCATTGACTAATAGTCTCCCTTTTCCACAACATCCCTGTTATAACCACTAAGTATTTAGTAGACATTTGACTTTCTTAAATGCAAGTCAGCAGCTGGAGTGAGGAAAAGAGTTAGCATCATGTTGTCAATCAACCTCTTCACTGGTCATCATGATTCATGGATTATATTAAATGGAGGAACAAGGAAACAGATTACACACACTTTGTGTGTTACATTAAATCAATTATTAATAGACAGCTGGGTATCTTACTGCCTGGCACTCTGTTACAAACTTGCAGGAATGATGAACAGCAAAGCAGAAGCTAATAGACTGCCCCAAACCACATTTTTACCAATTATGGTTTTAGCCTAGTGTCAGTTAATGGAAATTACTGAATTCCGCATCCTGCCTTTTCTGTGATTTAGAGCTCATTCCTTGATCAAGACTTTAGGGAGGATGTCTTTTGCTGGGGGAGTGGAAACAACAACATATGGCTTCTGTCTCATATTACATCCATTTGTAACCTGCAGATTTAGCTTCTTTTTTTCCTACAAAGCTCAAGAGACCCCCCCAGTGCAGCTAGCTCCCAATGCTACAGAACCTTTCTCCTTGCCAAATTCCCCCCTTTAATTCCAAAGTCCCTTTCCTTTATTCCACCACCTTAACACTTTCTGTCTGGTAATGTCACAGTCTTTCTTTGCACATATGACTGTCCAATTATTCATAATTTCTGGGCCCAGGTTCAACAAGTCTGCAGATGATAGCTGCTCTGCACACACACAACTTCCTTTTGTATCAGTGGCCTTGAGGCTGGTATCAGGCTCCTGAGAACTCATCCCTTTTAATGAATAAATGGCATTCTTATTTACCTGTTTTAAAATGTTAACAAGTGGTTCCACAGGCAAATAATTGGATTCCAATACTTCCTGGAACTGTCACGTGCTGGCAAGCGCATGGCTTTAACCTGTAATTGTCACAATCCTTGTTATAATTTAAAGGCAAATGCAGCGTGATTATGAATTTCATTAATTATTTCTAATTATTGAAAATAACCAAGAGTGAGCCTTTAATGTTTTATTTTTAATTCCATCTTAGTGCATAAGCAGTATATCTCTAACTTCTCTTAGTTGTAAATTTAAGAAACATCAAAACTGCTTCCTTTCACATTCCAAATTTTCGAGGCCTTCAGTTCTTTCCCCTTTACTGCTGCATGATCTTGGTAAAAAAAAACCAGCTTGCAGCCTGCATGTTGGATCTACAAGTTTCCTTTTTTGTGCATGTACGCTGAGGCACAGGACACCCTGTGCACCCCACAGCACTGTGTTCTTCAGGTTGTGCTTGCTGCTGCTTTCTGCCTTGAGAGCTATGGCCACAGTCACTGCTTCCCCTTCACCCTCACCATGACTTTATCCCTTTTAAGAGGGTTTACAAGGTTGCTCTGTTCTTTCTTGTTCTTACTTGTTTTGTGCTCTTTTGCAAAAGAAATTGGTAGCCAATCTGATCGTGTGCTTTTTCTTCTCTCTGACTTCTTCAGTCATCTCTGGGAAGTGTATCCTGTTGTCCATAGTTTTGTAACTTTTCCATTCGTTCAGCACCTTCTGAAGAATCTGACTTTCTAGTGTTTAAACAAACCTCATACAAGTAAATGGAAAAATTCCTCATTCCTTCAGTTTCTGGGCCTCGTAAACTTGGCTTGTTTCTCCAAAGCTTTGCACCTTTTGTGTAATTATTTACAACTTTGCAAAGTCAGGGAGGAAGTTTTTATAAATGTTGCCCATATGGACTATCGGGATTTCACACCCCTTCTGCATAGCTGTAAATGAGCTACAAAACCCAGAAAATCTTTTGCGCTGAATAAAATAATACCAATGATTTGGAGTTGATGTTGGGCTTAGGCAGGCAGGGCAGAGCACCAGCAACTCTGCCTAGGAAATGTAGGGAGAAAAGCCAAACCTCATAAACATTTCCTTTCAAGGAAAATAGGTTTTGAAACAATGTAAATAAAGACATTACCAAAACCATGTTTTTCTTCTAGGAAAGGGCCATCCAGGATGAAGGGTTTTTTTCCATTTAGGAAATAAAGAAAGCCTGTGAAGAAGCTATCAGAATTTATCAGAAGCAAAGCAATCTGGACACAAATAGGAACAATCGCATGAAAATTAACCTTTTTTTTTTTTTTTTTAAGGATTGTAGGAGCTCTCTGTGAATTATTTTATGTTTTAAAGGTCTCTTTTTCCAACAAAAGATCAGTTGCAAGAGAGAAATTTCAACTTAGGCTTTTTCACATGCTTGTGCCAAATAGCAGATGCTAACGCTAACCTTTATTTACAAAAATAACCCTAGATTTGTATGAGCCACCTGGAAAAATACAACCTTGCTGTTCTCCCTTGCTAAGAGACACGGCCTTCCTGCCTCCTTCCTGACCAAGCCCATGATAAAGGTACGAGCTGAAACTTAAACCCTGCAAGACCCTATGGCGGGCTGGATTGGGTTTTGCTTACTGAAAGCTGTGTTGCAGGGTCTAACACAAGCATCAGGCTGTGTGCACAGTGTTATTTCAGTTTCAGAATATATCCTTTGCAACACCTTTCAGTCTTGAGCAAGAGTCTTTTAGCTGTTCCCTGCCGACTGGGAAAGGAAAGGGCAGTTCCCAGACCATTCCTTGGCTACAGTCTCTATCAAATCCTTGCTGCCACAACTGGGGGATCCAGAGAGGCTTTACTTCTAATACAGATCCCAGGCCATTAAATAACTACCTCGGCATGCAGGCATACAATACCTGGGTTAAAGGAAAAACTGCAAGCCCAAGCTGATTGTTTATTGATACAGGTTTTTCTTCTTAAAAATGCAAATTTGCAGCAGGACCACATGTATTTCTGATGTGCCGGAAAAAGGCATTTGAATGAACTGGCAGATTATAAAACCCACTAGAAACTGAAGCTCACTTCTGCTTTCCCAGTTGCCTAGGTGATTAACATGAGATAAATACAGTTCTTCCTATGTCTATTCTTAAATCTTTAAGACAAAGAGGTTTTTGACTTTGTGTTGCAAGACATGAAGGTGTTTCAACAGCCAGATTTCACAAGAGTTGAGCCCTCCTCCTTTCCCTTTGCTTGTATCACATTTCTGCTGTGAAGGTCATCTTACAGTCACCAGCTGAGAGCCCTCCAAACTGTCCTAGGGCCAGGAGGGGGGGACTGTCCCCAGGGCCACCGAGTTCAGATGGGTCTGTGCCCATAGGTAAAGCTCACACTGGTTAAACATACCAGGTCGTATATAATTATCTTTAGTGCCGTTAACACCCTTTAAGCATTACAACAGCAAAAGGTGGTTGTCCGTGAGAAAGAGCAGATTGCTGGGCTGGAAATCAGAATACCAGGCTTCTGCCTCTGGCGTCCTCACCAAACTGTGCAGCCCTGAGCTAGTCAACTCGTTTCTAATTCCTCCCCCTATTTCTTCTGTCATTTCTGCTTGGAGACTAAGTCCTTTGTGACAGGGATCATCTCTTGCTGTGTATTTGTACAGTGCACAACACAATAGGCTGCAATCTCCATTGATGGCTCCAAAATGCAGAGCCTTCAGATGAGACTTCTTGATACAGAAATCGTCATGGGTGACGGCTTCAGAAAACCCAGTTCTGTTGCGTGCTTTCCCTTCTCCTTTCTGAGGATCTTGGGCTGTTCATAAGCGAGCATCAACACGAGGTAGGGAAATGCTGTTGCAGATTAGGAAAGAGAAGTACAGAAATGTGGGATGGGTTTCTCCAGCTTATAGAGCAAACAGGACTTTTTTTTTTTTTTTTCTCTCTCTCTCCCTCAGTTCAGTAATACAAAGAGACAAAACACTTTTAAGAACAAAAAATTCCCAGCATATCTTCAAGTTTTTACCTCCTGCTTCCTCCCCCTCTTCCCAGGCTGGCAGAAGCTGCCACATCTGCAAGTATGTGCTTCCTTTAATATCTTCACTTTCCTCCACGATTCTCTGCTGACCTCTGGAAACTCTCCAGGGATTAGTGGAGCAAATCTTAGCTGGGCAAAAAGGTCTCTTCTTCACAGAGGAAGCCACTGACCATGTGTGTTATGCGTACTCCATGCTGCAGTTATAAAAACCTGCACCTACTTAGCTCTATTTACCCACAAAGTAGGCATTTTTTGGTGAGACTTGAACATCTACACATTGATAGTAATCTGATTTTTTTTTTTTTGGTATATTTTTAACTGGGAAACAAAAGGAGCATCATCACCCTTCATTTAACCTTGCAGCTCCATGGTGGAGGAGACAAATTCAAATAGCACCTATTTTTAAAAACGAGTAGATAGAGGTAAGTGGTTATGGTATAATTTGTCTGGCTCCTACAAATTCAGAGGTAAGGTTGGAGGGATGGAGCTGCCGGTGCTTGGCCAGAGCAGCCCATTGCCTGAGCGCTGCCTGGGAGGGGAAACCATTCTCCTTTGGGCCCAAACCTTCCCATTATCCTGTACAGCAAAGCGGAGAGCTGCCTTTTCCATTTTCTGCATTGTGCATTAATTTGGAGCCGCTTTGAAAAGGAAGGGTTTTTTTTTTAAGAAAAAAAAAAAAAAAGAAGAAGAAGGAGTTATTTCAGACATGTTTCCTGGGCTGATGTTTGTTTCTGATGTTTTCAGCCAAAGCCAAATGGCACGAAGCAAACGCAGCCCTGGCTGGGGCGTGCGGTTTCCCTGGCTGGCAGGGACATCTAGTGGGTAGGGCAATGTGTGCCGGGGAAGGCAGGGAGAAATGCGCTCTCTTGACTTCCCACCAAGGGCAATATTTCTTATTCTGAGTCGCTCTCATGCCTAGTTGACGCTCATGTCATCTTCAGGATTTAACACAGAGTTGGGAGGAGTTTACAGGCAAAGCTCCTTCAAGGAATGGTGACTCTAATGTGAGAAGGTGATCCAGGCAGCACTACCTAAACTGCTGCTACCGGGAAATGCTGCCAGCCTAGCTTTTGTGCGATTTATTCTTTTGAAGGCTGTTACAGTCATAATAACACCTACGCTGGCGATATGTGAGAGCTGACTCGGTGGTGGCATGATTCATCTCTGTCTGCAGTTACGCATTTCATGGGGTATTGCATTTGGGCCACTTTTATTGTATTGCAGACACCTACAAAATGACGCTTACTCCTGCTTTTAGTGGGATGGCTTCGGCAGAAAAGCAGCAGGAAACTTATAAAGAAGAGGAAGGCAATGTGACCGTCCACCCCCACCGCAAACACAACAGGGCTGTTCCAGAACATACCCAAATCTGTTCTGCTTCCTCATTGCTTGTGGCACAAGCCAGGCTTTGCTGGCCCTGTCTCTCAAGCTGTTTTCCAGGTTGGCTCCTTGATTGCCTTCCCTTTAATGCAGGTTTTTATGGGAAGAGGTTGTTGACTAATTTCTGTGTTTCCATCGTGGGACTATGGACAACTTTTTTCCTGGCCTCTTCCCAAGCACCTGTCTGAGAGGGCTGGCATGTGGATGCTACGTTCCAGATCGATGGCATCCCTAAAATCCTTCAGCCTGTGCCAGAAACAGAAATGTTACATGCAAGAGGTCTCACGCAGGAAAAAACCAAGCCCTTTTATAAGCATGTGGGGTTTTTTGTTTGTTTGGGATAAATACTTTTCCTCTGCAAACTACAAAATCTGGAGGCTGGGAAGGAGCATCCTCCAGCTCCCACTCTGGGGATGTAGGCCCCAAAGAGGTTCTTACACATAAAGATGTAAGATGAACTGCGACTTCTGAATCAGAAACATATCACCTAAATAGCAGGAAGCAGTTATGCTTTGGACATTTTGAAATCCTCTTCTTCTGATCTAATTATGTACTAGCAGTAAAACTGACACAGTTATGGTTATTAAGTCCTTTTCTTTTTTTCACTTTTTACCAGGAATTCTATCTTAGGATTAATAGGTGCTTGCATCATTTCTGTCCTATGTGCTATATTAAGGAGCATCTACATCACCAGCAAATATTTTTGTTCTGCTGATACTGCCCACAAAGTCAAACGCAAAGGTACAGAGCTCCCCCCCCCCAACCCCGGACTTTTAACATAAATTGAGTGTCTTGTTCCTGATCAGTTCCTACATTAAAGAAAGAGACTTACTTCTCATTTAATGAAATTAATACATTTGAAGGAAGGGGTAAAATTTGCTTCTTTCTGACACAGTTGTATTGACACAGTTTTGTAGTAGAACATAAATATATCTATTCTAAATATTGATGATTGGAAGAAATAATAGACAATATATTTAAAATGACTGTTGGCACAAGTAACCTGAATTCTTACTTATAAGCTAGCAAAATATATTTATGCAAAATTATAATTATCAGTGTGTATACAAACAGATGAAAAAACTCTCAAAGAATTATTGCCAATGACTCAATGTCAAACTGGAAGTAAATTTCAAGAGAGTATTCTGAGCAGATGTGCAGAGATCTTCAGGACTGATTTTAGTCAATATTTTTATTAGTGATTTGGAGGATAAATATAGAGTACACTTATGAAATTTGCTCAGTCTGGCAGGCAGGATCAGAATACAAAATGATAAGTTGAAGAGATGATCTCAGATGTTCACTAATGACAAGTATGAAGCACTACACTGCAGAGGGAGATATCAAATGCATAAATACGAAATAGGAAATAATCAGCTCAGCATCACTGTGAGAAAATGATCTTGTATGTATAGTGGTTCATTAATTAAATATGACTCAACAATGTGATTATGCTGCAAAAATTGCTAATACCACCTGGAATTCTGTTAATGGAGGTGTTGTGTGTGGAAGAGGAGAGATTGTGCAGGCATCAGGCTGGATGCCTGCAGCTCCTTAATTACAATCTGGGCACCCAAGTAGATCATGCTGCCCATCACCTTCCAGACCTTCCCCTTCACCCCTTTCCAGCTATTTCCCCCAGCCACATTCATTCTTTGCTGGCTTCTTCTGTGAAGGATCCTTGATCTCTTCTTCCCTTCAGAAGACACTGCCCATACTACTGCTGCCTCACATGGAAACAGATGACTGGGGATGCCAGGAGAGGTCTCCGTATGGATCTTGTAGGCACATAGGATCCCATATGGGCAACGTGCACTGCTCAGAGGAAGCTTGCAGGGACTCTCACAAAGAGGACACGTGCTTCTGCAGATGCCCTGGCTCTTGGCAGCTTTGGTCTGAAGCAGAGGAGCACCATTCAAACACAGTGCCAATGTCTTACTTGCAGACGCACCTCAGTGCCAAGGGGAAATAAAGAAAGAAAGAAAGAAAGAAAGGAGACAGTCCCCTGAGAACCACCAATGTCCCAGGCAAGACAAAAACATGGAGGAAAATGATTGCATTTCGTTGCCTCATTTTTTTTTATCACAGTGAAATTTTGGAATGTTTTTCTTGTGTTTTTTTTTTTTTCCTCTTTTTAAATAATTCACGATTTAATACTACACAGAACCATCTCCATGGCACCATGTGGCAACCAAGGGAGGTGTGCCACTGGCCAGGCCCCAGAGCTGTGACCACAGACCCGGCTGCGGCAGGCAGCGTGCCGAGGTTTAAAGTCCTCCTCTCCTGACTTCTACACACCTGACGGCGGGAAGCATCAGCTAACAAAAACGAATATATGTGTCAGAAATCATAAGCTGATCACCTAAAAACTGGAGAGGTGGGTGGTTGAGCCCAAAAGCCCGAGGCCTACCGCTAGATGGCAAACTTTAATTTTTAAATTCTGGCACTGCTGGACCGCAGTCCTGTCCTGCCAGGGCCGGGGGCTCAGGCCCAGGGCCATGGCCCAGCCACAGGCCCCTCGGGCTGCAAAGAGCTTTCCAACCACCCCGTTTCTTTTTGGACACTGACCACCCCCAGATTTCTGTGGGACGGTACCACTCGCACACACAGAATAGCCACAAGATGCTTTGCCAGGTGACACTTTCCCCAAAGCAGGGAACCAGTAGCTCTCCCACGGCTTTTCCTGTGTGTGGAGGCTCCCAGTGATGCCCTGAGCAAGGGCGTGGTGGATGGAGACCCAGGCGGTTGTTCGGTCAGGCTCAGATAAAGAAGGAACAGAGACAGGGTTCTGCCGGATAGGACTGACCAGCAGCTGGACACTCTCTGAAGAACCACTGCCCTTTCTTCTCCAGCCCTGGTTTTTCTCCCTCTCTTGGCCAGGGGCCGGGGTTGGGTGTGCTGGAGAACAGAGGTGCCTTTCAAGGCTCGAGACATTGTATAGGGTGGGAACAAGGCTTTTCTACTCTTCTCTCCCTGATTATTATCTCAGAAAGCATTAAGAGGTAAGCTAAGAAAGCAACTCTACTGAACTTAGTCTTCTTCAGATCTTTATTGATCCCTGAGGAAATGGGCACAAACTGCAAATCAGAGTGGTGCTAGCATCACAAGCGACCTCTGGTCTTGCCAGTCCTTGCCATTTTGTGAGAAGTACTATTGGCACATGAAGTTCTACATATATTTTATGAAACTTAATAAAATTGCCTAAATCAATCTTATTTTTTTCTTGTGAACTTAACAAAATTATTCATCTTCCCTGTCAGCCATGCTTGTTGCCTTATTTTAATCAGTAAACTTGTCATAGTGTGAAGAGGTATCTTGGTGGATACTGGGAAACTTAACCCCAAGTCTGACATTTATGCTTCTCTGTACAGAAACAAACTGTTAGGTCATGTTTCTCATACCACAGGTCTTAAACAAAGGGCTGACCTTATGAGTGACACTACTTCTAACATGATGACTGCAAGATGCTTCAATGGGATAAATCATGTTTCTTCCTCAAATACAGTTAACAGTTCTGTGTAGCACTACCAGGAAGAGTGTTTCTTCACACATCAGATTATATTTTTGTAGCAAAGCACAGTGGTTAACATAGCAACTTCTGCAAACCCTCTTGGGGTTTTCTTTGTGTCTGCCATTAGTGGCAGTCCTTTTAGATCTTTTAAAAGTATTACTTACTAAGTCCTTCAGTACCCCGTGGTTGTCCTAAACACATTAAACTTCTTGCAGAATTTTGCAACATGTTATGCAAAATAGTGCCTGCTTTTACTGATTTGTTGTCTTTTAAATTATGTGGAATGAATGCTGTTTGAGGAGATGTATTCTTCATCTTCTGTATTGTAATTATTTTTCAGTTGTTTGGTGCTACATCCAGTGTCATTAGTGGAAAGCAAAATCCTTCCTGCTGATGAAGAGCTGGCTACTCAACACAGTCTCCAGAGCCTCCACATTGAAACCCAAACTTCCCAGTGAGCAAGGATTTTCATGGGCTCCACACAGCAGATTTAATCACCTCATTTTAAAATAATCTCATTAAACAAGTCTTTACCAACAAAAGTAGTATTTCCTGAGTAGTATTTAGGTATTGCAGGAAGGTGAGGAGTTCAAAATCCCATGGGGCTGAATAAAAGACTTCTGCGTCCAAACCTTTTGGTGGAGCCTTTCCCCTGAGGCATGGATTGCTACAGTACATTCAGAACATTCAGAAGGTCCTTGCCTCCTATTTGCTTTCTGTGGGATTGGAATGGTGGTTCCTCTAGCTGTTCCTGCAAATAGCTGCTCACACTGCTGTTTCCCAGGGTTTGTTTTAAATGCTACATCGCAAATAACATAGACAAACTAAGCCCAGATGCCTCCCTGCCTCCCTCATCTTGGGAACCATAAGCTCTATCCTGGGTTTTTTTTCTGTCTTTTCTTGGCATTTTTTTCAGGACTGGGCAGAGATGTGTGATACCAGCAATGCTTCTAATTAAGATGGAAATTTGGTTTTAAATAACACACTAAAAGCTAAGGCAAATAATTAAGCATTTTCCAAACTCTTGTTTCCCTGGTGGACTCTTGCATTGGTACCTTTAAGTAACAAGAATCACAGGGAGGTGAAAAGAGGGATTTAGGGCCAAACAACAAATATGTAATACATTTTTGCTTATTACTTCCTATAGGCATAAACTGAAAACTGTGAAAAAGGATTTGGTATTGAAATGTATATTCATTTTTAACAGAGGAGGGCTGGCTTTGGAAAGGTTGAGGCTGTATATCCTTTGTTTTCAGTGTGAGGAAAGCATCAGGTAATTGCATAAGGGCAGAGATTTGATTTGTCTCATTCAGTGAACTTAACTGTAGTCAGGACGAGCACAAAGGAATCACACCAGCTACCTTCAGTAGCCCAGGACCTGTAGCAACCTAGGACACAGTGCCCATACACTGTAACACTGGCAAAAACAAACAAACAAACAAAAAAATCTTTGGGATGTTGTTAACACTTCTCTAACATGAAAAAGTATTTGCTGCGTGAGTGGGAGAAGTCTCCTGTAAGGGGTGAGCGTTCCCACCCACTCAGCCAGGATCTCACCAACACGATGGACATGCCTGTGGCTCTGAGCAGTCAAACATATTAGGGAGGGAGAACCATTTCAGACTTACACATAAGGAAGGAAAAAAGATCACAAGCCGGTTTTGAAAATATCATTTCCCTTCCAAGTTAACTATAATTGCCTTCTGTGCAAGAAGAAGACAGCTGAAATGTGATCTGTCCATTAGACACCTTGAAGAGCGTAGCTTGAGCAATGAAAAAGTATCTAGGGAAGGACTGGACCATGTCATATAAGCAGCTGGATATCTGACAGCTCATTCATTATTGCTGAAAGGTGCTAGTTGTGAGGGACAGAGCAGCTCATGGGGCTGGCGCGGCTGCCCAGACCAGCAGTCGTGAAAATTCACCACTGTTCCTCAGTGACTTCCTAGCTTTTGTGAAGTGTACTGGTCACAAATTACTTCCCACTGGATAAATACCTGGGAGTAAATACCTGCCACTAATGGCACCAAGTGATATGTTAGCCATGGGCAGTCATGATCCAGATTATTCAATTTTTCCCCAGTAATGCTTGTTCCACCTTCTTACAGCTGAGGCTCACTGAAAAATGCATTCAGTCTGTGGAAGGAGCACTCAGGATGCTTCACGTAGCGATCCCTGGAGGTACACATTGGGACGTGCAGTGACAATCCAGTACTTTCCCCTTTTCAACCATTGGATTTGGGGGATGGCTTTGTCTTTTGCCCTGTATGTCTAACAATTCTGTTTGCACTGGGGAGCTGGTACACAGCAAGGCCCGAGTGCTGTAGGAATGTAATCAGTCATACGGCACCTCCAGTTAAAGCATGCTGCCAGCTTGCTGTACAAGGCACACGCCTCTGTTCATGCTGCCCACCAAACGTTTTGGCATACCTGCTTGTTATGTGTCATATTAGATCCAGGCCCCCAGCCAAACTTTGCAGCTCAGACCCACTTCTGGCTGAACTTGACATGGGGTAAAGAATGGTTGAAAACAAGACTGGCGTTCCCCCGACTTGGCCTCCGTAAGCATTTTTAATTAACAGCTATCAACTCTTGTGTATTTGGGGCCATTAGCAACATTGATTGAACGAATCCATTGAACCTTTAGGTAAGGCTGTCCAGAGCTTTCATTTCTTAATTAACTTCTACAGTTGACCTCAGCAGGTATCATTCAGTAGTGCTCAATTGAACATTTGCAATTGTAGCTTGTCAGAAGTTTTGAGTTCAAAATTATATCGTTTATTATTTTTTCTAAGGTTGCTAAATAAGAACAATTTTATTTTATGTTATGGTACAGCCCGGTTGCCTGTTGCCCTACATATTATGCAAACAAATACCTAGGGTAATATAAACCCAGACATATTAGAAAAAAATTAATGAGTACTGGAAAAAGGGGAATAATTCTTGGAATTTTTCAAGGTTTTTTTTTTTGTCCTTACTCAGAACAAACAAATGTTTTAAGCTTGCAAAAATTTTCATGAAAGAGATTTCATTTTTCCATGTGTTCTTCCTGTCAAATCTTAGAGATGTTTTGATTTTCATTAACTATTTAATATCAGATTCCTAAGATGATGGGGAAAAAAAGGAAATCAAAACAGTAATATTGGTAATTGTTTTTCAAAGGGCTGTGTTAGCATTCCAACCATTCCCTTTATGCAGCAGGGCAGTAAATAACATGAACTTTGAATGAAGAGCTGGTTTTATGAAAACCATTAATTGCTGATGCAAAAGGTGCATGGGATTTAGGCTTAGCCAGGAAGGCAGCAAAAATACTTTACAATTAATTTTTAATTTTTAACTTTATATTTCCCCATCATGAGTCTGTAAAAATGCAGCATCCTTAATTGTTTTTCAACGATATCCTTTGTTAAGTACAATGTATTGTGCTTAACTTGTATCTTTTTTTTTGATAATACTGTTTAATTCCCACTCCTCACCTCCTCACCCCAGCTTATGGTCATATGTAGAGCATGGAACAGTGAAAGTCTGGTTTTTGGTCTCAGACTGGTATAAACTGGGAGTTAATCCATGGAATTGGTTGTGTGACAATGTGAGAAAATGATTGGGAGATGAGAGTAAAGGCTTCTGTTTCTAGGAAGACTCATTGAAGAGCATATAGCTAGTTATTTTCCAGGAGACATACTTGAGAGGCTTTCACGTGTTTATTTTGATAATTTTTTAAAAATACACTGAAGTGAAAAAAAAAGTTGAAAAAAAGATTTTCTAATTCTAGTTGTTTCAAGCGGTATCTTAAGGTTGAGTACAAAACAAACCATACATAAATAGTGGAAAACAGTCCGCATCTTGTTGCCATGACAATGCCCTACTTATAGCACATTAAGCTGATTCATGTCTTTTCTCACCTCACTGTTAATAAATTATGGTGGCTGATGAGAATTAAGCCAGCTGGAAGAGCTAGTGAATGTAAGCAGCAAATTAATTTGCCACTTAATCGTGGTGTCCTTTAGGGGAATTACCTGCTACACAGCAAATAATATCTTACTATGTATAAAATGGTAGGAATAGGCTGAAATAGCTAATCTTTGTTTTCTTTGTAATACTGATGTATCACAGCTCATTGCAGAACCAGCAAGAACTGGAACAGCTCTGCTTCTGCTGTAGGCAGCAGCACCGACTTCAGTTGGTGGCAGATGAGTGTTGCATAGGCTTCTCCACTCCATCAGTGAAAATTACAGGAATGAGTCTTTAAAACACTGATTCCTCAAGTTTGGGTCATATTTTGTCATTTAAAGTGTAGGACATTTGGCTAACAAGCAAGTCCAGCACCTTTATGTTAAACCGGTGCACCATGCCTACGTGTGCAGAGGTATAACACGGACCATCAGTACTCAGCTAATGTGTGAATAGGGTTTATGCAGGTCACAGTGCAAGAGCTCAGGTGAAAGTGGGTGCCAGTCAACGGTGATCAGAGTTTATGCTTCTTAATGTATATTCATGGTGGAAAAGATTTTCCCATTTTTCTGTAGGGACAGATTCAACAATTGTAATGGTAGAACTGAATAAACACTGAATAATACCAGCCTTTAAAACAAACCAGCCATACTTCATTCAAACCTTTGTCTCTATACTCACTTGAAGTCAATAAACTCTAACAGCTGGAGCTCTGTATTGGAGGACTTTCTGAGTCACAAGTATAATGACCTTGAAAAATAGCAAATGCTTGCTCTTGGGACCTGAAATCTGATAAACACTAACTGAATTCTACTTACAAATATTCTATGATCTTCAAGTATTTACTCAAGTGGAGGAGTTTAATTGCTTTCCCTGTATTTTTTTTCTCTACAGACTCCTTGCATTCTTCTTCAGTGGTTTCAGTTTTCTCTCAGCTGCAAATCAAATGCAAATTTTCTTTGGCCTTGCAATTCAGTTTGAGTTAACTAAAAAAGCATCACCTGAGCAGAAGCCAAATTAAACAGTCACTCCATATAGTTTGACTAAGCTGAGCCCTCCTCCTTTTGACTCCTAATTTTGTCCATTTCTTCCAATGACATGAAAAATCACTGTAGGCTGGCACTCGCTCAGCTACCAAAATGCTGTTGAAATAGACTTTAATTTTGTCAGAAAAGTTTCAACAGGCAATGACATGTTGTTCTGGATTTAAGGATGTTTACAGATTTTCCAACAATTCTCATTGCTTTGGAGATGTCTTCAGTAATAATGATAATAATGAATAATATGATGATAATGAACAAGCTCTGCACATCCAGACTTAACAGCAACTAATTTTCCTTCTTGTTATAGAAGGTATATATACACCTATAAACACTAGCTAGAAGTTACAGCTGCATGTTGTTTTTATCAAATATATGTCAAAAAGAAAATTTTTAAATTGCCTTGAGGCTTGAAACTCTTAAAAGCAAACAGCTTCTAAGAAATTTGACTTTACTCCCTTATGCTCCCTTCTAATGCTTCTGAAAATGCAAGCAACTTTCCCATATTCTCCTGAAGCCACTCTTGAAGGTATCTTGTGCATGGCATTGTCACCCCAGGCAAGCTGAATTGACTGAATACATTCTTGCTGGGTATAAAACGTTTGTGCTCTTCAACTTGCAACTATAATGAACTTGTTAAATGGCTTTCTCTGAAAACAGCCTCCAGGGTTATCACAGAGTTGCCTCGGTGTTTGCCTTTTGATGGTCCCGCAAATGTAGACTCATGTCCGAGTGACATTGTTTTACTCTTCCAGAAGAGCAACAGTTCAGAAGGATGCCCTTTGTCCTCAGGTGAGGTATCAAGTTCAGTTCCTGTCTTTGTTACTGACCTCTGCAGAGGAAGGCGAGGGGACACAGAGGGAGCAGAAACTTGCCCTGCAGGATGCCTAGGCTGGAATCCTTCATCCCCTATACCCAGTGTCCATATGAGAAGGCCATCACTGTGTGTGTGTTCCCCTTTTCCTGCTCTTTGTTAGTCCCTTCTGGTTGTGCAGTCTTCCTTAGCAAGACTCAACCAAGAGGATGCCAAACATACCTACTCCTGGCACCTCCCCCACTACATTAATTCAGACTAGGAGAGAGGAAAGAGAGGTACTCCAGCCCTAGCTCTTCTCAGTGAAATGATGCTTACTTAGCATGCACATTGTTTCCCCTCCCCCCAACAATGCTCAGAAGCGGAATCTCCCCTGCCTTATATGTACCTACACATACATACAAACTGGGACGTGATTAAAGGTTACTTAATCTTTTTGGTTTTCATCCGTAAATTTCTGAATATGCTTTCTGAGAGGCTTTTGGAGAAGATTCACTGGATGATACTGGGGACCTGAAGAGGTGATTCCTCTCCAAAATGTAGCTTTCATCATCATATTATAGCTCTGTTTTGCTTTGGGTAGGAGCATTGGCAGTCTGATACTGTGCGGCACAGCTGGAGAGCTGGAGCATGCAGCTGCAGTGCTCTATAGAGCTGACGGCTCCATGGGGATAGATCCTGCTGGCATCAATAGACTTGGCCTCTTAGTGTCTAGACACTCGTACCCATCCTTTCACAGCAGGAAAATAGCCTAAATGATTATATGGATTTAGCAATTCAAAAGCGTGTCTGTGCACCTCATCCAAAGGCTTTTGAGCTGTGAGGAAGACGCATGCACACATTGGGAACTCTTGCTTTATTCTGTATGCAAGCCTAAACTCTGTCTTGTTCAATTTCTATAATTCCCCTGTGCCCATCAGCTCCATAACAGCCTTAACTTTTCTTTCCTTTTATTCCAGAGCAGCAGATTGCATCCTGGTGAAGAGGATGGACTGCTTTAAAATGCCTTTTTCCTGTCTTTAGTGGACAAGACCTGGGAACAGCTAAGAGATCTTGGTTAATGGATTCAGGAGTATCAGCAGCTTTAAGCTCACAAAGTTGAAATTCCTAGACTTGTAATTTCAATACAAAATTTTATACTGAAGATTTTTACCTAAGGTGAATTTATTGCCAATTATTCTGGTTGCCTACTCTGAATTATGTAAAAATTAACACATGTGAGTGGCGCAGGAATATTGCATTGAGATATGCTTAACAGTTTCTGAAAATTGCAAGAACTGATGTGAAGCTAATTTCCAGCCTCTCAAATATGGCCTTACAGTGAGCGTTTGGGAAACTGTGAATTAACCTGTACCCTACTTTTATTCTTCCCTCTCCTGTTTTGCCTTATGCAACAAGTATTAATGATCCAAGGTGGCATGACACATGAAACCAAACTCCGAATCTCACAGAAGACGAATGAATGCAACATTCTCCCCCCCACTACCATCATCCACCCTGCCCTGCCAGAGCATCAGCTGCTGCACACTGGCTTAGAATCTCTCTCCTCCAATGCAGCTGAGCAGATTTTTGTCAGCTGACTGACCTTCTTGCACAGTTTGGTGTGTATAGAGGCCTATGGATTTCAAGGGCTGGGGCTGAAGAAAGGTGGCAAGCCATTTTCTTGTCTCCTTTTGATGATTTTTCCTACCCAAAAGTGTGAGAGGAGAGTTGGTTACTTCTCGGGTTACTTTTAAAGCAGGTACTGGGTGGCTACTGAGAAAGAGGATGTGTAGGCAAATGTCTGTGCAGCTTCTGCTGGAGCCTTATTATGGTGGGGTGGAAAAAGCTATGGCAGAGAAGGCTTTATAATGTGAATGGATTGTGTTCCAGGGCAGATACTTCCTTCTGCATGTATTGATAGAAAAGCCTCAAAAAAACAACCCATGTGTGTAAAGGATCCCAGCCTCCAAAAATCTGCTGTTACCTTCCTGCCCTTACTGAGAATAGTGTTGGTTTGAATGAAGTTATG
This sequence comes from Tetrax tetrax, assembly GCA_009806455.1. NCBI lineage: Eukaryota > Metazoa > Chordata > Aves > Otidiformes > Otididae > Tetrax > Tetrax tetrax. The sequence continues at coordinate 500,870 of WHYT01017380.1, read as the reverse complement.
TTCCACTTCATGCATCTTGGATGTCTGGGAAGTTTTTCCTACTCTCCTGCAAGCTCTTATCTCCATGTGCCTCTGAAAGAGGGAGGCATTAGGTTGAGAGTCTTTATAGATCAGCTTGCAATCTTCTCCATCTGTTTCAGTAAATAGTAGATAGAAATCATGAAAGGCAAAGCAAAAAAATCAATGCATTCAGCTCAATGATACTTAACACAGGGATTTCTGACTTACCATAAAAGCCTATTCTCAAAAGCATTTTATATGTAAAAGTTCTTTTTTTTTTTTCCTGGTATATTCTAGTTTCTCTTCATGATAATGATTCTCTCCTTCAGTTCCCATTTTATATATTGCTATTTTAAATTAAAATGAAACAGTTCTGTACTTGAAGATTGCGGAATCAGACTTACAGCTACTATATTTTGGCTTTTCCTAATTTCCTCCAATACAGCTCTATACAGTCATGTTGGCTTACAGTCTTACTTCTCATGTAGTTTTCTTAAAGGAATTTACATTTTAAACCCACAAAACTGTTAAGTCTAAACACAGAAGCAAATTCTTCATTACGGGCTTTGTAGACAGGTAGTCTACAAAACCCTATGCTATTAACACAACTTAAAATTACCTCCAAGTGGTTGTGTTGTCAAATAGTGGAAAAGGAAAACCAGTTTCCAGCCAACTTTTCATATGCAGAAACAGCTAAGCTCAAAATTACTAAACGGAAGTGTTTTAACTCAATATAAGCAGTGATTTTATCTGAAGGTGCCAATATTATACACTAGTGTCAGGTTATGGATGATAATCATACTCACTAATTTTAAAACTATTAGTTCTTCTGATGACTTTTTGTTTCCTGAGATATAGTACTGAGGGGGTTCAGCAGCTATTTTTTCAGCCCTTAGAGCGAATGGTCTTAACATTGCCTTAATTCTGTGTGTGCTTTGTGTTAGAGGAAGATGTTGCTAATGAGCAACCGATAGTGCAGCCACGATATCAACAAGTTTCTGATCTTGCTTCCCAAGAAATAAGTGGACAACTTTTCTTCAGGACAACTTTTGTAGAAGCAACCCCAAATTTCCTGCTTTCCCACACCTCAATGTCTTATCCTTTATGTATGGTGGAGAATCTCTTACTAATACAATTTCTGGTTTCCTTAGAGTTTCTTAGCCCTCATTCTTGCTTATTTACAGTCACATCTGGTATACATGGCAATCACAGCTATGGCTTACTTTGTAGAAAGTATGTTAGGCATAATTTCTGACACTGTAAATACAGGAGGAAGCATTAGCAGATGATTATTAGCTCCTGGAGCATTAGGAGCCACCACAGAGCTTAAGAATTTCAGATCCATGATATTTTGCAGTGGTTTTGCCTGGAGACTGTATGGCAGTCTTCTTTCCTCCTTAAAGATTTTTTTTTTACCTTTAAAGGTAGTTGCATCAAGATAGTGGGTCTAGAGAATGTCAAAAGCTGTGCAGAGTGAACTATGGCTTCACTTTTTCTTATTCTTTTCCTTTTGAGGGGTGGTGGTATCTTTCATCCTGCAGAGCAGGGGAAACATAACACGAGGCAGAATCTAGGGAGAAAGGCATAGCTAGAATAAGTGTAACTAATATCCAGCCTGGCATTTGGCCTTCAGTGAATAACTGTGTTCCTCAAGCCTCCTAAGGCAGACCCTGCCTGTTGGTGAACCAGCAGCAAGACTTAGGCCCAAAAGAGGGGGTGTACAGCTGGTGACAGCGTTGTGTACCAGCAGCTTCTTGGCTGTGCTCATTACTCCTTGTCTCACCGGAGTTCCCAAATGGGTCAACCCCAGCACTGGGCTTGATTTCAATAGCACTGTTACCTAGGAACTAAATTGGTCTCTTCCTTCCACTGCTTACTGACTAAAGGCTCAAGGGTGAAAGTTTTGCATGTATTTAAAAAAAAAAAAACAAAAACCAAACAGAGAGAGAGAACTGGAAGGGATTCAGCTTGGTTAGCATTTCCACACCATTGATAATGCTGTCAACCTGTCTGCAACCTACAAGGGGCCCCAAAATCTCCACTCAAGCAAACATGGGCACTGCAAGATGCTGATAGCTGGTATTTTACAGTCAGCACTCCCTAATGTGTCCTGCTTGTCCTCTCTTGCAATAAAACACATACTGGAAGATGAGACCTAAGGGTCTCCGTCCCTGATCTGAACCAGTGGCAGAATACTGTCATTGACTTCCTCCTGTGACAAAATGTGCACAGTGGCCGACAGCCATGGAACGGAATGCTATTTGCTTTTTTGTTGTTGTCAGCAGTGTTAACTCTTAATGAATACAAAAAAGCATACATTCTTTCAGTACGTATATACCCGAATCTTACTGCTGTAGGGTGAGAGGGTATCTCCATATGTGGAACGTATTGCTGTGAACAATCCTGGCTGTGCTTCAGCTATTTTCATTAAGAAAGTCAGGATATTATCTGTTGTCTGGCAGGCAGGTTTGGCTAAAAATTGCCCGTCTGCTTAGCATTAAGCATGAAGCTTAAACAGAATTTTCAGTAATTAAAAGGGTGCACTGGCTGCAAGTGAGCAGCAAACCATTTACTAGGACGTTTTCTTACCGACCTTCACTTCTTTCATCTTAAAGGTACACTGGTAACAGTTGAGATCATGACTACTATAAACAATGCCTGGTCTGGTCTGGGGAAGAAGGGACAGCTGTAGTGACTCAAGTACATTCTTCACTGCAATACTGCTACATTGCTGTTCAGAAACTCAAGACAAAACAACTTCTCTCTTAGAATATATCCTCATAGGTGGCACTCCACCAGTCCAACGTATCTTGTGCTTTATAAAGTTACAGGGATGGGCTCCCAGGGGTTAACCCTGACCGGTAAGCACGCAGTACTTGAGCCGCTGTTGGCTGTCATTGTGCCCATCTTCCCTGGCCTCCTGCTATCGCATCACAGTGTGCGGGCTGTTGTGATCTCAGCATTTCCACCAGCAACCAATGAAATCTATGACAATGCTGATGGTCTTTTGGTGTGTTGCAAGTGGGTGGTTTTGCTTAATTTGGGAATCTGCTAATAGTTATTGCAAACCCCACCTTTTCAGGAGCCACTTCAGGCCGGCCAGAGGAGCGGCACACCGGCACAGTGTGGCTGTCTGCAGCGCGTCAGTGACAGGGCTGCTGCTTGCACCCTAATGTGTAGGTGCGGACACTTCATACACATGTTGGGTGAAAAGCAGAAGACGCAGAAGGTGCAGTAGTTATATTTTAGCAGTTTAGAAGTCTTGAGATAAGAAGAAAAGTCACAATTTGTTTGTTGACAGCAATCTGATTTTCACAGAATCATTTAGTTAGAAAGGACCTTTAAGATCATGAAATCCAACCATAAGCCTAACACTGCCAAGTCCACCACTAAACCACGATCCCTACGTGCCACATCTACACATCTTTTAAATAACCTCCAGGGATGGTGACTCAGCCACTTCCCTGGGCAGCCTGTTCCAATGCTTGATAACCCTTTCAGAGAATAAATTTTTCCTAATATCCAATCTAAATCTCCACTAGCACAACTTGAGGCCATTTCCTCACTTCCATTTTGTAAGGTGGGACGGAGTCACATGAATGTTTACAAATTGCTGTTTACTACATCCTATGGCATGAGGGCAGAGAGGAGAGCTTTATTTCCCATGACTGTGTTAATTTATCTGTACATTTTGAACGTAAGCCATGAAAATGGCTTAATTCAGTCTACAACTGGCCTATTGCTCATTTTTTCCTGATATTAGAAAATCTCAGCAAATTGTTTACTTCTCTATGGTAATGCATCATTTGCATGTCCAAAGTTACCCAGAAATCATCTGATAAATCTGAATTCAGAGAAACACAGTTCGAGATCTGTGTGCTGAAAGTGCTATGGCTTCTGTACAGACACTTAGAATTTAGGGAAAATCTATTATGGTAAATATATATTCTTGTAATTATATAATCAGAAGCCTATGCTATGCGAGAGTTCCCTGGCAGGTTCTGTCCAAGATGGTCTCAGGCAAATGTTTTTTCTTTTTTTACCTTACTGCTATTAATCCTCCTGTTTATTTTCTCCCAGTTGGATGCCTGCTTTCCTTCTTCTGTTCCTTGTCATGTTGTCTTGCTTCCCAGTATACCCATCCTTTATTCCTCTCCCAGTTACGAGGGGCTTTGTCCTGTGCTCAGCAGCAGCGCTGGCTTAAGGTGTTGCTGCTGGGATGACACGGGTTCTCCCTCCCTTGAGCTGTTCCTGTGCTCATGCCCTTAGCTGGCCTGAAGCACTAACCTGGCTTTAAAATGGCATGTATTGTTTTCCTGGGTTCATTTTTCTTTCTTTTTTTTTTTTTTTTCAGTTAACTTGATCATGATGGAGTCATGAGCAAAGTTAGAGAATGCAGCTCTAGAAGATGGTACTTGACTTCTTAATCTTTTTTTTTTTCCTACTATGCTTTGAGTCTTATGCCTAACAGCAGAACTGAAAAAAATGAATTGTTATTATAAATTTTGCTAGACCCCCACAGCATCTAAAGAGTAGCTCAGAAATCACAAGGCTATTTTTAAGAGATTAGAGGGTTTTTTTTTGTTTTGTCTGGGGTTTTCAGAAGTCCTTTGGATACATTTGGGTCACTTTTTCAAGCTTTGTTTTGCAATCATGAGGGCTAAAAACTTATATTTTAGAATAAAATAGGAATTTTTAGGTCATCACTTCAAACCACCAAATACTGCAAGATGCATAACAGAATTGTGAGAGATGGCAGTTCTTCTGGTATTCTCTCAAAGTACGTTTTTACAGCAAACCCTCCTACAGTGGAGGTTTTTAGTTTTTGATTTATTGAAGCCAATCTTTTTAAAATTTATTTTAATTTGTTGCTTTTGAACACAACACATACATGCAAACCATGACCACTGTAACTGTGACGATGAACTGGGAATAAACATTTCCATACTTAGTCAGAACTGTTTGTTGTATTGACACTTCACCTCCCTTCCCTGGGGCTATGTGATCTCTCCCAAATCCTCGCTGCATGCGGCTGATCCAAATGCTGTGTAATCCTTTTGATGTAGTTCGGTTAATTTTGAATCAGCACAGCATTTTGTGTGCTTTTAACTGCACACCACACCTGTAGGGGGGCTGCTAATCTAATTTTTATTCACAGTGGTGGTAACAACCAGGTCACTTATGGAGTTAATGTCAGCTGCTCCACTAATTACTGTAGGAAAGTGATCCCATCATCCCGGATGAAAATGTCTAACTCCAGCCTGCAAAGCACTTTCGGTGTACTAATTCTGTTAATGCTCCATTACTGCTTCATTTAAGCTGTGTAGTTGATCTCCCAAAGTGAGGTAGTAAAACCCCAACCAGTTCCAGAACTGGGAAAATGTACAGACAAAAACATTGTTGACTACATTATTGGACATTGTTTTCTGATGGGCTTGGTTTGTTTCTTGAAGTTTATTTAGACAACTCTGCCTTGATAACTCTTAGTTTACAGTAGCCTTAATCCTCCATTCTGCCTTGAAGGAAGTTATGTGCCAGAAAAACCCCTCTGGGCAAGGATCTGATCTCTCTGTTCCTTAGATACTAAAATATAAAACAAGAATATAAATCTACACTATTGAAATACCTGAAAAATTATCAGGATCTCAGAAAAAACAGGAGAGTGGTAGGCTATACCAATACCCTCAAACAAATAAGTAGAAACATTGTGAAACATCTGGGTAGGTATTCTTGGGCTTGAGATCTTGCAGTCTTCTCTTTGCATGATAAGCTCCATAACAGTCTCGGCCCATGAGAAATAGCCTGAGCACAACTGAGTGCTGTACAACAGTAGAAGTCATGAAAATAATAGAGACATAATTCTATGCTGTCTTCTGACCAAGGTCCCCACTAAAGACATGGGTATGTGCAAATTGTCTTATTTTCCTAAGTTTGGAAAGTTTTAATTTTCTTCCCATTGGAGTAAGTGAGGATCCTCACACTGGCATCTTTGGAGTTTCCTTAGGCTTCTTCCAATCATTCTCACTATTGTTTCTCCTTAAGCCCACATATATGTCTCCTTTAAGATATACAAATTATTTCAGAAGTTATCGATGAGAAAAGCAGTTTTGAAGAGCCAAAGAAAGTGTGCAGTGTTGGGAGTTGTTGTCTGGCTTGGTTTGGAAAGGAGCTGCGTGCTCTAAAGGAGATGCGTTCACAGTGACAGATTAATAAATAAGCCGAGGTGTCTGAGCTTCCTCTAGGCATTCCCTGTTCACTTTTCAGCTGAACTGCAAAGACTCTTGAAAAACTTCATAAAAGTTATAAGTGAAAGACAATGTGAAATCTGTTACCTTCTCAGAGATAGCACCAGCAGTGCTGAGGCCATGGGGCAGCTGAAGCTCGTTGTAGCCAGTGGGACAGCAAGGGCTGGATGATGGTGGCTCTTGCAGGAACACCCACTGACTGTTAGCCTAGGCACTACTCCAGGCCTGCTACTCCCTCTGTGCCCCATCCCTGTAATCTCTTTTAGCTAAAATTCCCTTGTACTGAGTCTTACGGAGTTCATGCCTAAATATTCACTTCAGGCTGCTTTTATATTTCTTTTCCTTTTGTTTTAAATATATGAACTATATAAAAATATAATAAATCATGATACCACAGCTTAACCATATTGCATATGCTGCAGTGAGCAGAACCTATTGCTTAGAGTGCACTTATTCCATATATATATAGCAATCTTTCTTCAGCCTTCTTTTAAGGCTGAACTTAAACCTTTGCTGTGAATTTAAAAAAAACCCACCCTCCTGCTTCTAAAAATCGGTTGAATCTAAAAAATTGCTATCTGAGTGGAACTATTTTGTCAATGCTTAGGAGCCAGTGAAGTGAATGTTATAGATGAGGTTGGAACATAGCCTTAATAATCGGCCATGCTGCCAGTATACACTATCCTGCTATGAAATGGGTACAGATACAGCTAAAACATCTCACATGAGAAGGCAAATTAGCATCCGAATAAATCCTGTGATGTGGTCTGAAGGTGTGACTATGTCTTATTTTGCAAAACTTGATTATATATAATACAAGGCATTTACTGTCTCTCATAATGTAGAGTGTGATGAATGCACACTTAGAAAATTGCATGATCACCCGTGACAGATACATCTGTATGAGCCCAGCAGATGACATACCTTCAAAGAGCTGGGGCTAACATTGAGAGCATGGCATGAAGCTGTGCCCCCTCCTGCCAGACAAGAGCTCGTACCTTTATTTCCCACTGTTTCACAAGGCTGCCTTGGCTCGGCTGCGCTTGCTCTTGCTGCCGGCTCTGCCGGACTGCTTTCTGGCAGATGGCTGATTACCATAAAGAGGAGCCAGCCTGTTGTGGCTGCTGTGTGCATATCCCGGCGTAACCAAGCACGGCGCAGCTGTAGCTAAGCACGTGAAAGCGGCATTCGTCTTCCCGCCGACGCCGGGATTGACCTTTCGAAAGGAAAACTGGTGGTGTCACTTGGAGCAGATGGGGAACAGGAGCTTGGTAAAAACATCTGCGATGCCATTTTTAAAAAGTCCCATCGGGCTCTTTGTGGGCTGCAGCCGTGGCACCAGGATATCGCCATTTCTCCTTGTTCAAAAAATGAGCTGCTGCTAAGGGCAGCGTACATCTGATACAGGGTGGAAAATGTCACCCTGCTTCCACTTTAGAAATTATCAGTATTGCTTTGTAACATCCTGAGCTTAATAAATAATATAGGTGAAATATGGACTATCATCTCCCATAACACAGTGTGCACATTGCTATTGTATGTGGCCAAATTATCCATGAAAAAAGGAAATGTTGAAAGTGCAGTGGTCATGAGGGGTCCTTTGGATGCACTCAGGCAAGATGCTGTGCATGCGGATTGCACACCAGCTGCAGGACAACTTCAAATAAGAGTCTGATAAACTCACACTTGTCAGGAGGTCAGTCATTCTCGTGAGCCTCTTAAATCCATTGCATTGTATTTAGCAAATTTGACCTGATTGAAGAATCAAATGTATTCGTTCTTCTACTTCACCTCCCAGAGGGAGGAGATGAAGACATTTAAACAGAAGATGGGCGTCACTCTAGGATGAGTTGGGGAATCTGGCTGTACGTCTCCTGTCAGGGTATGAAAAATTGTTGCTATGAAAATTGCTGTATCAACCACTATATCACCCATACTTATCCATGGGCATTTCTGTGCAGAGCTGAGGTGGTTCCCGGCTGTGTCACAGCTCACAAGAATAAATGGTGGCAAGGCTGATTTAAGCAGGGGATGGGACTTCCTCTGCTCTGAAGGGAAGGGGATGGGAGAGACAATGGCAGCTTAGATCAACGGAAGTTACAAGAGGAGTGTTTAAATGGGTTTTGGGGGAAGGCTGAAACCAGTGGGTGGTTTTCATTGGGCATCGTTCGGGCAACATTTTTGTTGTCCCAAATCTAGATCCTTTTACCTGGTATGCAGTACACTGATTTTACATACAGAGCACAGCTATTTATTTATTTATTTTCTGTGCAGAGATGGTGGTAAATCCACAAAGCGAGCACATCTGGTTACAGTTGTGTTCCATATTTAAACAATTCAGAATAACAATTCCGCCTTTTGGTCACACCTCCTTAACTACAATTGGTTAGTTCTTTTCTTAGGTTAGTTTAAAGATACAATACTTTTTAAATTTGCTACACATGCTTGGTGAGTAGGGGTCTTTATCTGAGGAGGGGGTGATTTAGCACTACATGTGTGGGTTTCATGTTATAATGAGAGAGTTCACTTTGAGGACAGTAATTAGTGGGATTTTGCTGCCCGTTCACAACTTTTATCAATGTTATGCACCTGCAAGGATGTACATCCCCTTACTTTCATAAATGTCTTCATGCCCTGGATCCCTCCTTATCTGCATGGGCCTCTTCAGCAGGTCTGCTCTCCTTGAGCCTATCTTGGAGTTTCTTTGTTCTGGCAGATTTGTGGCATCATCCTGCTCTTTCAGGGCCACGTCTGCTGTGTTACTCTTTGCTTATCTTGGTTCTCCCTTTCCCATGCAGATTCTTGTTGACATCATGCTCCTTTGACAATCATCCAGCTTTCGGCACCTTCTAGGGCTGAATGTTTATCAGTCTCCCAGTTTCTCTTCAAGGGTACAGTCGTTAGCAGGGTATGCATTGTTTATACAAAGTAACTTGGCTTGCTCAAACCAGATTCTGTTTCACAAAATATTCATTGTCCTTGCCTAATGGAAAATTTCATAAAAACTCATTCATGTAAATTTCATTCATGGATATCATTTTCATCATTGCTAGAGGGACTAAGCCAGGTAAGATAAAACAAGCTGTATACTAGTGGCCACCCTACTCGACAAACCTAGGTCCTGTGAATTACCAGGGACAGCATGGCCTTGCATTTGGGACGTCTGTACTTCTCCTAGAACTCTCTGAGCTTGCACTGGTTTTCCTGTCATGTCATCTGGTTTGTGTGTTTGTTTGCTCCTGAAGTGTCAAGCCTCTGTCAGCCACCTCAGATGCTTTGAAATATTCTACCAGTAATCTTACATCCTCCAACTTGTCCTGCTAATCTGCCAGATTCTTGGAAATCTTTACTCCTATGCAAACAAGAGTGCATCTTAATTTTGTGTGCAGTGAGCCCAGCATGCCTGGGGTGTTGCACACTTAACATCCCACAGTATGTGCAATGCCTTATAGATGTACTGTGTTCTCTGTGTACGTGCAGTGGGGTCCTGGGCTTCTGTCAGCAAATTTTAGCAGGTATGCCTTAGGTGAGTGTCTGGAAGAGACCTCCTTTCAGCTGTAGAGACAACCGGGGACTGGACTATCTCTAGCTGAGGAAAGTGGTGACAGACAGGCTTGTCATCAGGAATTATCCTGACAAGGACAGTGTTGGCAAGAGTGGTTATTTCTGCCAGCAAAACATGTGAAATGCTGAGGAGAAGCCAACAAAAAGCGTGAAGTAGCTGTCGTCACCCCTAACTGTTAGCTGCTTGTTTTATTTCTCAAGGACTGTAACAAGCCCTTATTCACCTGTGATATCTACACAGCACCCCTATGCATTTCATTGTGGCAACCTAAAGTGACATAGAGATGTGCCCCCTTCCCCCCTTCCCTTGGACATAAAAGGACCACCAAAGATGGCAAAGGGGTCCCAGCTGCCTAACAGGTACTCCTTCCCTTCGGTGGCTCTCTGGCACTGGCCCAGATCAAATATACACGTGATTGTAAAAACATGAATGAAAAGAAATGTAACAGCACACAGTAACTAACTCAAGTGCTGAATTCCCTCTGTGAAGAGTAGTATAAAGGATGACTGATTGTTTTGGGTACAGCACCAGTTGTCTGCAGCAGTGGGAATGGGATTGCTATGGAGTTAATTCACACAGAGTGAATCACACCTCCCCAGAGACGTAGGTGGATCCATCCTGACTGATGGCATGAGCATCCATGACAATTTATTCTCTTTGGAGTCTCTGAGCCTTGCTTCCATAGCAAAAGCACCTTCCTGGCTTGTGATGGTGCTTCTGCCAGCTTCTTCAGCGGAGGATAGTTTGGGTACCCCGAGAAGCAGCAAGGTGTGCCAAGGACTTTGCCCCTCCCAGCCTTGTACACCCCCAAGCCTACACCCAAACCACCGTGTTTCCCCCGCAGCACCTGTCTGCCCCATATTTGCTGTTCTCTGCTCCATCTGGCATCACTTGGGTCCTTCACAGGAGTGGGATATCTGGGCCTTAAAACTTCAAGCATTAAAAAAATACTGGAACACTTAAAATAAAAGCACAAGAACACCATGCTCACCAGACTACCCTCTTTTTCCTGTTTAGTTCTCCGTCACCAGTTTTCTTGCATGCATTTAGGAAAGAGCTGTTTGTGTCTCCAGCATTAATTGCCCCTGTTAAACACCATTCTTACATTACTCAATTAGCTTGACAAATTCCTGTCCTTAAAATTTGTTGGCTGTAGCAGGGTCTGCTCGAGTGCAAAGCCACAGGCAACGGGCAATGCTGAGAGCTGGTGCTGCATGAAGCAATGTAGGCAGTTGACTCTATGTGTAATATTTGGAAGTCATCACTTTTGCTGATCAAATATAAGGCATTCAGGCCAATTGTTAGGTTTCGTCTGATCACAAGCAGGCTGTTATTAATCCCTTATCAATGTAGTGCTTTTGATTGAAATCTGTGTCTTTTTTTCTGTCCCCCTCCTTTTCCTCACTGGACATAACAGACAATGGAAGGGATAGGGCCAAACTGCTCTTCTGCACACAAGAAGCTAATTGTCTGAAAACAACATGTCATTCAGGACCATGGGAGACTGAGGACAGTGGCAGGAGCATGAATATACAAAAGTGCCTACTGTTAAGGCCACAGCTTTAAGTGTTTAAATTCAAATCACATTCCCATTTGAGGTTCAAATTTATAGCAAGAACACACACACAAGGGTTTCAGTGTTTTATATGAATTTCATCCAACTTCTCAGGGTATTCCTGATGGCAGCACATCAGAGCTGAGTGCAAGGGAGACTCACTTTCCTTGCTGTATGAAGCAAAAATATTGAAGTAGGTTATTTTGGTTTGGTTTGGTTTTATGTGCTCTGTGTTAGTAAATAGAGCAGCCTGTCATATCTAGGCTCTGGTTTTCCGATTGTGAGCTTAGTCCTTGGCTCGAAATGCTATTGTTCTTGGACCTTTGCCTTGAGCTGAAGGCTTCAGATGTGGGAGAAAGAGGAGGAACCAAGCTAAAAATAAAGTGAAACTAAATACTGTTTATTGCTATGGAGCAGATAATGCTTTCCTAGATGTCTCAGCAGTCCTGTCCTTGCAGGCAATGTGGACTGGCACAGTTTGCTTTCACATGCAAGAACTGAATATCTGTATCCCCTACCGCCTTCTAGTATTTAGCTCTGTGCTCTCATGGTGTTTGCTCATGCCAGGCACAGCAACAGAGAGAGAAACTGGCTCCACTTTCCACTATATGTCAAGCAAAGAACATTTGCATGGCAGATTTAAGAGGCAGGTCAAGTTCCTTCCCTTCTTCATGTGCCTCAGTGTGACCCCATGGTGCCTGCTCCTGCCATGGCCCTGTACTGATGGGAGATGTTGAGACTTATACAGGCTTTTCGGTAAAGACTGCGGCACACAATACCTGTGCGTACACGTATACACTCCAGAGCAATATCTGGACTGAAAACACTTTGTCTCCATTTATTTACCCACCTCCGCAACTGGGTATCCCATGAAACGATGAAGGCTGCAGATGTAAGGCGGTGAAGAAGGTATTTCTGCACCAAGGGCTGCAGCACTCACTACAACAAGACTTTGTGCACGCAGGAGCTGAGCAGACGTTAGATTGCTTATGGGAACAAAGAGAATAACCCCAATTGCATCAGATGAGCTCTAAACTAGACATTAGGCAACTGCCAATAGTCAGGATTTAGAAGAAAGATTCTTTTGGACAGGACATTCCCTCCTTGCCCATTTTTGGGCTTCAGGGACGTGTCACTAAGCCCCCCGCTGTGAAACCCTGTTGGTGCTGGATACTAGGCTAAAAGCATAGGACTTACTCAGCACACAAATTACCTTGTTTCAATATAGATGCCACAGAAGCAGGTGAAATATTCACACATTCAAATATTTTCCCTGAAAATCACTCAGCTGAGGTTATCTTTGACCAGTATATCAACATCCACCATCACGTGAACAAACGGTGGCCGAGGAAAAATCAGAGAGGCCACATCTCCAGCCACAACACTCCTTTTGCACTGATAAAACATCCCTGCAGCTTTAAAAGTTCAAAGAAACAGATAAAAAGTTTCTCTCAGCAAAGTGATTTAATCAGATTGTTGTAAATAGCTTATGTGCAGTATCAAGAGCATGAGATGCTCAATTTCTTGAAATATTTGAACAAGCAGAAGTGTTTGGGGCTTAGTATCTCAGTAACAAGGCACACTTTTAGACATTTTAGAGACCTATTAATATTTCTGTGTGTGAGTAAAACACACAGCACTGATGATGCCTCTGGGGCCCTTTCCCAACACATACTGCTTGAGCTCATGAAGTGGGCCAGTTGCTATCTCCCGAGGATCCAACTAGGGTATCTGCACGGAAAATTCCCAGATCTGGCATTCAAGTTTGAGCATATTATTAGCATATCCTATTTCTTCTTTTAGGACAGTTAATTGAGAAGCTGTGGCAAAGCTGCCTTTTCCTGAATCCCTGAAACCTTAAAGGTCCCTTTCCCTTTGCAGCAGTAATTGTTATCGTGTAGTCAGATTGCCTCCAAGAGCGGTGCGTTATTAAAAAGTAAGCACTCAAGTACTGGTTTCATGAGCTGGAGTGATGGTAAAGGGCAGACAGGCAAGCCTTCTGTGAGGAAACCTCAAGCTGGGCACAACTGCCCTGTTTTGCTTTCACAGCTAAAATATGGGTGTGCTTCAAGTATCTTGCTCTAAAGTCCTCCTTGTAACCAGGAAAAGGGCTTGTGCACCCAAAGCAATGGATAATTTTCTTCCTGTGTGGGTGGTTTCTTTAATAAAAGATATAATCTCTTCTTGCAAACTTTGTTTCATTTAGTGGAGAAAACACAACAGTAGTTTTACCATTGTGTGGGTGGGTAAAGTGCAGGAATTGTCTATCTGCATCCCAGTCCCGTGTCTGTGCTTCGTCTGTCTATGAAATGGGTGATGAAAAAAAGACCCCTGAAGCCACACCTGCCACCACTTTTTTCAACAATGAGGGCATTTTTTTCTCTCTTTCTGGGGCGTTTTGTACCTCACTGATTACTAAATCTTAAACTACTTTTCTCCTCTCAACTGCTGTGCATTTAATCTGCACTGGTACCACCAAAGAGCTGCTGTCCAGGTAGGGTTCACGTGTCAGGTCCCTCCTCACAGCCCCTGGAAATGCAGTTCACAGGGACAGTGTCATTTGCACATGGACTGGGACAACTCTCCAAAGACTCATCTGGACTTGGGACAAGGATGTAGCTGACGTATCGGCCTTCCTCTCTACTGTTGTCAAGTTGAAATGACTCACTCTTCCACCCCACCACTAAAAGAAAGGTGATGTTTGGTTAGTCCTAACCTTGTCATTTGAGGGTTTTGGAAAAAAAATATAGGAAAACAGAAGCATGCCAGCCTGGCAGTTCCATCTGTGCTGAAGGCTTGCCACTCCTCACCAGCTGGGATCTGCACTACAATCTGCAGCCACTGACTGCTGGACAAGCTTGTGAGGTCCATCTTCGATATTAAAGGGAGCAAAGTACTGCAAAGAAAAATCCTGCATCAAACCAACCTCAAAGCCAAAACAGGAATGAAGGTGGCACCTGGAAGCACATGCTGAGCCTGGGTGAGCTGGACACAAGACACCCAAGCTGAACGAGAGGAAGTCAGCAGTGCTGCCTTGTTTGTGCCTGCTGAAGGTCTTGCCTTATCTGCTCGAAACACAAGGACAGATCCATCTAGCTCACAGTCTGCAAGATGTGACTCTGGAAAAATAAAGGCAGCGGGCTTCATTCTTTCTGTGAAGTAGCTCAGTGGTTTCATTGCACCTCTGGAGGTCCAGCATGGGAGAAGTTGGCTCCTCTGTTTAAAACCTTCACCTCACCATCAAGATTGTTATAAAAGCAAATTAAATGTTGTGACGCTCTTATTCTGATTCTATCTCCTCAAAGTGGCTGTATATTTAAAAATAATAAATTTTGTCAATCAGCTTTATTACTGAGTGCTATTGCAGTAGGTGATTAAGGGTTTTTTAACTGGCAGCTACAGAAGTATCGCTTTCATTGCACAGAATGTGTGATGGGTATCAAGAACACTTTAAACCAGTTGTTTGCCTTGTTTGATTTGTGTGGCACAACTAATATAATAACATCTTTGCAAATGACATTAATTATTACTTTCTCTTGTGTTATGGAAACAGAAAGAAGAGCTTTTTTTTAGAATATAAGAGCAGCAATTTCTCGTGTCCTATACTTTCCAATGTTCAAACCAATTATCATGTCAGTAAAAACATGAAAACATTTTCACTGTTACAGTCATTACTGAGAATACATGGTTGTAGTTGTTGAAAATGTGCTAACTACATTAACATGTATCTTAGCAAATGCCAAAATAATTTACTTAAAAGAATCTTGTATTTTTTTTAGCAACCGCAGTGTTACTAATAACCACAGTGGTGATAAACAAGTGCACTTGCTTCCGTGGTCATAGCTTAAGTTCTGCTTTTAAGATGAATATCTGAATTTGCTTCTGTTGATTGATACAGATTTTAAATCTGTATTGTCATAAATGTGAGTAACGTTTGACATAGCAGCTGAGAAAACATATTTAAAGCTGGAGATAAATTAATATGAATAAGAGGGTGTGTGAAAAGCTGTTTAATACTGCTGAGAGCAGAAAGATCAGGTTTCTTTTGTTAGAATAAATAGTACATTTGCATCCACATCTTCAGACAGGGACCCAGCACTGACTAAAGGCTACTGTGTAAACACTTTTGTTGGTAGGATTTTTGTCAGCAAAGGCCACAGTAGAGAGAGAGCCTACAACGATAAAACTAGTCTTCTTCCAAGAAAGCTAAAATCTCACAGTCAATGTAATCAATATGGTAAAAAGATTCTGCTGCTGCTGGGAGTTTTACATGTGGCTACTTTGCCAGCATCGCTCCACCAGTGGGAGAGCATTTTTCTTGTCTTTGTAGCTCATTGCGAGAGCTTGGGACTGCATCTGCTCAATCACCCTGCGACCAGAGTAGATTTGACTGGGCAGAGGCACCAGGGCAGAGGCAAACAGCAAAGTGCTCATGGCAAGAGCACAGGGTGGCATTTTACACCGTGGGGTATCTGTTTGCTCTCAGTGTGATTGCTGGGGCAGATTTTAGCCCTTTAGCCTGAAGCTCTGCCTAATAACGAGAAAGACAAGCTCTCAGTCCACAGTTTCCCCAATACTTTAATCCATCTGCCACCAAGAAAGTCAGTCCCAACCACCCTCCCACCTCTAGCTCCTGGATTTCACAGTGGTTGTATGGTCAAGTCTACATGGGACCTGATCTAGATCACAGGCAATGATTTGCTCTCAGCCTTTAGTTAGTCTGAGTTTCCCATCAAGCTCTTCGCTGTGTTAAATTCATCCTAAGAAACTTCAAAATGGAGAGAAGCCCTGCCAAGCAGGCCCCTGCCGAGACCTGTTGTCCAGTGCATGTGCTCCACTGAAGATTGGTTTCAAAGTGTGGCTTTGACCACGGATGGAAGTCTTCACCTGAGCAGCTGGAAGGCGGCTGTGTGGACTGGCTATATGGCCACGTAACTGCAAGGAAAATTAGGCTGCCTGAAGTCTACAATACGACTTTAAATCTGATTAAGTGTTAAACCCTTTTGAGTTATAAAACTTAATGAATCACTACTACAGAGTGTAGTACCGAGAGTCCTACTGGCCTCTGTTGTACTTCATAAAGTTCCTAAACGATCCTCTGCCCTGTTTTAGCTTAAGTCTCATGGGAAAATCTTACCCTTTTGGTTTCTTGTAACTTATTAAATGTTGACAGCCAGCACCATGTTCTACAAGTCATGGGAAAAGTTAACAGGAGGATTCGGAAAAAACATAACTGAGGATTCCTCCCGCAATAGTAGCCAGAAAGCAGCCATAAGTGGCAAATTCATAGGACTTGCATGAGCCTGATGTTCTCTGGATAAACAAAATGGAGCTAATTTAAACCAAAGACTAACTTGTGTTTCCACGGAGTCCAACTGCAAAGTTTCCATTTGCCGTCAAATTCAGTGTCTCAGATTCATATGCACGATATCCCCTGAAGACGGAGGACCCACCTAGCTCACAGCAAGGTTAATCTTATTTTTCTTTGCGAATTGGCCTGTCGTTTCACAGTTGCACTTACAGTGGTGCTGATACCAGTGAGGCTGAGCTGGCATAGCGATGCTGTCATCCTCTGCTGCGCTGTGGGTTGACAGCAGACCTGATGCACGCTGATAGTGTTGACGTTACGTCTGATTTGTCACATGCAAGTAACTCTGCCCTGCCCTTGCTCACATCAGAACGGTCTCTCAGAGGGACATTTCTGGACTCTTCATTTCATTTTATCATCCATGGAAGGAGTAAACAAAGGAAGCTGGGAGATAGATGTGAGGCTGATACAAACACATATCCTTCTAATGAGTTCAGTGGAGCTGAACTAGTTACATTAGGAGAAAAATTTCCCTTTCTTTCCACGTCAGGAGATGAGACCTGCAGCCTGGCTCACCTGTACCAAGCCTGACTGCTGTCCTTTGCTCCCAGAAACACAATTTCTGTATTTTCTGAAATAGATGGTGAAGGTGCTTGGCCTGAGGGAAGAGCTGGGGGTTCGGCTGCCCAGTGGATGGGAGCCTGAGTGTCAAAGAGAGGAATGATATTCGTTAGCTGTTTTGCTGGCTGCTAGAATTCTTCCTGGGCATCTGGGTGGCCCAGCGTGGCAGACTGCAAGGCGCTGACCCGCTGTCCTTGCATAAGGCAAAGATGTGTGTTCATGACACTGAGAGGTGATGTGCCCCAAAGCCAAGCACTGCAACGCTGGTGTGGGCAGGCTGGCGTGGTACCAGCCAGCAAAAGCCTGGATAGGTATAATCCCATACATCTCATCTGCCCTCTTGTTAGCAGATAATTTGGGGTTTTTTTTACTATAGGGAGTAAAAAAAAAATAAATAAATTTATCTTTTTATATAATCAGCAACAACATAGCTTTAGGGACTTCCTGAGAATCCAAAAATCTGATTGTAAAAACAAGCAAAAGGAGAATTCCAGTGGTTAAAAACTCAGGGCTGTTCTTTGAACTTTCACCTCATTTTTTAAATAAAGTCATCAGCTGTGATTGCATCCAGCTTGAGATCATTGCCATAATTAATTTTAATTAAACTATAGTTAATTTAAATGTTGAAAAGTTTATTTCATGTCGTTGCATAGCATCAATATTAATGTATGATAGAACATCACTCACATGCAATTTTGCAGTTTGATGTTGACTCATGCAACGCCTGCTAGCTTAGCCATGCTTTGAAAATTCAAAATACACTCTTGCAAGTAGGTTGCAGCGAATGACAATACAATGATTACATAAGGCAGAGGAATCTGCCATCATGCATGGCTGCAATTTTGTGAAATACCACATCACACGTGTCCTCACACATGCCAATAGGTTTTTATGGCACACTGTGGATTGATTTTTCTGTGCCCTTATCAATCAATTCCACGATGATTTCAATTTGAGGTGATGATGCAGAGTGGACTGGGCTTTGATCCACACTTCCAAGATCTCTGTAACCCTGGCCATTTGACTGGCAAATTTATCTCCTGCTTCCACAAACTGGAGCCATCCTTAAGCAGTTGCTGGCTCCCAGCAGTTCCCAGCACTGACTGCTGTAGAATTTGCTTTTGGGAAGCTGTGAAAAACAATGAATACAGCTACAACTGACTTGAGAGTCAGAAACATTTGGTATGGTAATAAAAATATTCCTGGCAGAATGCTTTGGTAGCAGCCAGCTTAATAGCTAATTGGCTTTATTCTCACTGAATGGTATCTGTACATTTCTTTGGAAACTTACTGCAGGGTTGACGCAAGCAATATTATTCCCTTTTTGCCTCATATAAAGCTGACACAGAAATCAGAAAGCAAGCCAGTGTATGAAGGTGTGATGCTATTGTATAGCTTACGAAAATATCATTCAGATCTAGTGGAAAATGAAATAGAATTATTTCTTTTATATATTTGAAACAATCAAACAAATGTATAGATGAAGTAAATGATTTACTGTACCAATCTGCAAACAAGCACGTCACCGGGTCTAGGTAAGGCTGCAAATAATATTAACTGAAAAATGTATTGCTTCTGCTCCTGAAATTTACTACCACCTTGAATTAGTATTTCTCATGGTAACTGCTTGTCAAGCACAGGGCCAATAAATAACGCGGGTGGTGTAAACACAGCTATGTGATTGGGAAGTTAAAAGAGGTTTGGCAATGCCTTTTGGGGGGTCTTTCCGTTTCTCAGATGGAGAGTTTTTCCAACCCACAAAACTCTTAGTTAACTGTACAAGCCTGCGTTGGCTCAGCCAACAGTTTGCCTCTGTTCTGCAGATTTTAGCCACATGAATCATTTCCAGTTCCGCTTTCCTATTGCCACTGATTTTCAAAAGGGAGCGGGCATGATCAAGAATATCCAGTGTTACTATTGTTATTGCTAAACCAAATGAGAATAAAGTTGAAAAAGCTCTTGAATGGCCTCCTGGAAGCCAGTGTTTAACTCCTGGTGTTGGGTTGAGAAATGCAGATTTTTTCTACACCCTGGGAAGCATCCAATACTAGTCTGCATCAGAATTGCTGAACAGACTGGACTTTGAGATCGAGCCAGAAGATTAATTCCTACTTTCCTGACACAGCCTCCTTCCTCCTGGAACTGGAAAATGAGCCAAAACCCGAAGTAGCATGTCTGGCTTTCACTGTCGGCTGCCAGGGCCTTGGGTGCATCCATTGCCCGGCTCCAGGGACCTCCATGCCCCCCATTCCCATCCCTGGCCTGCTCCTCACTTGCTGGCCAGATGTCCCCATCTGGTTGTGAACCCATGATGCGGGGTCACCTCTCTCCTCACCAAGCTGCTTCCTGGCATGGCCACACACCTTCATCTCTTGGGCAATCCATCCTTGCTTCCCTTTGTTAAAAAGCAAAAGTTTGGTTCAGATCATTCAGAGAACTTTATTTTCAGTGTAACTGGGGAACTGGCTAGCATTTGTTACATAAATATTGTATTTACAAAGAAAGATGTTGGAATTTTGTACAATGAACAGGGTGACCTTGACTCAAGTGCTGCCAAATTATATGTAGGTAAACAAGTAAACCAAGTAGGTGGTGCTCCATGAAAGAAGTGATGGATCTTAGGAAGTCTTTCCTGAAGGGGAGTGTTTGGATGGAAGATATTTTCATGAGTTGAAAGAGAAGATGTAAAAGTGCTTGGAGGAGAGATCTTTTGGTTACCTAAAGACAAAGAGCACCAGGCTCAGGAAGCCCCTGAGCTGAATGTAAGCAGAAGTTGGGAGAACATCAGGGGGCAGAAGGATCACATGCACTTGCACTGCTCTTGCCGTCCCCTCACTGTCCACTTATGGCCACAGCTGAGTACAGAATGATGGGCCAGAGAGATCCCTGGTTGGAGTGAGTGTGGCCACCTTGTCACCACGTTGGTGGCTTTCAGGGGCAGGACATAGCCTCTGAATGGTGGCACAGGCAGAAGCTACCCCTTGCTGAAGTGCTGTCTCTGAAGAAGAGCAGTTATTGCATTTCCTTGCTTAATGATTTAATCTTCAAAATAGTGGGGTTTGGGGCAACATTGCTGCCTTCTCATGTGGATCCTGGGCAATATTAAGTGGTTTGCTCGTAGTTGATTTGGATGGATTCCCTTATTGGTGGCTCAAATCTTTGGGTATAGAAAGAGTGAATAATAACAAAAATAATTTTTAACTTTATTTGACTGACTTTTTTTTTGCTTAAACATTAAGTAAGTTTTTCATCTTAATTAATTAGAATTGATGTTTCAAAGTAAACACACAGAGCAGAATTACTTATTGTTGGTAGGCGTACTTATAGATCCGTGAATAAAGATCTACACAAAAGCCTAATCCTACTTTTATTGTAATTTTATTCATGTGCAATGCATCTTTAGGTTATAAGTTACACAAAATAAACTTGTCTAACTTATCTTTCATGGGTTCCCAGAGTAATCAAATGAAACCTTAAGTAAGGAGCAGCAGTTTATATGCTTCATCCTGATCCACTGGACTCCAAAATCCAAGTTGCAGTAAAGAGATGAAAAACAACAGCATGGTTTCCCACCACCTCAGAGATGCCACTGGAATAATCTTTATTTGGTCAACTCGATAATCTCATTCCATGTTCCTAGATCGAATCTGATTTGAGCAAGACATCAGTTCAGAGAGAATTAAATACAGTTTTTGCTCATTATGATAATCAATGAATTAAAATTTTTATTTCTCTCAGTCAGCTGAATTTATCTGGGATTTTTATCTCTGGTGCACCAAGGGAATCAGAGGCAGAACTGATGTCAAGTGCACTGATCTAACATGAAACATGAATGATGATTTACATTTTATTTCATTTCTCATAATGCTTCCCATCAGGTTCCTGTCTTCACACTGACTCTCAGAATGACCGTGTGCCCTCTGTGCTGGCTGGAGGCTTTTATGATACCCAGGTTTTGGCCAACGCAGCTGCAATGGCTGGAGGCCTCAGGCTCTCTGGAGGAACGTGAGCAATGCAATTTTGTCAAAGAAACATCTTTTATGTATGTATTAAATAGTAATAGACAGATTCTCAGCTATGGAAAAGGCTATCCCCATGCAGATGCCAGAATGTATGAGTCCTCCAGACAGCTGGAATCAGGTCCAGGCAGTGATCCTGCCAGCTGTTGCACAGATATGCCTGTTGGAATCACTCACAGTTCAGGAAACTCAACGAGCACCATCTAAGAAAGTCCTCCTCTCTTTGCCCGAGGCACAGCCCCTCTAGTGGGCTGTAGTACCAAACTCTGTTGATTTCTAACTAACTCTGCAAATAATATAAATCTAAAATATTTCTGATGATGAAGTGTAATGATCTATGGAATTGAATAGCTGGTGAATGCCTCAGAGCCTGATTTTGACCTAAGTTACATTGCTGTAAATCTGGAGATATGACAGAGAAAGGACGTGGGAAGCAACACACTGAACAGGCAGAGCGTGCAGATTTGCCATCAGGATTGCTAGTAAAAGCGCAGGTGCTCTGCAGAGTTGGGTCACGGTGGTGGCTGCTTCTCTGCAGATGAGTTGTTGTGGGGTTTATAGCACCTGCTCCTGTGCCAGGGGAAAAAGACCTCTAAAAGGTCTCCAGTAACCATGCTGGGAGCCCAGGCTCAAGCTGACTGGGAGAAAAGGTGCTGGAGTCTGAACTCCCCTCTGGCCCCTTCCACCTCCCTGGAAGGGTCAGAGAAAGCCCCCCATGTTGCGCTGGCAGAGGTAGTCCCTATCGCATGTGGGGAATAGGTGGCAGAAGGCACTTTTGGCTTTGTGTGCCCAACCGGAGATGTTCTCACAGAGTCCAGAAAGGAAAGAAATCAGGCTGGGGCAAATTCTCTCATTCTAAACCAAGCAAGATGCCCAGCAAAATCCTGGAAAGTTTACTCAAATGAGGATTACTGTGATTGAGCCTAGGCATTTCTCACTACTCTTCTTCACTTTGTTGTACATCCAGATACTCTAACCTTAACATAGTTCCCTCTTTTGCTGGACTCCATGCACACATATAACAAAGTAGATTTATATCCAATATTTAGATATAATCTTACAGTTAAATTATATATAAATATACAAAAATATATTCACATATGAAATACATGTGTGTGCCCATTGTATATAAATAAATATATATATATGCGCACACTATGATCTAAACTTCAAAAGAAGAAAAATGTTTAGAGGTGGAATAAAATCAGTAATCCATAGGTTTCTGAATGAAAGCCTTGTATGAAGATATCCCAAATATGTAGGACAGTCCAGCTCAGGAACATCAGCTTTGATATTTTGAGTGGCATATAGAGAAAATTTCTTATAATGAATAAAGAGTTGTAAACTGCTGCTGAGCGGTAACCAATGCTACATGCAAATGCGGAAATTAAGTGTAATGTTCAGTGATAAGTGTTTTGATTACTGTCATTTTAGGGAAGTCTGATATACAGCAGGAGTGAGATTGAAGGAATGTTAATTCCACCTTGGATCATCTCAAACCTTGGGTCTGGTGGGAGATAGAGAAAACCTTTTGCTTCTGGATAGTTTTAAGTTTTAGACAATTCTGAATTATTTGAGTTTTTACAAATGAAAGAAAAATCAGGACATTAAGGCTATTAAAGCCTGTGAAAGCCAGAGTGCAGAACCACCCTGCTGGCACCTGCACGCATGGAGGACCCACCACCAACTCTCCAAAACTTGATGGGCAGCTTCATTGGCTGTGCTACCCTAGAAAAAGCAAACAAAATCCTGGTCATAAAAAATTACTTTTTTCCCACTGACGTAGATGGAACATTTGTCATGAAACTATTTTTTCTGAAGACACTGAAGATAAGATGGGAAGAAATGCCTTCTGACAAGGGGCAGATCTGCATGGCTCATGAGAGCAAGTTTGCTGGGCACAGTGTTGAGACTTCCTCCTCTGCACCAACTCTGTTCAAACAGGCCTCTTAAAACTGGCTTTGCCTATAGATAATGCACTGGAAGAAAGTGTATGTTTCCTCCCACCCTGTCCCCTCTCCCTCATCAGATTTGGGTTTGGGGATCCCTTGCTGGCCATATCCTAGTTATCAGCTGCGTTTGCAGTACTGATCTCTAATTCAGTTTCTTTTTTTTTTTCCCTCAGAGATTCTCACAAGGACAAAACCCTTCATTTTTTAACAGCACAAATGAAAAAAAAAAAGTAACAGAATATGGGGAATATATATTGCTAATTCCTGATGCTTTAATTAACTCTGTGGTCTCATCCCTGCACTGAGTAGCTCCAGTCAAAGCAGCCAACTTAGGGCAATGCGAGACTCATAACTGAATCTCATACGATTTTTTCTGCTGATTCTCTCCTTTCAACATAGACTGTGCTCAGTGAACAAAACAAGGAGTTTAAGAACTATCTTTGACTGCTCACCAACATATTGTCTGCCCAAAAAGAAAGCCAACAATACCATGAGAAAGAAGAGCGGAAAGGAGTATGTGCAATTGTCTGAAATTGTCCCCGTGTGGCTGAACAGGGAATAAGGCTGAAGAAGGAGCTGCAGGAGGGAAGATGTATGGAGGACAATGCAGAAGCAGCAAGGGCAGATGGATGAGGATGGACCAACAAGAGGAGGGATGAGGAGCGAGATGCACAACAGCAGCGTATGTGACACAGCTGGAGCCAAAGCCAAGCCTGGCTTTGACATTCAGTGGTCCGAAGAACTTCTCTTTCAAAGTGTCACTTTGCTGTGGTTCAAACTTCGAAGTGTCTCTTTTGTTATCAGGGTTTCAAGTTGAAATAAATGTGCAGAGTGAAATTCGGTAACATTTTTTTTTACTCCTATTCTTTGATTCCTGACTAAAACCAGTCTTAGATGGGGATTGGGACATTTTCTAGGTGTACATGCACAGTCAAACATGACCCTGCACAGAATTGCTTTCTGTCCTTTCCATGTTCAGCTCTTCCACTATTTTAGCTGCTTTTTAACAAGTTTGTAAATTCCCATTCGCATCTGGAAACATCCCTGGGGAGCTTCCATCCGCTGTTCACATGTGGATGCCATGGTGATATGCGTCTAAGAGGTGCTATGCTGCATGCTGCTGTACTGTGTAGAGACCCACCAGCCCTGCTTGAGCTGCATCAGGTGCCAAAACTGTCCAGCTGAAGAGTTGGAGATGCCACTCGAGCATCGCAAGGGCCATTCCCCAACAGGATATATTAGCCAGTGAACAGGTCTACACCACCAGTCCTGAAGAACGTCATTATTAGCACAACTACCTCAGATACCCAGCAGAGCCATGATCAACAGGTTTAACGTTGGCAAGCCAGCTGTTGGTGCTTCAATAGTGAAGTGGATTAAAACCTTGATAATCCATGAGCAATGGGTATTGTGAATATGCCTAAAAGGACTGCCTTTGAGAGAAAAGGCTTCCTGTACTCAACCAGGACCATTAGCAGCATACAGTTTGCTGGCTGCAATGAGTACATGAATATATCAACCAAACAAAATGCTGTGTGATCATTATGCTGCCCTCAATCAACTGGAAGGCAGCTTCCTGAATGCCACAGAGAAATGCACCAGCTGGTGTTGAATAGGCTTTCTTCACTCCAAATAAGACCATAATCAACAGGACATCTGAGTCCAGCTTATTTTCCAAGGCCTCATCCATCTCCTGCTCTGACTCATGAGATTATACCCAGTGTCAGTGCACTGAAGAGAACAAATTTTATTCCATAGTCAGGAGTTTCAACACAGTTGATCCTTCAGCCCAGCAGATCCTGCCCAGGCAATGAAAGGGTGAAAGAGTATTTTTTGTAGACAGAATAAATATGACCATTTCAATCACCCTTCTTTCTTATGCTTTTTTTTTTACTCTGAGTGATGGCAAGGCCACAGGTTGATACTTTTATCTACTTGGTATGCCTTCATTTCATTTTTTCCACATCAGCCATCAGAAACAGCTAGCAGAAGCCATGCCAGCCTCCACACACATGGTGATAAGGATTTCATAGTTCATTAGCTGAAAAATAAAGTTTAGGGAAAATGTTGTTTTGGCTGTTGGAGATAGTTCAGCAACTAGACACAAGGTCTTTGACCATTATCTTTCTAATATTTCCAGCCAGGGAGCCTGTTTGAAATCCTTGACTGGAATAGGCTGTGAGTTTTCCAGCCAAGTGTTGGAACATCATCCATGTGAGAGTGACTTTTCTCAGCTTGCTTGAAAAGTTCATGGAGAATTAGCTTGCAGGTACTAAACCAGCCATTGCTATTTGCCTCATACAAGGACCACATATCTTGAATTTCTCTTGTATGAAGAGATTATCAAGCAACTTCATTAAGGAATGGAGGGAGATTCGGACAAAGGGCAACTTACCTGCAGAACCAGGCTGCAAATCTGTGATTATCAATGCACCTGGAGTCTCAAACCATGTGGGCCCTTAGACGGAGAGGGTCAGGAACTCAACACTGCTCTCCTTATGGTTTCTTATCATATAATGAAGTCACTGGAACTGGTGACTTGGACTTCCTGGGTCAATGCTTCAATACCAGTGATAGCATAACTCCATGCAATCTCTTGGCATGAAAGCGTTGCACAGAGAGCCTCCTGTATAATATATATATATATATCTACGAGAAAAACACAATCCTGCTTGCCCCATCCATAATCCCACTTCTTGTCTTGGTTTTTTTTCTTTCCCCTTTACATATTTTTGCAAACACTTTGAATTTCCTAAGAATGCAGTGCCAGCTCCATGTGCAATCTTTCTGTCCTGTCTGGAATCCCTTGAATTATGGGTTATGGGCAATGAAGAATGAGAGGCAATAGAGCCAGGGAGTTATGCACGCATGTCTGAGATACACCCTTACTTCCATCAGAGTCCCCCCATCACTGCCATTTCTATAGCCTCTGTCTCTTGTCCAAAAACCAACTCATCCAATGCCAAAAGCTGCTTATGGAGACTGGTGGTCCTTTCTTTCCCTAGATTTGGGCAGCACCTCTTTGCTTGCTGTTGCACTACACAGGTAGACTAAAGGAGCTGGTAGGCTAACCATTGTCATCCTTTGTGTTGTGCTAGGCATTCTTTAGTTTTGTAAATGTCCTATGAAAGACAGAAAGGATCTCCTAAAGCTGTCCTCCCATCAATGGCCTTGGAAAGCTTGCGCATTCCTTGTGCTATCGGGCTGAACATTAGGAGGGCATCACCATAGGCTCACTGTCCTGTGTAAGGCGAGTCCAGAAACATCCAACAGCAGAGCCACATCTCTTCTGCACTGTTCCTAATTCAGCCAAAATCATGATGGCAGGATGAAAGCAATAATCTCTTCAGGGATTATTTCAGAGTTGCTGAACCCCAGCCCACCACCATGGATTGATGAGATGCTGTTCCCCTCTCAGTCCTTCTCCGTTTCAACCCATCTATCTATTAGAGGAGATTATAATAACCAGCTGCCTCAGACGGTGTTTTGAAGCTAAGCACTTGCAAATGGTTGAAGATATTTGGACTGAAGATAGGCTAAATAAAAATTGATATGAGAAGTAAAGCTTATAATGTGCAGTAAGACGAGGGGCTGGATTTCAGGTTTTTCACTGGGCTTTAAGTCATATCTTTTATTTTGAATAATAATGTAAAACCATAAACCCTTTGTTACTGAAAGGCACCATAATGAGCATTTTGGATTGAAATTAAAATAGTTTCTTTTAAAAATACTCAAGCTCTCTTTAAACTGCCAAGTCCTTAGTCAGATATTTAACCCCAGATCAGAACTTCCACTATTGCCATAAGCCTTAAAATGTTAAGAGTCAGTATAAAAATAAACCACAAATAAATTCAAGTACTGCAGAATACACGGACACAACAAGTTGAAAGCCAATTGTTAAACAAGCGAGTGCTCTCCTAATCATAACAAAAAGAGAGTGCTGTAACACAAGGTGAAAATAACCAAAAAGCAAACAGAACACACCATTGATTGAGTCCTTCATTATCTAGGCTAGCTTTTAATGGAGAAACCTGCGTGTGTGTCATTGCTCTTATCTCTCCAAAGGCAGTATGCACACACTCTAAAAATCAGTCTCTTCATTTTCTGCTTGAAAAGATCATTGTAAAAAAAAAGTGTCAGGGAGTGGAGGTCATGCTGATTTATTGGCAATTAAACCTGCAGGATTTCTGCGCTCCTTTCAAAACAAAGTATCTCTGGGTAATTCAGCCTGGCAGATTACATAGTGGGCTATCTACTAAAAGGCATGAATCTTATTGTTTGTGCACAACAGAAACAATTGACTTGGTCTTATTTAGGAAATTGCTACTATTTTCTGTAAGGTATTTGTATTACCCATGAAGAGAGGGAGGGAAGTTATCTCTTTAAAATGCGAGATCCTTTCCAATAGTAAAAATGCTGGTTTTATTCCTCATCCATTGTGCAGGATACCAAGTCCAGAGATGAACTTCCTCCCGCTTAAGAGTAAATGGATAATGATGCAAAATAATAATCTGAATGCATTGCTAAGGAAGATGGAATTTGGTTTACTCCATGGCTGATTTATCCATTTTTGAGTAGGTACTTCTGCACGAGCTTTCAAACTAGGCTGTGTCAGCCTGGTCTTTTGGTGATGATTTTCCAGCTGTATCATTTAGAAGTCTGAAAAATATCTCACCCTTTAGGGGGTGAAACTGGCAAAAATGTTCACAAAAATGTTCACTATTCTGTTTTGGTGGAATGGTCTCAACGCAGGTTTGGGCTTACGTCCTTTACTGAGCTAGCATGAGCTATACTAAACCACCAGAAGCGAGTACGATCAATATTCCCACCCAGCATAGCAATAAACTCCAACTCTTTGTAACGCAGATACCTGCTTTGCAAACAGTTTCAGATGTCCAATATCATAGAGTCTTAATGTTTTGATGGTGATTCAACATTTGTATTTCAGTTCTTGGACACGCAATATGCAGTGCAGGAGGAACACTGAACATCTTCCCAATCAGTGCAGGGACTTTGGTTGTGTGGTTAGGAAAATATCTAATTATCAATTTTTATGGATTATGTTGCCGCTAAGACTTCTTTTATAGTTATCTGCTTGTCTGAGCTCTGGATCTATACTACAGAGATATTCAGTGGGGAAGAGTGGGTCTCAGGAGATGTTCATAGACCCTCAATCTTAGGAGGAAGGAAAAAAGGAGAGAGTATATTCAGTCCCTAAAATGAGGGACTTTGGACCTGTCTGAATATAGCTACAACCAGATCCAAACAAGAACTTCAGCACTGAGTCCCATGTAGGATGTAGCAAGAGATAAGAGAGAGTGCAAACTGGCAGCTGGCAGGGTGATGGGAGAAGAAATGCTCTGAATCAGACACCCAACAGTACCCCTCGTGGCTTTGCCTAGAGTGAGGGAAGAGATCAAATGCTAGACTAGCCTGGTGGTAGGAGAGAGCAAAGCAGGAGACATTCCCAGACAGAAACCGCAAGCAGAAAGTTATGTGTGGGAGCTGAGTAGGCAGACACACCAACCTGGAGAAACAGAAAGTCTCTTTGAAGTTATTACTTCAAACAAGCTTCCAATGCAAATCAGAGATGCTGCTTGCAACAAGAGGTTCTAGAAGAAACAGGTGTCCAAGCAGTGCTGGACTGGCATTTCTCTCACGGCATCCCTGGGCAGAAACAAAGGTTAGCCAGAGCCTGCAAATAGCACCCTGATTTGCTCCTCTGGAGGAGACAATGCTGTTTCTGGGTGGATTAACCTGACAAACTCTTCTCATGCCAACTTTCCACAGGGTGATACACCAGTTGTAGGTCACTGGGATCAAAGTGCCTGTGGTTTCACGACGCAAAGTGCTGAAGCGCTACAAAGCCCAGCTGACTGTTCACATGTGTGGCAGAAATCCTGTCATGGTAGCTGGGGCTCGCTGGATCTTGTATCACAAGTCCGTGTCACTGGACACCCAGCACTTGTCCTGCTGCTTTTTAGCAGTTCCTTTCTTGCCCTTCCCCACTCTCCAAGCTCTTAGGTTGCACCAACGAGCACCGACCATGCATTGTAATTTAGATGACAAGGATGGGTGACTGGCCTGGGTGAAGAGGTGCTTTCATGGCGCTGGGTGGCATGGGTCCAGCCGAGATGGCCCTTGGAAAGTCCCTCCTCTGAGGAGAGGCAGATTGCAACTGCTGGGAGGCAAGCTTCCTCTTCCCACTGGGTTTGTTCTCCACATACCAGGTCTGGATGACCATCCTCTCTGCCTGGGGAAAGCCTTATCCCATGATGCATGTATAAATGCCATTTACCATCAACACCTCAGATCGAAATAAGAGAGAAGATCTGAGGATTTTGATCTTAACATGGGAGAGCTGGAAGGGCTTATTTTCTGCCCAGAGCAGAAAAAAAAAAACCAAACAAACCCCTTCTTTCTTTTTTTTTTTGTTTTTGTTGGCTTGCACCACCTGTGGTGAGCGCAAGACAAGCAGAGCTGTGACTGTGCCCTGACAGGGAGAGGACAGCCAGCCTCTGGCAGAAACCACACCGCAGCCGGGAAGGAGAGCTGCAGTGACGAGAGCTGCCTTGGCAAAGCAGGCACAGCGTGTCCTTGAGCGGGCAGTACCTTCAAGAACAGCCCTGGAGCCCAGCCAGCAGGTACCAGCAGCTTCTCCTGAGTCTGTCTTGGCTCTAAGCAGGAGGTGGTGAGGTGGAGGGCACCTCCTGCCACCTCCTCAGCACCTGCCTCTGCCTCTGCAGCCCATCTTCCCCATGCCTGCTGCCTTGGGCAACTGCAGGAGGTGCTGCATGGACATCCTGGAGAGCCGCACAGAGACTTGTGGCGTAGCACCATGACTGACATCTGTCCCACCTATTTTAAAGGTCTGTGTTGGGAAATAGCGCCATGTCCTTGTCATATTTATAGGATGAGTTCTGCTTTCCTCAGTTGCTCTTTTGCTATAGGTTTCCTTCAGTAGCTCTGATGCTTGTCCTTCATGCTGTAGAGAGCAGAGATGGAGCAAGAAGGAGACAAAGGTGACGTGTGGGGTTGGACTGCCAGAAGCCACAGGCCTCCATTGCGGGACAAGGTAAATTGCAGGATTGAATCATAGAATTGTTAGGGTTGGAAGGGACCTTTAAAGGCCATCTAGTCCAACATCGCTGTAAGCAGCAGGGACATCTCCAACCAGATCAGGTTGCTCAGAGCCCCATCCAACCTGGCCTTGAATGTTTCCAGGGATGGGGCATCCACTACGTCTCTGGGGAACTTGTTCCAATGTTCCATCACCCTCATTCAATCAGACATTTGGGAATAAGCAGCTTTCAGGTATTTTGCACAAAGCAGCCTGGCAGAGCGTTGTCCATGCCATGCGTCTCTAGCTTCTCAGGGGTGAGGATGTGTGGCAGGACGACAATGGTGGCCTTGGCTCCATCTAATGTTGTTGCTCCCAGCACTCCACCACCTGCTCCCTCTGGCTTTTACAAATCGCGTGAAGGATTTAGCAGGCAAACTCGATCATGGTAAGGAAGCAGGGATCAAGCTCAGTGTGGACACTGAACAGAGATGAATACAGGTTCCTCGATCTGGCAGCTGCCTAGGCACGAAGTGAAGGTATCCTGATGCTGGCTGAGGTTGCTAATCGGGAGCCAGTACAGGCAGGGACAGGCAGAAACATCAGGAGCGGTGTGAGTGTGCTCATGGTGACCCAAAAAGGCCTGCAGTGGAGCACTGTCCCTGCCCATTCATGAAGGGTGTGTACCCTTCTCTGCACCTGTGTGTTTGGTGGGTACCAGGAGAGCCTGGAGCCCTGGCATGCCCCAGATCCTGCGTGCGCTGAAGGTGTGGATCCAGGTTGCTGCTGAAGACAGAGTGGAAACTAAGCGTTGCCCCGGGGTGCAAACCGTGCTCCAGCAGGAATGTGCTGGGTTTTGTAAGGCTGCTCCTGGGGGCTGTGGCTGGTGAGAAAGCAAACACCCTTGAGGAGAGACCTCCACCATCTCTGTAATGCTGGGGATGCTGCATCACCTATCTGTGGCATGTGCCTGTCCTGTACCCGGTACCCGACCTGGCAGTGCCTGCTCAAAATGCTCTGTGCCCCAGCTGAACTCCGTCAGCTCTGGATCCTCCAACACTGCATGGACGAGCTGCTGCAGAATTGCAACTGTACACGCACCTCTAGAAGACGTGATTCTGCCTAGGGCGTGTTATTGAGATGAGCATGATATGAGGTGGAAAGCGGAAGCCTTTTTAGGGATTTTGCTGGACTTTCTTCAGCCTCCCTTGCCCCCCTCCCCAAATCCACTGCTGCAGCCACCGGTCATTTCATGGGCAACAGAAGAGAGAAGGCAACTCCGGTTGGTGTTGGAGGTAAGGACCTGATGCAGAAGGCACTCCAGAAAGCATCAAATCTTGGTTACTGCCTTCATTAATATAGAGTTGCTGGATTTTTAACAACATAATATGGTTTAAAGCCAAAAAATCTACTGTGAACATGTTGAGGAATAGAAAGGATTGAGGAAGATAAAGGTAACAACATTTATCAAGAGGTGTAGAAACATTTTATTTAATTTGCTGCTGCACCCTGGTTTAAATAAAATGCTCGTTCAAAGGCCAAGTTTTGTTTGATTTTTTTTTGTTTCCGTGAGGGGGTGGCGACTTCAGGGCACTTTCAGCTTTTATCTGTTTAGGTCTTGTTTGGTTTTGTAGTGTTGTTTTTTTTTTTTTTTTTTTTTTTT
>WHYT01017380.1:423646-467143 GCA_009806455.1 Tetrax tetrax | reverse complement strand
TGGGGACACCCTCCCCCGCCCCCCCAGCGGCAATCGTGCTGGGAGCGGGCCCGCTCACTTCCCCCTCCCCCCCAGCTCCTCCTCCCGGCGCGGCTCCGCGGAGCTTCCGTCCGTCCGCGGGTTTTACGCGCGGGCCCGCGCTTCTTACGCGCGGGGTGATGGGGCCGGTGTCCGCCGAGGCGGGAACCGAGCAGCGCGGCCCCGCCGTGCCCCTCACCTCCGGGTCACCGCCACAAACCCCCGAAGCGGTTTAACTACATAAACGCTCCCCTCGGGCGTTATTCCGGTGGGCCCCGTTGTCCCCAAAAACCGGTGGGAGGCCCCCCACGGATGCGCGGAGGGAGCCGCGGCTCGCAGAGGCGAGGTGGCAGCGGGAGACGTGTCACGGGGGTCCGGCATTTCGGGGTAAAACACTGGAAACGGGCTGACGAGGTGCTGGAGGCAAGGCTGGGATCTGCACGTGGCCCTCCGGAGTTTTCCGGCTTTTTCGGCGGTTTTTGGTGGACGTCGGGCAGGGAAGCGGGGTGGCGGCTGAGGAGCAGCATCCTATGGCCCGCCTGGCTCCTGCTCCGACACACCAGCGCTCCCGTGTATGGGGGTGCGGAAACTGGGGTTGGTTTTTTTTTTTTTTTGTTCGTAAAAATACGGATTCTGGCAAGGCCCAAACAAAGAGTAAAGAGGACAAAGAGTAAAACCAGAAAATAAATCGTGACCTTCAGCGGGGCCCAGTAAACTCACCTCCTTGCTGTGGTGCCTGCTCAAGGATGGACGTTATCTGCAACGTGTGAAGTTAAAAATGCTAAATGATGTTGGGCTTGAGTCTGGTAAAGGTAACCTGATTAGGTTTGTGGCTAACCTGTGAAATCAAGATAATTTTATATATACTGTACTCTCTCTGTGTATACATACACACACATCCCCCCCCTCTCCAAATCCTGGTATTAGTGGTCTTGCATTTAGATCGACTTTGGTAACAGGTGGGTTGTAATATTTCACTTAATTCTGTTGTGTTTGTTGTTTTAGGGTCTTTTTTACCCCCTAGAAGCCTGGTGTGATGCTACGTCTATGCAAGATAAATTAAGCTGGTGTCATGTCTGAAAACCTGAATTAGTTTGCAGTTGTTGTCTTTTTTTTTTTTTCTTTTTTTTTTCTTAGCAGGTGCAACTCACATTTTCTGAGCTCTGCAGAAGATAGCTGGACACATCAGCTCTGAACTGAAAGCTATACAGTAGCAATTAGCACAGCTCAGAGCTTGAGCTAATGAACTTAGCTGAGGGTGTGTTGTTTCCGAGCTCGGCCACATGCTGCTGTGCAGCGGTTCGGCTTCAGCTGGGGGATCGCTGATGTCCGGCTGTGTGATGTGGGTTTTGTAGAAATAGGGAGGAAGTTATCATTCTTACTTTGTATATTTGAGTTGCCTAAAATGTGTATAGGAGTTTTCTGTGCTCTTAAGTATTTTTTTTTTTCTCCCCAAATGCCCTGTAAACTGAGGGGTGCCGCTGTACCCCGTGTTTATGCTTGCAGAGGATGGGGATGCTGTGCTGGGGAGCAGGGGGCTGGAGGGAGCTGGAGGCACTGGCCCTGTATCACTTCATGTGTGGGGCCCCGCATGCTCTTGGGGACCTTGCTGGCATAAAATTTGGTTGATGTCTTCGTTGTCAGCATCTTGACCAGAGGATGAAGTTGTGACCCACTTTAGGTGCTGTCGCTGAGACTGTACTGATGGAGCTCCGCAGGGACTGCACAGCCCAGAAGTAAGATATCTTTTTTTATCCAAAAGGAACACCAACTGAGGAGTGTGCTGCCTCAACAGCTCCAACCGCCACAGGTTTTCTGCTTGAGGAGCCTTCCCGTCTCTCCTGGGAGCTCGGGATGGAAGGGGCTCACATTGCCAGCAACTGTCTCAGTGTCAGGACGTGCCAGTCCCGTAAGTAACGGAGCAGATACAGGGATGTACAATGGTTCCATCAAATGAGAAAAAGGACTGCTTGGCGAGCAAGTGTAGTGCCTGGGAAAGAAGACGGAGGCTTAGGGGCACATCAGGCCGATTTTTACCATCTTTATTAACCACAGGCTCTGCCCGCTCAACACAGTCGGCTTGAAAGCCTGACACGTTGAGTGAACTCTTTCGATGAACGAGATAGTTTGGCACCTGAAGATGCTGTATATGGATTTAGTTGAAACTGGTGAGAAAGCAGTGCAGTTCTTGTGTGGAAACGTTGAACACAGTGGAATTTCCACAATAGTGGAAATTTTTAGGCTGGTTTCACTGTGGTTGTAATTCCACCTTCCTATCCCATCGTTGTTCCTTGCCTTCTTGTTGTTTGGGTTAAAAGGGGTTATATTTATGGGAGAAAATACCCCAGGCACGTGGAAGACTTCTTCCAAATGCAGGTTTGTGTTACCTTATCAGAACAAGCTGGACAGTGGGGTTATGGCTGTCGGGGTGAGAGAAGGTAGGGATGTGGGGGAGAGTGATGGTGTGCCCACGGCTGCCGCTGTTGCACGTCTCTTTTGCCGTTCCCTTCAACGGGGTACTCTTACTGCACCACTGCGCTGCGAAACGAGCTCTGCAAAATACAGCTTTCCTCTCCCAGCTGTCAGATCAGTCAAAACCAGCCTTTTGTCCCGTAAGGGAAGGCTGTAGCTGTACGGATGGCATGGTGCATACTCCACTGCCTTTCAGCACAGGTGTAAATCCTGTCCGTTTTATTCCACTTGGGCTCCTTGAGTTTTCTTTTTGTGGCTGTTGCAGTTCCTGCCCCTCCCATTAATGAGGTGTGTTGTGTACAAGCTTGTATAGAGGATGTCACTGCGTTGGTTATAACTTCTTTGAGGGAAGTAGATGGAGTGCCTCATCCTACCGTGTGTGCTTCAACAACTGAAATGGTGTTGGGCAACTTCCTGCACCAAGAGGCCGCTGTCAGCGGCACTGGGTGACTCACGTCAGCACGCAGCCTCGTCTCTCAACAAGTGTACGCTTGCAGACTGCAAACCCAGTCTACATCCCAGCGCAACAACTGAAGGGGTCGGTTTGGGTGCATGTGGTGTGTCCCTTCCCAGATCCAGCAGCTTCCTTGGCTCCCAGAGAAGATACTTGCAAGTAAAACGAGAAAACGCTGAGATGCCGCTTCACTTTTTCTCAGCTGGACCTTTACGTGCGATACTGACTTAGGACATGCTGTGCAGTGATGAACTTTTTATCCCTTCCTCACTGTGCTGGGTAAAAGCACACAGCGATGCTCCGGGGTGCTTGCAAAATACAATTTAAGTCGCTAAGCAGGAGACAGCTCACCCATGCTTCAGCAATAAATTACGTGGTACAGAAGAAGCACTGTCTGATGCCAGCCAGCATCTTCGTGACCCCTGGTACTCTGCTTCCTCCCCACAAAACCTTACGGCTGCAGAAGTGGATCACACTTGCTTTTGGGGAGCACTGTGGAGTGCTCCTCCGTGCTGAGTGCAGGGTCAGTCACCAGGAAGCCTAGCTGTTGTGTCTGGGGTAGGAATACCCGTGTTACCAAATGGTTGCTCGCATACCAGAGCTGTTTTAAGAGAAGCCTGGAATTGGTGCAGATGCGAAGATTTATACGAAAAGTCAACGATGTGGATCATGACTTTTTTTTTTCTCCAGTGTGTTCAAATTATTTTCTATTATGTTCAAACTAGACTTAGAGCTTGCTGTTTTGTTTTTTTTTCAAAGGTTAAGGTATGTTAAGGGCTCCATTAAGTTGGCTACTACTGCTGCAGAAATCACTCCCTACCCCTGCCCTCCCGCACCCTCTGTAAGGATTAGATTCTAAGTTGAGGATGTTTTCACTCAGTTCCCACTGGCAGAAAATCCCAATGCGATTTACTCGGGTCACCGGTCCCCGTGTACGCTGGCTGCCTTGCAGGATGGCGGTTGTTTTCTAAGGTGGCTAACCCCCTCAGCTTCTCTGAACTTGCTAACGGGGTGGGTTTGAAGTGTAGGGCTGGGCTGAGATTGGGTCTACAGCCTCCAGCTGCAGCGCCTAGGGCTGTGTGCTGACCTTCCCCTCTGGTCGGCAGCCAAGGCGGTCTCTTTGCATCTGGGTGTCCCACCAGTGTGAGTTGCACGGATGGCCATCCCGTTTTTATTGTGGACTTTGTGACTGTGTGGCTGGATTGTATTCCCAAAGCCCGTCTCCTGGAGCAGCTCGATACCGCGCTCAGGCTTTGTTTCTTCTCTCAGATTATTTTCAGTGCATTCCTGTCTTGCAGTTTGTAGCTACTTTTAGTTTCCTGGTTCACGTGCGGTCCTCTGTTTGCTTTCTTTTTAGCGCTTGCTTGCCACATTGCATTGTGCTTAGATTTGGGGTGAGTATATGGTTACCTAATACCTAATTACTGGATGTGGAGAGAGCTTGGCAACTGGAAAACTCACACAGAGCAGAGCTGAGCGAGTGGGAGCTGGGAAGCTTGCTGCTAAACAGCAGCAGCAGTCACTTGTCCCTCATCCTCTGGTCTGTGAGGACCACGCTAGACCGGTTATCAGTTAATCTGGTTTGATTTAGGGATGTTGAGTAGTAAAAAGTATGAGCTAGTGTGCTTTAGGGCTTTTGACCATGCTATTATGAGCAGTGTCAGGTGGCGTCTTATACTTTCACAGCCTTGTTTTGCTAGCACTAGTGCCTGCCTTCTGTGTTCGGAGAAACTTGTATCTCCCACAGCCTTCCTTCTAAGGGTGTACCTCAACAGACCCTTTATGACAAACTGGACCATTTTCCTATACAAGAAACCTGCTTGGTCCCATTGTTCCAGTGTGGGATCACTGTAAATAAGAAAAGATAATTTTACGCCACAACCATTATGAGCAGAGGCATTATTCTGATATAAAGTAATTTTGAAACAGAAAGCCAAGTTCTACAGTTGCAGAGTAAAATTAAGAGCGAGTTGGCTGGGGAGGTGAGCACGGTGAAGAGCATCGCTTTGCCGTACCACTGGCTCTGGAGAAAAACCTGCGCTTTGGGAGCAGGAACTGGGGAACAGCCATCACTGACAGCTTCACGATCACAAAGTTGTACCGGTAACAGTGGCTTTGTGCTACACCTCCCGCGTGGCTTTTAAATTAAATCTTGCAGAAGGGTCATTTGGGGCGAAGGTTCAAATTGTTGGTTTTCAGCTGAAAATTGGGACTTCTGGTACTTTAAAGAAGTAACTACTTCTGCTGAAGAAGGCAGAATTGCTGAGTGGAAAAGATAGCGTTATGCTTTCTAGTGTTGGTAAATTGTTACTGACACCAGCTGAAATGTAGCTGCATTCGCTTACTTTTCAAGAGCATGGAGGAGAAACACGTGGAAGGGTTGCCCTGGAAAGGGAATTAGCATCAGAATTATTTTGCAAGGCATTTGCTCAAATGACTTGCTTGTGAACATATCAATGGCTTACATTTTTTTGCATTTTAGTCCATTTACTGAGCAATGTACTGGATTTAAGGAACATGACCCGAAGGCATCTTTTGAAAAGCTACTGTTGGCAGTAAAGCATTTTTCTTAAAAGCACTTCCCCCTCCCCTTTCTGTAATGCCAAGGGTTTTTTTCTTAATAGTGTAGATTTCACTCCTGTTTGGGGTTTTTTTTGGTTTTTTTTTGTTTTTTTCACTTCCCAGTTTCTCAGTTAGACTGTTTCCGTGTGCATGTTTTAAACCTGAGGCAGAGGGACGGCCATCCAGCAGTGACTGCAGCCTTTGGAGGGGCTTCAGGTCTGCAAAGGCCCTGCAGGCAGCACTGGAGGCTCAAGGCCCTGCACTTAATAAAAAAAGTGAAAACATTTTTCATACAAGTTAGATCTCAGATGCTATCTCTCTCTTGTTCCCTGCCCTTCCCCAGACTATGATAAGGGTTTAATCCCTTCTCTTTTTAAATTTTGCAGCATTTCTTAACTTTTCCTAATATTGGACCTTTTAATTGGTTTTCATTACCGTTGGGTGTGTTTTCCCCCCCCCCGCCTTTAATTAGATCAAAGAGTGAGGGTGAATATTGACATTAAAGGGACATTGAAGTGGGAAAGGCTTGGAAGTATTTCAGCAAGTACCTGGAAACCCTCTTTGAGCCTACCGATGCCGAAATTAAAAAGAAAACCCTGAGCTTATGGTTTGTCCAGTCCTTGTTTTGTTTTTTAGTTTTGCTTCTTTTTTTCCTCAGGCTGTCTTCGAGAAGCGGATAACCACCTTTTTGATGGATTTTTTTAACAATTCTTTTTAATTTCCCTCCCTTTGCAAGCCAAGAGGAGCGGGAAGGGCCCTGCCTGCCATGGATGCTGCCCCTGGGGAGCATCTCTGGGTGCCTTTTGTTGCAGGGGGTGCAGCTGCCCACTCTCCTCCTCTGCGGACAACTGGTCCCGACTCGCCGAAATCTATGGCCGATAGGCGGTTTTGTCCCCGGGAGACCGTAATGCCTTTAGTTGTCTTGGATACGTGACATCACATACTGTTGTAATCAAATATAGGCCTTTTGCAGGGCTGGGGGGTGGATTTCAGGCTGACCTCCAGCCCGCCGAGCCGCCTGTCTGAGGTGGGCAGGGGATGGAGCTGGGCAGCACAAGACAAAGGAGATGAGGGAGGGGGGAAGGTTACATTAATTGGGGGAAAAATGGTCTGGTGTCATGCTTTTAATGCTCCCGGTCAAGCGGATGTGGTGCTTTTTATTGATGGGTTTTCACTAGTTGTGCCAAGATTTTTTTTTTATTGTTGCTCTTCCCTCTAACGCACAAAAACTTGCAGCTGTTCTGGTGCCATGTGCCTGCTGGCTTGGAAGTTTATCCTAAACTTGTGTAGGCAAGCGGTGATAGCCATTTATTTGTGTAATTCTTGGGCTGTTGTAACAACACGATACCTACACTGATGTATTTAAGTCGGGACAGTCCCTGGTGCCGATGCCCTTCCTGTAAATGCAAGGGAATGTGAAAAATCAATAGAACAGTTTGCTGTTGGTATAGTTGCTTGCATGCAAAGGCACATACCAGTCTCTTAAAATATCCTCTCAGAGCGTGTACATGTTAGTACAGATGTTGTGTGTAGAGTACACAAGAGCCCCAGCTCTGTAAGTAAGGCTGCACGCCCTGAGCTTGTTGCAGAGCTGCTCTCATTAACATCAATGGCTAAAAATCTCTTTTTCCTGGATTAAAATAATATTCTACTCCTCAGACTTGGACAATGTATGATATGATTTTTAATTTAAAAAAAATAATAATTATTTTTTAAATCTGAAGGGAAACTACTGCACCGTTAGCAGGTTCCAGGTCTTCCCACTACTTGCAGAGGTGACCTAGTTGCTCCGCTGGTCCTACAGGAATAAATAGTTATGTTTAGTTGCGGAGAAGGTTGTCCTAACCTGGGGCACTGATGCTGAGGGGATGCCAGGCGGCACCTTTCATCTGATGCCGCTGGAGAGTGAAGAAGGGTCAAGCAGTAGCAGCAGCAGCTCTGCTCACACACTAACTTGGCACGGACGAGGCTGTGGCATCTTTTAATGAAAAGGCCGAATTCTTTCTTGTTGGGTCACTGAGTCCAGGTATGGTGTCCATAGTACTAAATGACATCTGTGCAGTGTTACGTGCAGTGCTGCCAGTTTTGGAGAAGGTCACTTTTGGTGGGATGGAGGTATCTGGTACGGCTTTGTCCCCTGGGTCTGGACTCTGCTGGAGCTGAGACTCTTTCATGAAAGGCTGCTGCAAGGAAATATTACTTCCCTGCTTGCCTGAGCCCAAGCAGGCTTCCAGTGTTGTTAAACAGCTGGCCTAGGTTAAAGCAACTTTGTCTTCATAAAGTACTCATACATCAAAGCATTCACTTCTGCGGCTTTGTTCAAGGTCTTCTGTCAAAATGAAGTTGTAGCTGGGGATGTATATGGCTGTTACTGTGGCTTTCCTGCTGGGTCATCCCTGTCCACAAAACCCTACTAGCTTACAGCAGCTGTAAGCTGTATGTGACCCTTATATAAAATAATAAACCCCAAATATTGGAAGTGGTAGTCTTGAAAATGGCAGCTTGGAAGCTGTGTTCTCACAATCTTGTCTGCTTATGGCTGAGCAGAGCACGCACGGAGGAAAAGAAATTGTGAATTTTGGATGTCATTAAGGGTCTGCATGAATGAAGGGGGGCTTTGGAGATCATGCAGGCTGACCACTTGTGTGCCTTCAGATGCACTCCAGTGGCACTGCTGTCACTCCTCTCCAGGCTGCTACAGGCATAAAGCAGTGTGGTCTCAGCTGTTCGAGACCATCCTGTGGTCCACATGGTCCTTGGGTGCTTGAGTGGTGTGAAGGTCCCGTGTCCACATGGTCCTTGGGTGCTTGACAGGTGAGACAGATGTTAACGTGCTTGTTAATGAGCCCATCTGTGGGTTACCCTGTAGACTTGTAGTGGTTGATCTGTGTCTAGGGGAAGGGCGAGCTTTTGGTGGCTTTGCAGTCCTTTGCAGTAGGAAGGCTGTCAGTGTTGGTTTCTTCTTCAGACTGATGCAAGCAGCAGGCCAGAGTAAACTGAACAGAATTAGAGGTTACAGTATTCTGAGATCAAGCAAAGCCAAGGACGTTACGTCATTGGGGCTGAGGTGATGCTGTCTAGGAACACTGGCTGGAGTCTCCAGAACAGCAGCACCAAGATTATCCATTGAAGGTCCTCAGTGTTACCAGTCTTGTTACTGCCATCGCAATGGAGTTAAGGATTATGTCATTAAAATAACTCTTCCTGTTGCATACTCTGCTGTTTCTATATTTAAATTATCCTTGATGCAGCATTCAGTTGAGACCACTGGAGAACACCCTCTGAAAGCTGCAGTAGTTATGGAACTGTGATTTAATTTTTTTTTCTTATTTATTAGATGATAGTAGTCTAATAATGGCCTTTATAGCTTTCTAGAAAAAAAAAAAAAATTTGCTGATGTGTACATGTAGGAGATGTGCGAGCTAGACACTAAAAGGTAATATGAGACATGAGGATTTTTGTAATGGCTCCACTAAGAGAAACGTGGCACTAGCCTATATTAGTTACTGTAAGTATATTGCTTGCAAATAATTTTTTTTTAAAGTAGGATATTAATTATTGTAATGAGTTTCTGCTAACACATAATTGTGTGTAAACATATAGCACATTGAGACCACAAAGCCGAAGTGATTTTAAATATCAGTTTAATAAGTTAACATGTTTT
The DNA here is from genome assembly GCA_009806455.1 of Tetrax tetrax. Taxonomy (NCBI): domain Eukaryota; kingdom Metazoa; phylum Chordata; class Aves; order Otidiformes; family Otididae; genus Tetrax; species Tetrax tetrax. The sequence goes on along the minus strand of WHYT01017380.1, from coordinate 457,973 downwards.
TCTTCCCTCTGTATTTTTGAGAAGACTCTGAGCGTGCCCAGGCCATATTTGTGTTGTAAAACAGACTTTATTGCCCCACTTCACCAAAGGAATAAACAGAGTGACCCAAAACTTGCATGTGTGCGTGTACATGGGTGTGCTCTTGCTCTGCTGTGCTGACTGGAGATCTGCAAAGGGATATTTCATGCAACATGAACCGAGTGCTAAAATTACGAATACAGGGCTGAGAGGTGTCGGCTTGTACGTAGCTGGCTAAAGAGGCAAAGGAGACAAAGTTAATCATCATAAGGAAAATGGTGCAGCTCGCGTTGCAGTGGAATTGGGGTTTGTCTCACTGTATGAATTTTATCACTAGCTCTTTGTTTGTTTTTTAATTTAAGAAAGGATTGAAAAAGTGACATAAGCATATGTATGTATTGCTGTGTTTAAAGCCAGCAATCACTGGCTGCCAATATAAATCTGCTCTGATGGCTTGGGGGAGAAGAAAATTGTAGGGAGAGCAAAGCTATTTTTGACCAGCTATTTGAGCAGTTCACTTTAATTTCTTTTTTTTTTTTTAATGACTGAGCTGGTAGTTAATCATGCCCATCCCTGCACTTAAATAGAAAATTTGGGGATGGTTTCCAGCACTAGTACTGGTAAGCATAGGTGCAGGTGTTACTGTCCAAACAGCTTGGCAATAGCTGGTGTTAAAGTGAATGAGCAGATGAAGGGAGGAGAAGAAACTGCCAGTGGCAAACACAGTGCATTTTCTGGGGAGGCACAAATTCTGCACCATGCGCCTGCCTAGCACCAGGCAGGGGCTGGCAGGGCTCTGGCTCCTGCTGGGGAATGTAAAATGTATGTGTCCTGTTGCCTTTCTGTGTCACCACGTCACGCCTCGGTCGCGCACGTTGCTCCCCTCCTCCAAAATAAGGAGGCTGGGCAGCTGTGTCTCCAGGCAGGTTGAGCAGTGTGATTGCATGGACGCGGTGAGGCTGTCAGGTTGGAATCAGCTGGCGGAGCGTCTGCTGGGACAACCAGACCATGCACACAAGCTGGCCAACTCCTTGCCTCCTCTTTGTAGGAGAAGACGCAAGTGCACAAAGCCACGTGTTTACTGAAAACTGATGTAAGGAAATATCCAGTAACTGCATAGAGCTGTCTGGTGAGATATGATATGGAAACTGCCCTAGTCTTGCAGTTGGGCTCTTGCAGTAGAAGCTGGAGCATGAAACCAGAATGATAACACATACTGGGACAGGGAACTGGTTGTTTTTGTTGGTTTTTTTTTTTTTTTTTTACAGTTAATACAAACCTCAGCTTTGCTGGTAAACTGCATCCGTAGTCAGAGTGCCTTACGTTTACATCAGGCTAGTATAGCGCCTGTGTGTAGATATAGATACAGAACACCACATCTTTAGAGTGGTTTTGTTGACCTGTATTTATGGTACTGTTATGGTGTCCAGAGCTGTGGATGCAATGAAGTTCTGAGATGGTCACACCAGCAGAAAAAAACAGCTGTTGGTGTAACAGAGTTTACTAGATGACCCCTTTTAAAACTCCATGAGCAAGAAGGTGCTTTTTGTTAGTTTAATGCCTCTAAAGCATGGGTAGCCTATTAGACTATGCATTCTGGGTGGCAGCCTTTAATAGATGTAATTTTATATTTTATATATTTTTTTTTTAATTTAGGGAAAAGTTCAAAGCAAGTGGTCAGCCATGATTGCTGTGATAGGTCTGAGCTGCTGCCCCAGTGGATGGTCCCATCCCATTGAGAGCTGGTCCCACCACCCTCTGCTCTGCGGGGCAGCCTGGGTTAGAGCAGCAAGAAGGTCTTTTGGACCTGGGCTCCGCCGGACCCAGCTGAACCAATGGAGTGGCCAGATCTTCCCTGGTGGAAAGGAGAGGCAGGACTTGGGAGTGACTGTGACTTGTAGGGGGTGTGTAAAGACTTCGTTTGTGCTGAGACCACAACTTCACCTTATGCTGATTTAAGTTTTGCAGCTTATTTCTAACTCTTTGGGCACCAAAGGCAAACACTTATAAATAGGATAAATTTACAATATAATAAGTATAACTAAAGAGTTAATATGAGAGCTGAATGGATTAGATCCTACCTGTTAAGATCTTTTTTTTTTAGATTTTAGATGGTGACATCAAAATAGCTATTATTTCTGCATCCAGATCAGCGTTTCAAGATAGATTACAGTAGTTTCCAAGTGCTTACCATAAGTTCTGGTTATAAACCCAGGAGAGTTAACACATGCTGATGAGATTATCATGGGGCTCGTGTTGGACCCTGGCTCTCATTAGTGACAGCAGTAGCCCCGCACAGTGTGGGGACGGTACAGCCCTCTGTTTGGGTTTGGTGGGCTGCCACTGAACATGATTTTGAAGGCTGGCGTTGATTTCTGACTGTTTTTGTTGCAGACCAATAAAGCTAAATGGGTCCAGTCACTGGAATGACTCCGGATAAGAAAGCTGAAACACCAGGAGCAGAAAAAGCTGCAGGACTACGGCAGTGTCATGGGATGGGAAGCTTGCCTGATGCAGGCGATGCCGGCAGGCCAAAAGCCACCGTGGTGGACAGAGATTCGGCAGACGACGAGCTCACAAATTTGAACTGGCTGCATGAAAGTACTAACCTTCTAACAAACTTCAGCCTCGGAAGTGAGGGTCTTCCGATTGTTAGCCCCTTATATGACATTGAGGGCGACAGCGTGCCATCCTTCTCGCCATCCTGTTATCAGAACCCCGAAAAAAAATCCTCCACTTCCAAACCCCCGTACTCTTTCAGCCTTCTCATTTACATGGCCATCGAGCATTCCCCCAACAAGAGCTTACCAGTCAAAGAAATCTACAGCTGGATCCTGGAACGCTTCCCCTACTTTGCCACAGCACCCACCGGCTGGAAGAACTCGGTCCGACACAACCTCTCCTTGAACAAGTGTTTCCGAAAGGTGGAGAGAAGCCATGGCAAGGTGAGAGACCTGGCGGGAGGGAGGTGGATCAAGTTTGAAATTCAAGGGGAGATGGAGAAAACTGTTGTTCTCAAGATCTATTGGAGGGTTTTTTTTCCCCTTTCATGTCCTCTGACACTTTATTTGCAGCTGGAGATGGTTTGGAAATGCCACTTCTGACAAATCTCAGGACATAACTTAGTTTTGTTATTTAGTGCTGACCTGGGTAGAGCTAGCTGTGGTGCATCCTTTTTAAAGCTGGCTAACATGCTATTGCAAAGGACCGTGTTTCCACTTACAATTTTGTTAGTCTGCAATACCCAGCCTGAAATTTCAGACATCTGTCTTAGGATGTCATTTTGCTGAAGCCTATTAAACTGATGCTCTCTCTATTTTCCAATGCTGAGATTTCAAGGTATGTTCCTCTTTTCCTGCTTTTCCAGCACGGCCATGGCTACGATCGCACCTGGAAGCAGAAGAGATTGCAGGATGCCAAGCAGCTTCCCCGCTTGGCTAGCAGGCTGTTGCCTGTTTGGGTGCAGATGTGGTCTTCTGCAAGGCACCCTTGCTTGCAGGCACGCTGTATGTACGTGGCTGAGTGTTTCTCAGTCTAAGAGCTGAATGGATTATTAAACTGACTCTTTCACTTGTGATTTCCTTTACATTTAGCACAGCTCTAACTTTCCAGCAACCATCTTAATTCCTGCATTTAATATACTGTATTGCTTTAACCTCTATCGTAACATAACTGTGTGTGTCTCTGCCTGGTGCAGACACAAGCTTCACTTCTTAAAGTCAAGGATACTCTTTTCTGTACAAATTCTTTCTTTCTTCTCACTTGTATGATTTTACTAGTGACTTCCTTCCTCCCTCTCTCCCATTCCTCAAAGAGCTGTCTCTGACTTAAATAAACCAACAAACCACATACCAAAAGTCAACAAACAAATCCCAGACCGATGTGCTTGGAGGTCAGCCTAAGTGGTAACAGGCTTGTTATCAGAAATACATGCGATGCCTGGCGTGCTTGACAGCCTCTCGCTGCAGATAGAGGTTCTGGAGCTGGGTGGGCATTGGGAGGACAACTTTATACTGGTAGGACTGAACGTCACCGCTTCTCAATATCCCTGCTTTTTGTTTTCCCCGGCAGCAGCTTTGCCCTGAAAAAAAACAACTCCAGTAACTCCCCCATAGCCGAGTCCTGTAGAGTGTTAGGATGGGCTTTTAATGTGGCTCCAGGAGCTGTAATGGAGTAACTGAGATGCTGCAAGCTGTGCCTATGTGAAGGACATGGATCTGAGCAGCGACCGCACGCTGCCACAGATGGCAGAGGTGCCCTGAAAGGACTGAGTGGCTCTGTCTGGGAAGTGAGACATGAGTTTCAGAAGAATTGGGGCAGGGAAGGCATATGTAAATTGGTGTACGAGTTCCTGCTGTCTGTGGATCTGCCCTTTAAAGCTCAGCCGTTTCCAGCCTGGAAACCCTTGCTGTTTAGGAGTTACCAGTCAAACTTCATGCCTTGGCAACTGGGGAGCAGGGCCTTGAGACTGCCCAGTCCTCTGCTTACCCTGCTGACTCCACCAGTGTTGCTGGGCTCAGGGGGGCTGAAGGAAAGCCAAATGATGGCTTGCTGCTAGATGTGACACCTTTCATAGGGAAAAGAAAACACAGAGTAGGTACCACCACTACCAGTAAGGTGATGCTGGTGTGCTCTGTCAGTGTTTTCCCAAGTCTAGAGGCTGCACAGCTTTCTAATTCTTAAGAACAGAAACCGGATTTACAAAAAAAAAAACACTAACAACACCCCAAGAAAGCCCCTCCTGAAACTTTGCCAAAGCTTCCCCATTTCCAACACACAGTAGTTAAATCTTTACCCTTTGCCTTGCTTAGAAAAGGACCAGGTGAGGGTACTGCTTCACATTGTTCCTCCAAAATAAGTCCACGGCACCTGCAGACTCCACGGGGGATGACAGGAATGCTGCAGACCCCTTTGGATGAGCTCCTTGGGTGTCACTTCTTGCAGCAAGCGGCCGTAGCTTGCAAGCTTGTCTTGCTGATCGTGTTGCCTGTAACCATGTGCTAGCAGTCCCTCTGGGCACTTCTCTGAGAGGGCGAGATAATTTTGTATTTTCCTCTATTTTTTTCTTTGTTAATAGCATCTTAATTATGTCTTAAGGGAGCATGTAGTCAGCTTGCTTCTGTCCTGACTGCCTACGGAAGCAGAGGTGCCTATGGCATGTTGCATGAGAGGAATGTGTTTTATTTTGTAATGTCAGGGTAAGAAGGGTTTTAAAGCCTTTCAAATTAATCTGGGCTCTCGTATTAGAAGAGTGTAAAAGTCTGACAGGAGGTGGGGGTCTGTGCTCCCCCATCCCAGAGCAGGCTGCTTTCTGACACCTCCCTGGCTGTTGCTGCTGGCTGTCAGCTACAAAATCACCTCTTGGAAGTCTGGTGGCAAAAGTCAGAAGAGTTCTTCCTCATGTTTGCTGTAATGCTAACAGTTTGGTTTGGACTGAGATCATGTTTTGAAGCGAATCTTCTGAATTTCCCCACTTACCCCATCTGAGCTGGCACTGCCGGGCAGTTTTGGGACACGTGAATTGGATTCGTTTTGGCTGGTGCTAACCTGGAAGAGGTGCTGCAGGAGCGTGCTTGCTGTGCCCTGACTGCTCCCAGACGTTGTCCGCAAGACCCTGCTGTAGCAGGTCTGGGGTAAAAAAAAACCTCCAAGGCATATGCTGGTAATCCCCCAGCACCAAGTCTCTCATTCCATCGAGCTGTGCCTCATCGTGCCGCAGAGGTAGCTGTGGATGGTTGTTTTGTTTGCATGTACATTTGTATCAGCCGGCTAAATAAATTTACCTTGCCTGTCATGGCAGGCTGTGGGCGTTCAGGAGTCTACGATGGCATTCAGCAGAGATTGAGGGAAGGCTGTCCTTGCTCGGATCGCTGAAAAATATTGTATGTTATGGTTTTCATTTAATGAGTTGAAGGGCGCTGAAGGGAAAGTAAGTGCTTTGAGATATTTTATGAGCCACCAATGCAGTCAAGAGGAGGAACATCTCATGCTGTGGAAGCAGGATGTCAAACCTCTGCTAAAATACACATTTCCCGTTCTGTATGCACATATTGTGATGCTGCTGTAGCTAAGTGGCTTATCAAGGTTTGGCCCAGCTGATAGACTTTGGGGCTGAAAGACCCTTTCTTATTAGAGTTTCAGTTGAGCTCCTGTCCACAGTCATCCAGACAGACAAGATTTCAGTGGTTCTCTGGTAATGGTGGTTGGGAGCTGGAGCTGATGGAAAGCAAGGGGACAGTGCTGGACCCGGTCCCTGGGACACCTTCCAGCTTACCTGCAGTGGCCCTGGTGCCTCTGAAGATGTGGAGGTGTGATTGTGGGCTAGGGATCCTCAGGAGATACTGCTAATGCTCTTTGCATCTTAAGTACTGTCACACAGCCTTGGGGTTGGGGGGAGAGGGGTCTGCGGTGGGATATTGCTTTGTTTGAGGGAGTAGCGTCTGATAGAAAGCACGGGAGGGCCTGAAATGAAAAGTGGTTTGGATTTGGAAGCCCTGAAGAGTCTCCCTGCACTTTGCTAGGCTTGTTGTTAGAATGGTGGGTTTGGAGATTTTTTTATTAATCGATACCCCTGGGGAGGAAAGGTGCGAGGAGGCAGGAGCAGCATCCAGGTCAAGCATCAATTTGCCATTCCACTGCTCACGTGGATGTGGCCCTTCTGCTGTCTCTTCTGGAGGTTCTTGGGGAAACAGGGCTTGAATATGTTCCAACAGATCTCCCTTTCTTCTTCTTGGTAAATATGTGGTTTAGGGGTTTTGTTTTTCTTTTATGGTTTGTCTTTTTTGACAGGAGATGGTGGTAAACAATCTATGGGGCTATTCAGTTATTCGGGCAAAGAGCAGGTTCCGCCTGTAAGCCTGTAGAGATAAGAGAGAGGTGACTTTTATCTGACAAGCCTCGCGGTGAATATACAGTACACCTCCGTGCATGCTGAACTGCCTGTACCCGATGGAGCCGGGGCTGCTGCCCAGGGCTGAAGCTCATGGAGGGCTTTCTGCAGCATGGGGATGGGTGTCTTCCTCTTCAGTGAGCCTGAGCCACCAGTGCTGGCTGAGTTGCTCTGCTTTGATTGCTCCTTGGGCTTTCCTCGCTGGACTGGTCATCCTCAGTGGTCATCCTTCACTGCTAGCAGAGGAGGGAGCATGGCAGGGAGGCAGTAAAAGACAAGGCTGCACCATTGAAGGCTTCTTGTTTCCAAGCCAGGTTGCTGGAATCAAGCCCTGAAGTTCATTGCCTCTTGCATCAGATTGAGTGTCTGTATGGCTCCAGAGTATGCCCTGGTTCAGCTCCCTGTTGCAATACCTGCCCCAGATCACTGTATTGTGTTATCAGAGCAGTTGGTGGGAGTAAGTGGCTGGAAAGATGAAAGATAAACTAACCCCATTCTGGCTGCAGCTCACAGCTGAGCTGAATTAGGCGTCAAATGGAAGCCCTTGCCTAAAGTAGCAGATAAAAATAGTGTAGAGTAGCAGTGTACTGGTTGGGGGAGTTTCCACTGCTCCCTGAGGGCAACAGCCCCAAAGCTACTAAAGGGGCAATGCCTTTTACAAGGGAAAAGTAATGAGCCAGCTGGCTGGCTTGCCAGGGAAAGGGTCCAGCTCTGGCTCTGGGAGAGGCGTAGGGAAGGGATCAGGGCATTAATCTGTTGTGGAGATGATGGATGGAGCCAGTGGGAGGATACGTTCCATTAGTACCTACCTGGCTAAATCATCCTGTCAATCACCACAGTGAAAGAATTGGCTCTTTATTTAAAAGTAAGCTTCTCAATAGGTATCTTACTGGCCGTGCTCAGTTTTATCATGAAAAGATGAGTATAAGAAAGATTCAGGTTAAAAAAAAGTAAATAACTCTTGAGAGATGCTGCAGCTCGGAGATGTTTCTGAAAGGCAGTGCCTTCGACTAAAATTATGGAGTGGCACCTCTGTTTCTCAGCTGGAGCTCTCCCTATATTTCCACTATTAATAGCAAAATATTTCCTCTTTTCAGGAAAAGTTCCATGACTTAAATAGGACCACAGACTTAAATGTTTTGTGGGACCTTTTCAGTCTTAAGTAAGTCATGGAGTACCAATAAAATGGTATTAGTGCCCCCTTGATCCTGGCAGGAGGAGGCCAGCTGGCCTCTGTGGGCTCACAGGAGGTGCTCCATGAAGCTTGGCTTTCTGTTCTGAGATTTTTTTTTTTTTCCCCAAAAATCCTCTAGAAAGATTTTCCCATTCAGGGGTAGAGCTGCCCCATCCTTCTCCTGTGTGCATGATCACCCCTGCAACATGTGTTACCTCCCCCAAAACCTGGCACTGCTACCTGATCTAGTTGGAGATATCCTTGCTCCTTGCAGGAGGGTTGGACCTTTAAAGGTCCCTTCCAACCCAAACTGTTCTACTGTTCTACCTGTAGAGCTGTTAGCTGATCTGTCAGGTCAGTGATTACAGAATTGTTTTAACTTTTCCTATTTAATTTTGCTCTTTATGTTGCAAGAACTACCAGGCTAGAAAACCAATTTTTTTTTCTTTCTGTAAATATTTGAAGAAACCCTTGACAGGAGCGGGAGGTCCTTTACGTTGATTAGCTTTTGGTATGTCAAATTTAATATCAAGAATGACTAGCATAGTGGTGCTTACATTGTTAAGTGCATAAAAAATACATAAATTAGGTTTTCAGATTTTGAAAAAGTGGGAATAATCCATTTTGTGGCTGGGATCTGGCAAGTTGCTTTGACAGGGTGATGTAAAGTTAAATGAGTATGTGGCGATATCTAAGCAAAGGGAAAGGGAATTTGGTTTCTTACTCAGAAATCTGTTAATCGAAAGACTAGTGATCAATTCACTGATGCCTGGACAGACACTTAAATTTTACAGCTCTATTTAACAAGTATTTAAACAAGCTTTACAGCTTTCCGTGGACAAACGTGAATGGAAATGAGGGTTTAGAGAAGGGGCTTTGGAGATGCTATCCCAAGCTGTGAGACGGGTACTTCCATACCAGATAATGAGGGTCTTGGGACCATACGCTCACTTGGAGAGCGTCTGCTTTCCATGTAGGTGACAGAGCTGCCTGAGAATGATGTACATCAGCTGTACAGTGGTGGATGCCTACGTCATTGCACTGTGCTGTGTCTTAGGAATATTAAATTCAAAATTACTGTAACAGCCTGGCCCTGGATTTTCTAATTTGCAGTACTTCTTTCTTGCAGGTGAATGGAAAAGGTTCATTATGGTGTGTTGATCCAGAATACAAACCTAATCTTGTCCAAGCACTGAAAAAGCAGCCTTTTCCCTCAGCACTTGCATTTTATACTCCGCCAGCGTCACCACCAAGGTAGGTGAATTTTTTCATGTGAGCACGGCGTGCAGTTATGTTACTTCACCTAGCAGATGAAATGCCCACACGGATGTCGATGTGTTGTTGCTGGCTGCCATCCGAGAGAAGAATTTGAGTGGGGCTTAGGTGAGCCAGGTAGATAGGGAACGGAGACCAGCTAGAAGAGACGGGGAGATGTAACGAGCTCAGGCTTCCCAGACAGCAGATCTGGGGTTTGTGTCCTAGTCATCTTCGTAACTGTGGGAAGAGTTTAAAAGGAGGAAGTTGGGGCTGTGCTGGGTGCTTATTGGTGAGCCCCATTTCTATGGAGGCAGGTAGTTCCTGGGAACTGAAGCAAAATCTTCCTTCAAGCACAGCTCACTCAGGCTGATCTAGGGTACTTGGTGCTGTTATCTTGGAAGGAGGTATGTGTCTTCTCCTGTAAGTCACTCGTCTGGATATAAAAAGTATATGTTTTATATTGTTGTCAAAAACAATCAACTTTTCTATGATTTGAAGTGCTTAGAGAGGCTGGACTAAGAAGGGTGTTTTTCTCCAAGGCTGTTAAAAGCATTTTGCGGTGAGGATGGGGAGAACAGCCTTTACCATAAACATACTCTGAGGTGGAGCATGCAAGACATTAAAAAAAAATAAAAAAAAATAAAACAAAAAACCCCCACCCACTAAAAAAACTGAGCTTCCTCATCCAACACATTTTAAGATTAGGCAATAGATTTTGGAGAATTTGAAATCAACGTCATGTGTCCTCAGTAGAGGAAGAGGGACAGCAGCTGGGTCAGCCTACAGAGGTGGAATGGAGAGGAGGAGGACAGGATGTAGAGAGGAAGGCATTGCTGTTGGTGAGCTCATTTATTAGGTAGGCACGTGGCCTTTTTATCTAGTTCAGTAAAGAATTTGGGTGAGATAAGAGATAATTAAGGTCTGTGTACATTGCCCTGTGCCTTAACCTTACTGTGAGGAGTTTCCTAAACAAACAGGAGGAACTGGGATTACTGGAGCAGGATGTAAAACTGGGATAACATTAAGCAGCCATTTCTAAGAGTCCAACGAACGTTGACCCAGAGAGCTGGCACCCCATGCAAACCTTACCTGTCTGGTTAATGCTTGGTGGGGGCTCTTCCAGGTGAGCTTGTAAGCTATGACATGTAAAAGTGGTCTCTGACCTTCCAGCTGTCTTGAGCCATTAAGGGTCATCTTGAGTTTGAATGAGCCAGGCAGAAGGGTCCTCTTTTCCAGCTTTCTGCTAGAACGGGAGCATTACTAAAATAACCTTGAAGCATGTAAGTATTGAGAAATAGTCAAATTGGAAAGTATGAGATGATTGGTGGTATTGTCAGGCTTTGTTTTGTGGGAAAAAAGATTGTTGAAACTACTGTAATTGGACTCTAGATGGTAATATTTTTAGAGGCATTGATGTTTCTACATAAGGGCATGGACTTTTTTTTTCCGTACAATTTGAATGAAGGTTTGGTCCCTGAAAGCTTTGTTGACACGGTCAAACTCTTAAAATTGATTGTCACTGAATAATACATGTGGGAAGGGACCTCTGGATGTTTTCTGTCCAGTCAGAGGAGCAGAGGATCAAGACAGACTCGGCCTACTAGGGCAGGTCGTTCAGAGCCTTGACCAGTTAAGCTTTTCATATCTCTGAGGTCTTTAAGATTAGTCCAAAGATACAAGCACTGAAGTGTGATTTACCTAACTTATATAAATGCAATGGACTGAAACCAGGTGTAGGGAAGGAGAGATTTTTATCTGAATGCTGAAGTACTTGCAAGATCAGGCCTTCAATTTGAAGTTGTTGTTTTTGGTAACTTTTTTTCCTTCAGTGAAGGATTAGTCACACTTGCCAACAATAACAATTACAAGGAAATCCTGGTCCTAATGAAGCCACATGGCAAAATTCCCACTGACTTCAATACTTGAAGGATTTTGCAGTGCTTGTATTTATAAGGACAACAAAATAAAACCAACACTTTAAGACACTCAACTTCTCCCCAATGAAAGCTGGTTTATTTTCCTTCAATAATAAAAAAACATTTGTATGATTTTCAGTCATACACAGAAAAACAAGTTTTTGGGTTTGTTTGTTGTTTTTTTTTCCCATTCCATGTTTAAAAATTCTTGGATTAGATTTAAATTCTGGCCTAATTTTGGATAAGGGCCTCCAAGGGGCTGCCTTGTGTGTGGAGAGAAAGAGAAGGCCCAGAGGTACAGTTGGGGAAAGGCTGGAAGGACTGTCCAAATTCATTTACAGGGTGATGTTAGAATTTGACTGCAAAAGTCTGAATTTCCTTGGGAGGCCTTGTGTTCATAATTATTTTACAGCATGTTCACATCATTCAGCAGCATTTTAAAATAAAATTGAAGGTGTTACTTTGAGCAGAAGCTTTCCAAAACTGTAATCTGTGTCTAGCTACGCTGAAACTCGTATTACCAGAGATGATTGGCACCACTGTGCATGGTGTTCCTGCACAGCTTGTTCAGCAGGCCGGTGCAAGGCCCCTGGCTGCGTTCTGTTGTTTGTGCTGCATGTACTGTGTCCGTGGGCTCTGGGGACTGCCCTGCGCCTCGTCTTGCACATACTTTACCCGTGTGCGTAGCTTATCTCAGTCAATACTAAGCATTAATGTGCTGGAGGAAAGCTCTCTGTGAATATGATTCTTGGAGAACCTGAGCTGAAGCAAAAGGGTGAAGATGTTTAGCATCTGTTTGTACAACGTACCTACAGATTGCAGAGCCAGCCATGTTGGGGTGGGTCCATTACTCTCCTTGTGACTCTTTAAAAATTATTTTTAACTTTTTCCCTGATTTTTGGATCTGTTCCCTTTGTACTCCATCACTCCCACAAGAAAACATACCAGACAGTGAACTAGAGTTTTTGCACATCTTTGTATTCAACTGCACTGGATCTTTTTCACATTGGTTACCACACTGGGAGATGCTTAAATATTACTCTTCTTTCCAGTAGCTTTGGTTACCAGCGTCAAGCAGCCTGCAGTGCTGTAAGAGTACCTTACATAGCTTGGATGATGCATTTCAAGCTGCCTTTCTTCAATTTTTTTTTTTTTTTTTCCTCCTGCACTATACCAACCTTCACAGCTGTTACTGATGGCCAGCTGAGTTTGGATACTATGATGGCACGTCAGAGCAGCAACAGTATTAAACGGGCAACCCTCATAAAAAGCTGTGCGGAGTAGCTGATCTCAAGGTTGTTAAGATCTGTGCAGCCACAGCACCAGTCAGTGAAAAATACTTTGTTCAAAATTCAACTTAAAGAATGAAGATTTTAGCTTTAAAAAGGTGCTTTAAAAACCAAATTCATTTTTTGGATTTTAATTAATGACCTAGACCAGTAGTTAAAAAGATAAAGTACTTATCAGCTTTGTGATTTTGGGGGATTTGTGGCTGTGCCTTATTTTGGAAATTAGAGCTGCCTAGTAAGCACACCTTAATGATAGAAATCACCCTATTAATCCCATGAGGTTGCTGTTAGAGGTTGAGCTTGAAAATTCTGCTCATCACCCTTTGAATCCTTCTAGCAATGCATATTGCTAGGTTTCATGCCATTTTAATAGTTGTGTACTATTTCTGTTGTTTTTATTTCTAACTGTTTGCTAGTACCTTTATAATGAGCTGATTAATTAGGGTTGTGTGTATAGCAGAAAACCATGTGAAAGCTTTAACTTGCCCTGTATTCTGTAAGGTATTAAGCAGTATTTTGCCAGGTGCAAAGCTGGTCTGATAACACAAAAAAGCAGATAGCATCACCAAAACAGCCCAGCTTCAGATAGCTTTAAAGTCAGCACATGCCTTGCTTTGGTTGGTTTGTTTTTTTTTTTTTTTTTTTTGTTCTTCCTCAGCTTTTGGCACGACACTACTTTTCGTTTTTGTTAATCTCCCATCACCGTTTCGAAGAGCAGATGAACACAACTGGTCCTTACCTATTCTGTTGCTCCTGGGCTCTGAGCATCCCTATATAAGCTAATGTTTTGTTCACGTGTATGTTTTACTTACTAAAAAATACATATCTTTGTTTAAAATCCAGCCTTTAGGCAGATATCTAAAATCTGTAGAAGTTGGTATCTCTTGCCAACAAGACTTCTGCTTAGTGTGTGTGTTTTGAGGTGATTTCCAATGATCACTGATAGTGCTACATAAACCATCAACCATTGTGTCAAGCCATCTACTGAGGGCAACAGAAATTGCTTGTCCATCAAACTGTGATGTTTGGGTTGATTTTGTTTTTACCTTTCTATGATCACAGTACTGTGTCTGGTATACTTTGTGCATTTGGCTAAGCAGAGCTTGGCTTTGACCTGTTTCATTTCTTTTCAGTAGGTCAGCGTCTCCTCACTACCTAACTTCAGTCCTTCAGCAGAATCATGGCCGATCTCTCAAAGGTAAACATTTAATTTTCTTTTGCTCTGCTCCCCTGGTTTTAGTCGCAAGCAAGTACTGAAGCCCAGCTGATGTTGTGTACAGAGCTGCTCTGAAGGGTCTGCTAGGTTATGAAAAAACCTGATGTAGCAGAGCACATGCTCATTATATTGGCCACTTGTGTATTAGGTTTAAATCTGTAAGACAAATTTCAAGATGTAATAGGGTCCATCTTGTTCTGCCAGCAAGGTCTTCATCAGACACATCAGTCCCAAATATGACATTCTTAAGGAATGACTAGTGCAGTAGAAAAGCTGCCTCTCTCTACACTAGTTTTATTGGTTACCAAGAACTGAGAACAAAAGGCAGCAAACTTCAATATATAAGACTTGAGGATGTGGCCACAACAACCTTAAAGTTGGTTGTTTGATACAGGTGGGTGGGAGAGCATGACAGGATTTGCAGGGCAATGTGGAACAATGAGTATACTTCAGGTGAGCATTTCACAGCTGTGTGGTACTTCTCACTCGCTTGCCAAAAAGTTGGGCACAAGCTGGTGTTATTGCCAGTGTAGTTATGCAGGAAGACCCAAGTTCTGGATATTCACCCAGTTAACAGAATAGCCTCATGATGTCTGTTAGTTTTAAGGTATCACCTGAAAAATTGCAAAATGTTCATTTTAACTCTTGGGAGAGAGGAATAGGATGGATTTGATGTACGGGCTCTGAATACAGGTCTCGATACTGTAGGCTGCAGCACTGCTCTTCAACCAAGTTTATATCCCTCTGTGTTTCCTGCACAAGTAATGAAGCAGATGCAGTAAAAAACAAGTCATGTCCACAACCAAAAGCTTTTATATTGTACAAATGTTATTTTAATCGTAGTCACCAAAACTTGGTGGAGAAAGATTGGGTCAGACCAAGTCATGCTCAGGATATTGCTGTGGATGAGTGATCTCTTCTAGCCATGGCAGGAACTCAGTAGTGCAACACATTTCCCCATCTAGCAACTTAAACGTAGGTGTCTGTAGATGGTGTTTCAGAAGGTGCCCATTCCTCCTGGTTGTCTCTGAAGTTGGCATGGCTGTTAGGGCGTTTGTTTGGCACCTGCAAACTGGCCCAAAGGGTGGGCCGGGCACTGGCGGCAGCCTGTGAGCTGAGCAGGGGATGTCGACATAGCTACGCTTGTGCTTTTGTCGCAGAGACAAACTCAAAGTGGTACTGCTGAGAAGTAACACAGGTTTGGGGGAGGGTTTTACTGGTTATTTTCAGGGAATCCCTGCTGAAGTGCAGTATTGCTTGTCTTTCTGGTGTCCTTTTCCTCAGCCCAGTGGGATCTACCTGCTCTTACAGGTTTTAATGAGCATTAGTGTAACTAGGACTTGGCCATAGTTCTGTCCTAGAGATTTCTACTTTTGCCTTCCACTAGGAAAAACAGACAGACAGATTCAGATTTTTTTTTTAAAAAAAGAAGTGAATTTAAGATGGAAATCTGTTTTTCATTGACAGTCAAATGCAAATAGAAGTAGCAAGAGCTGTTGAACAGAAGATGGTTACTTCATTTTCCTGTATGTACTTTTAAAAAAGTTTTCTTAATTTCAAAACATTTTAGTTGGCCTTGGACCAGGAGGAAACTAGACAGCATGCTAGTATCGCAGCATTTCTTTTGATGAAGCCTATTGAGTGCAAGTCTTGCACCTCACTACTGAAGCTTAATATACTGAAGGCTTGTCACTGTCAAAAATTTTTTTTTTTTTTTTTAAGTGCTGTAAAGTGAATTTTGCTCAACTTTTAAAGGGCTGATTCCAAGAAAAAGTGAGCATGCATTAACTTGTTGTAGAGGAATGTTATTAAATCTTTTTCTAAAGGATAATGAAAGGGCACTGACAAAGTAGGACTTGAGCAGCATAGCAGACATCCAGCTCGCTGGTTTTGCTAGTGCAGTAGGCCTTGAGGTGAGAAAGTTGCTTTTAGTTTTGGGCCACAAACCAGAAACATTGGTTAGGCAGCAAAGCCAAGGTTTTTTACAGCTCAAACAGCTGCCTGGTCCACAGGTGATAATTACCGTGCATCCAGACAGAGGTTTTATGGTGGTACCCGAGTGGCAAGGAAACCTCCTTGGCTGGCTGGCTGCTGCAGGGCTGCTAGATCTGGGATTCTCGGGGCTTGTTAGAGAGTATAAGAAATCCCTCTCCTCTTAATGATTTTGCTGGTGTGTCCTGTGGCAGGTTTGGAGATGCTAACTATTCCGATTTGCTACACTAGAGGTTCCGAAATAATGACGTCTATCTGGTCTTATTTAATTTCTGCATCTCTGTGAAGCTGTTCAGCATCTCCCTGGCATTAGAGGCCAGCCATTAATGTTCCCGGGGTCGCATAGGGCAGCTGTTGTGTAGATTAAAGACTTCCCTGTAATAAGATGCTTCCTCAGACATTCTGCTGGGGAAGCATAAATTTGGGAAATACTGCTCTATTGAGGAGAGCAATCACACATGAAGCCAAAGCACATTCATGGTGATGCAGAGGACTGCTAAGGAGCTGCTGCAGAAGTCTCCCCTCTTTCTTTGGGGGTACTGAGATGCAGGTAGTCCTTCTGTGTTGCGTTAATGCTTCAAATTGCTTGTCATTTAACAAGGTAGTGCTTATATACCAAAATGAGATGTTAAAATAAAATGGATGTAATAGCAAGTAAGGAGTGAGAATATTTAACTTTCTGATTATGGTAGTGGAGGAAAGTAACTCCTCATGCGTTTTTAATTTTATTTTTGACAGTTGGATACATCTGACTTATAAATTCAGGGGCTCTATTGCTGCCAAAGAAAGACAAAACAGAATTAAAAAAAAAACAACAACAAAACCTCATGAGTACTATGAGATAGACGTTAAAGTATGCTGGTTTTAAATTGAGAGTTGGCGAAAACAAGGAGGGGCATGTATGTTTTATAACCTGTGTTGGAAACAGCAGCTCAGTCCCCATGTTGGTACAACATTCCCAAGGTGTCAGTGTTCTTCAAATTTCTCTTTGACCAGGGATGAAGTTAGAGACAATTATGTAAGTTAAGGAAGCCAAACTGACAATTCTACAGCCCCCCTTCCAGCACTAACCCTCCCCTCAAATTCAGTAATATAGTTAATGCATCTAACGGGGGAGAGAGAACAGACACCATCAAAAATGACATTGCTGATGTTTCACTTCAACAGTTCCCACGCCAGTTCCAGTTCAGCAGGACTGGGAGCCCATTCTGCTTGCTGCCAGTACCTTCCAGCACGTTGTCTTCCAGCCCCACTTCTCCACTCACTGCTCGTATGTGCATACATACATACGTATGTGCACCTCGGATGTGGTCTTTCGCTCTGAGACACCAAGGCTCTTGTGAGAGCTCAACGTCTCTTTGCTCCTCTTTCCCCAGATTGTTCCACCCTTTGTATTTCTTATCTGTTTCTCTCCTGTATAAGGAGTATTTGTCATCCATAGCTGAAGTGACCAAAGGAAGACCTTGGATTTCCTGTTTTGTTTTGGTTTTTTTTAAGTGCATGAGTATGTCCTGAAATGAATGGGAAAGGCATACTTGTTTCTTTTCTTTTTCACATGATCATGGTTAGAAATGTCACTCTTTGCCGTGATATCCTCAAGGTGCCCTTTTAGAGATGTAAGCAATCCACTCTGGGCAGCAAAGGACGGAGTTTTACAGCAGTGCTTGTCACTGTAGCTAAAAGCGCCGCGGTTCACCTAAACCTTTTTAAGTGCCTATTTATTATTTAGATCCCCATGCTTTCCACATTGAGCAGTTCAGTGCCCTTTGCCCCCTCATCTTCTGGATTTTTTTTTTTTCTGTTTGACTTGGTGTTAGTGTGAAAAATACTGCTGGAGGAGAGAGGTGTGCTGAATTAGTGCTGTGTTAATGGATGTGTTCATTCCTCAGCCTTGCTTATTCACATAATGAGGGTATGAAGCTGCTGAGATGCTTTGCTGTGCCATATGCATAATCTTTCTCTCTCAGTCGGTACAAACAAAAGCTACTTGTTGATAAGTATAGCAACAGCGTCGTCATATGAATCTCTAATTAATGTCACTGGTTCTTGGCTTCAGCATTGGTAAGCGCAATGTGAGAATTGAGCTTTTGAGTATAATAAGTTAAGATATGAGACTGTTCAGTAACTGTGTTGCAGTCTGTAAGAGTCATGCTCTGTCTAAATTTGTACATCCCCTTCCTCCACCCGCTGTTTATTGTAGGCCAATATATGCAGATATGTATTATTCTTATGTTCTAGGGACCTCATTTTGTCAGGCTTACGTGAGATCTAATATTTTGCTGCTTCTCCTTCACAGAATCCGATATAGATGCTGCTACTGCAATGATGCTGTTAAATACTTCCATCCAACAAGGGATGTTGGACTGTAAGCATAAGCCATTTTACTCTTCTTCTCTACCCAGTAGCTAAATGTTTTCTCTGTAAAGTCTCAGGAAACGAGTATGATGTAGTTTCCAAATAGTAAGAGCAGTCAAGAAGCAATTCTAGTTTGATTATTCTTTCTGCTAGCATTGCAGAGTTTTAAAAAACCACCTTTTTTTTTTTCTTTTTTTCTTTTTTTTTCTTTTTCCTGGTTAATTTTGTTCCCCTGCCCTCTTTGTGCTAGATGGTAAGAAGAGTTTCTTAGCTACTTCTCTGTTTCTCCAGCTCTTAGTTGTCATTAGCTGAAGAGCGTTGTCCTCTGTGGATGACAGTAAATGTGCACAAGATATTATAGCTCTTGAATACTCATGTTCAGCTTACTTTGCAGTCAGCCAGCCGTAGCATGCTGATTTTGCAGGTGATCTCATTGGAGTATTTGCTTACTGACGAATCTTGTTTTTAATAGGTGAGAAACCTCAGCCTCTGAAGACACCTAAGAAGAGGAGTTACGGCAGTGCATTCAATCCTCCCAGTTCCATAAATCTGCAGGAAAATGATTCCGCGGCCACCAACATTGATCCAAAGGAGGATCACAACTACAGTGCCAGCAGCATGGGCTCCCAGCGCTGTGCGTCTAGGTCCAGCGTGTCTTCCTTGTCCTCCCTTGACGAGGTCTATGAATTTATCTCCAAGACCAGCCATGATGGCAGTGATGGCAGCGAAGGATTTCACAGCGAAGTGGATACAGACATTGACTCTGAAGATGATCCTCTTGGAGACAGTGGCTATGCATCACAACCTTGTGTAGATACCTCTGAGGAAAGTCAGCCTAGCAACAAAGCACTTGAGGTGTTATGTCAAGAAATCGATGAGGAGTTGAAAGAAGCAGCAGGGTCTCTGCTCCATCTTGCTGGCATCCAGACGTGTTTGAGTTCCTTAATAAGTACTGCAAATACCCACTGTCATAAGCAAAGGAAAAAATAGTATGTTTGTCAGTGTTGAATATATACATATATTTTTTTTAATTGTGGCAATACTCTTCTACTTTTACCCTTCACAAGGGAGATCAAAGCCATAAGAGGACTCATTGCTTTTTTATTTTTGGCGCTAACTATAATTTAGCCATTTATTTTTAAATCACTGCCTAAAAAGAAAAAAAAATTACCTAATCTTCTCAAATTAGAAGGGATGCATGACTTGTGAAAACCTGAAAGCATACTTCTTAATGATAACGTTTCGTTTTTTTTTTTTTTTCTTTTTCATAGTTAATTTTAATTTTTTGCCAGAGATCTGTTTGTTCAGATGCACATTGTGGATCATATTTACATCTCTGCTGACCCCATCTGCAGAGGTGAATTTTGCCCTGTGTATGGTCTCTGACTTCCATGTAAAGGATTAAAAAGGAGGGGAAAAAAGAAAGAAAGGGGAGAAAAAGAAAAAAAATGTCCTGGCCTTGGTTGTCTCCTTCCACCCATCCTCTCTTCACCCACTCTTCTGAGACCGGACACCTGGAAATGGTGAAGCAGCTCCGCGTTGCTGCAGTTTTCAGCCCGTCTGATAGAGTGGCTGAAAACCTGTAGCACTACAGGAGCTGCTTTCAGCAGGATGCTAAGTACCCCTGGAAGAGTGGGTATAAGTGGTAGCTGAGGTGGGTACCACCCACAGTTTTCTTTTTTTTCCCTCCTTCTCCCAAATCTGCTGTGTGCAGGTCAGAATCCTGAAGGAAAACGGGGAGGTTTTTTTTCATCTTAAGACAAATTGTCTCTTTTGGGGGGGGTGTGTCCTTTTCATGCAGATGCATGCATGCATACACGCACCTTGGATGTAGCTGACAGTGAATGCTGCCACTTGCCATGTTAGATGTTGTCCTTGTGTTACCTCACTGTTGAATACGTAGTAGCTGTGTAGTCCTGCAACATCTACCTTCTGCTCCCCTCTACTGATTCGAGGGGGGAGAAAACCCAACTGTTGGCGGTGGTCATGACATGGATGAGGTGGAGGCTTTAGGTGGCTAGATGGTGAATGGCTGCTGAAAAGGTAATGTCTTTACACCCTAATCTGAGACAAAATAGAACAGCTTCCTTTTGGATCAGTGAACCCTGAATTGCTTTTGCGGTTTTTGCCTCTTCACCCAGTCCTCATTGGTTTTTGTCCCATGGGCTCTCCATACCTTTTGTTTCCCCAGATCACTGTGCCTTGTGCTGTGTAAGTCCTGTCAGCCTTCTGTCACATATGGGGCATCTAACAGGCAAGGCTAGGCTTTAGCCTTTGGATATACATCCAAAGCTCAGGAGGGCTCTCTGTTTTGGAAGAAATTCCTTCACAATTCATTTTTGCAATAGAAGAATCTCTTTATAGTTCCCAGACATCCTTCAGCCAAAAATCTTTTAGTGGTATGGTGAACCATTTTTCTTCTTTTTAATTTTTCTTCCTTATTTTAAAATCGGTGGTGATCGCTTACATCTTCCTGTAGATTATGGCTTTTTTTTAAAAAAAAAAAAAAAAGAAAAGGTTTTCTGTTCAAACATGGGTAAGCAGTTCTGTTGGAGTGGGTTTTAACAGTACTGTACGTATAAGGATGCCTTAAGCGTGTTGCAGAATCATATACAGCTATCAAAGGTCATCTTTCCTGTTTCCAAAAGGTAGCATGATGTGCCATAAATGTTCTCACTAACACGTAAAGCTATTGTTTCCAGCAGATGTTGGGCAAGCTGGTTGAAAATTAGGAGCAGAGCCACCTAGGAGACCAATGTCCACTGTTTTGATTGTTGAAAACGGTGCTGGATTCAGCCAAAAGTTAACTTTTCCCTAACGGGGTATTTTTCTGGCTATTTGGAGGCCTTTTTTAGATCAGTGTGGGTTTTTTGTTTTGTTTTGTTTTTTTTTTTTCTTCTTATTTGCCAGTCTCTTTATGAATACTGCCATAAATTGTCTACTTTAAATATGAACACAGCCATGCTGCTGAAGGTCTGTTGCTCTGAGGGCCTGTTCCAGTGCCTCTTGAAGACAACGGTGGTGCTCCCACTGATTCAATGGCTGTTGGATCAAGCCTGAAATATTTGAGGTTCTTATGTTTTGGAATTTAAAGCCAACGTTATTTTTTTTTAAAGCACAAACACTAGGAAAAAAAAAAAGTAGGTTGTTTTTGTTGTTTTTTTTTTCTTTTTCCAATTACTTCAGTTTTAAGCATGATTTGTTTTATTTCTTGAAAGGGAAGAAAAATACTCTGCTGCGTTCCTGCTTTGTGTGAACGCTCATTAGCCTACACCCGTAACGGCAACATGTGTGCAGACCTGTATGTCTTCTGGATATCACAAGTGGTGCATTAGCCAATTAGAACTGATGTCGGACGTGTTACTGATGTGTGATCGGATGTGTTAGGTAAGGGGGTAAAACTTGCTATTTAAAGGAAAATTAAGTACCAACGCAGTGGTTCTTTAGGATTTTGAGATGTGGAGATGTGAACGCTTGGTGGAACTGCTTTTTGCTCACAGGTTGCTTTTGTACCTTGATGGAAAACTGCAAAGGGCAGAGTTTGTGTCAATGTGAAAACAAGGATTCAGCTGCACAGAAATTTTGTCAGCATTCTGGGATTTTGTTCGGTGCCATGATTTCAGTTGCACGCTTTTGAAGAGGGGTGCTGCCTGGCTCCCACTGAAGGTGGTTGCAGCTTTTCTGTAGCTTCCAGTGAAAGCTGGATCAAGGTTCAAGTATTCTGGAAACTGCGGTCATAGTCAGCTTGTAGTTTTGTTCTGAATTATTTTTTTTCCTCAGATAAAATCTGAGAAGGGTAAGACTTACTAGGAGTGTGGCTGTGCTGCTGTTAACCCTGAAGTTGGTGATAATGCCTTCAGCATTTCTGAAAGGATGGCATTGGGATGCTAACAATGCATTTAATTACCATATGCAACGAGCAATAAAACAGTACTAATCAGAAGTTAACGGTGAAAGCTGCATCTATCCTTAGGACTTTCAGCCTGGGAGAACTGGAATTGTGGAAGGGCAATTGCAGCCTTTCTTCGGGACACAGAGTGGTGTGGCAGGGCCATGCTCTTCACGCTTTGCTGTCTTCCCTCTCTCCTTCCAAAGGAGAAGGCAGCCAGTCTGTGCCCCTGACCTATTTCGCCACATTGTCCCACGCCTCTGCCCGTGCATTTTAACAGGCAGAGGCCGCCAGCTCAGTTGCAGAGCACCCCTCTTGGTAGTGGGAGAATAGCTGCCCTTCCTTTCGCTTACGTACCTAGCATTGGGTTTGGGTTTGTTTGCCACCTCTGTTAGAGACCCTGGTGTATATAGTATAAATGGAGTATAATGAAAAGTTATTTTGATTGGGTTTGATTTTTCTTTTTTTAGTGACATATGTAAAATGTTCATGCCAATGGTTGACTCAGATATATTTTGGCAAGAAAAGTATTAATGAGCCACACTCAATTCTTTAACTACAGTGAAGAAGTGTATGAGACCCACGTACAAGGAAAGCTGCTCTGTTCAGGATAGATCTGATGTGAATACTCTGTGACCCTGTATTGGCCTTTGAGATTCCAATATTAAATTACTGCTTTTGCAAAAGTCACATCAAATGTTTTAAAATCCAAGTTTTAGAAGTTGTATGGTTTGCAACTTATCACCAGCCTGAAAAGTAAATACAAGTTTTGGTTAAGGCAAAGTACACTCATACACGTTAATAATGGTGTAGTCAAAATATTTATTGAAAAGAAAAGGTAGAATATTTTAAATGTTGCACCTGCCATTATATCTTAAAGCACATTCTTCTCACCTAACTGCCAGTGCCATTATCAAGTCTGTTTTATAAATGTACATTTCTTCAAACTAAAAAGTGCATAATTAAGAGTATTATGTTACTGCCATATAGTGATATAAAACATTTTATAATTGCCAATTCACTGTAACTATTATTTATTTAAAAGTGAATTGTAAGAATGCTTTCTGATCAAATGAACCAGAGTTGTTTTTAAACCGTTCCCGTTAGCTTGTTTCTAATGTAGCATAAGCAACATCCCTGGGTTTGTTTAGAATAATTTTGCCAGTAGGTGACCAATTCTAACCCTTTTTCCTCCAGTTTAGTCCTTTACCCGTTTTAAAAACGATTTACAGAAGTTTAGTTTTTTGTATGCTAATCTCTGTTAATTAAAATGTTTATAAAGTTTATTTTTACCAAAGAGATGCAATTCATTATGACAAAATATTGCAGAATAAACTTTGTTTTATAACATTTGTGACTTTTCTGCCCACATTTTTCATTCAGATGATCAAAGGGGCTTTTCTAAAATAAACAGCATTGCAAACACAAAGCGCTGTGTTCTCTCTTTCTCTACAGACCCTGGTCTCAGATGGTGCTCCAGGTCCCCCACCTTGCCACTTAAATCTCTTCCACAAGACTGGGCTAGTGTAAGCAGCCAAGTGTGTGATTCGTTGTAGGTCTCGGCTTGGTTAAGACTGTTGCATGCGTGTGCAAGTCATCTGTACAATTCAGAACCCTATCAATCCATAGCAGGATTCGCGTACAGTCGGGTTCATCCATAGCTGGCCTGTAATATTAGAAGAGCATCTTACTAAGGCCAAGATTTCACCCTTCAGCCTGGAACTCAAGGAATATTTTGACATCTTGGAAACTGCTGAAATGCTACTGCATACCTTTTGCTCTTCTGTGCAAAGCATTTGTTTAAACAGAAATAACTTGAATCTTTTCTGATGAAACATCCGTGATTATTTACAGTCCTGTATCCATATCGCTGCGGCTGAGTTGCCTGTATGATACTCAAAGATCAACAGCGTAATACAGGACAGGTAATTTTAAAAATGTGTCCCTGGATAAAGCTGCATAGGTCTTGTTTGGTATTTTTTTCAGTGTTTACTTTCTTTAGATAGGGTCTAGTGTCTGCTGCTGGGTCTTTATACATGAGGCCTTACGGAAGGGACAAGTGGGAACGCCCACCTCTTCCCTAGCAAGAATGAAGCACTCCCCATGCCGCTTCTGCTTGCCTCAGCTTGCTGCGCCCGGGCCAGATTTCCCCTCGAGTGCACGCGCACAGGTGCGCCCTTCCAGTGCTGGAGAGGCAGAAGGGGAGGAGGGAAACAAGATGTGACATGATGCCTCTCTCTCTTAAAAACAGACATTGGTCCATCTCTTCCATTTTTATTGTTTTAATCTACTAAGATCACTGAGTTAAGTTTCCTCTGCGGGATTTGATGGAAATATAGCAGTTCCTTTTGCAATACTTGAAGTGACATGGTAGATTTTAACGAAGACTTGCCTTCATCACTGTATCAATAAAATTTAAATCACAAATTACAGAATATATATGCACTATCAATATCTTTGATTTAGTGTTCATCTTGGTACACTGGTAAGAGAACAATTTCTCTAATTAGTTTGGACAAAATCACAGCTATGTATCATATGTTAATAATATATTTCTAATTATTATTCACTATATTATGCTGAGAGCCTTAAGTTCATTGTTAAATTTCCCAAGAGTGTTTTCCTCTGTTACGACTTTGCTGGAAATTACCCTCAGTATGGAGCCACAACTCTCAAAAGAAGGCATTAACTGAAGCAATTACCCACTTATACCAGCTGTATTTTAAGGACATTTGTTCAGGAGATACTTAATAGATTAGATTTATTTTGGAAAAAAAAAATGGCTGTCTAAATTTGACACAGAGTACAGTTATACTTTCACAGATCTTGAGCTTCCAGCTACCTGTAAGTATTCTTAGTTTGAGTAGCCTGAGTAAATATACGCTCTGGCATGCTTAGAGGTAATCACATATGAGCAAATTTCTCAACGTATTTGAACATACAAACTCTCTTCCCGCTTTTTACCTGTGAGAGTCATTCTTGCACCTGAGACGGCAAAGCAGTATCACCTCTGCTCAAATTTTGAGTCTTAGATCAGCTGGGTTTCTTGTTCTTCCGTTTCTTCCAGAAGGCTCTCCTGAAAGCTATCTGCTCTTACAGTTATAAACTACTTACAGCCAACCTAAGATTATTAACTACCCTCTGCCAGTGTTAGTTTAAACAGCTCTTAGTTAAACATCGGAGTGTTTATTTTCCTGTTGCATCAGTACAAAAGCAATCATTTCCCTCCTTAGGCTCTTGACTTACTAAACAAAGAAAGATTATTTGGTTTCCGCTTGGAAGACATGATCTTCACTCCTCTTAACCGCTTTTCTGTACATCAACTCCAGCCTAAATTCAGCCTGCTGGCACGTGCGTGAGAAGAGCTATAGACAGTCTTGTAGAGTACTGATGCTTTTTGTAACCTGACCTTAATATCTGCCCTGACTTTGCAGCACCGCCCTTGCCTGGTATCTCCTAGGCTTGTCATGGCCTTTACCATGGTCACATACAGTTGACTAATCCTGTTATCAACTAATATGTCATGTCTTTGTTCTATTCCCATCGCTGCCAAATGGTGAGGCCCCAGTCGGCAGAAAAAGTTGGTAGTTCATGACCTGGGACTTGATTTAATGAGCTCTGTCCTGATCCTGACTCGTTGTGATCTCTCCTGGTAACCCCCCTGCTCACCAGGAACTCCCTTTTGGCACAGCCTGTCCAAGTAAAGGAAAAAGGACAAGATTTGTCAGCCATGATATGTATTTCATCAATGCATGTTGCAGTTCAGCTCATTTTGCAGTTATCTACAGGGTTGGGGATTTTTTTTTTTTTGTTTAAAACAGTGGGGACAGATCAAAGGTGTCTTTGTCTCATGTCTTAATAGGAGATGCTATATTTGCCATTGTCACACTTAATTTGAGTAATCGGAATGACTACGCTCAACCAAATACTTGTCTGTGCTTGTTCAATGTTCAGAGGAGGACTAGTTTATTAAAACTAGGCTTGTTTAGCTGAGTGTTGCTTTTATGCTGGTTGCCGTAATCTCCATTTCTGTAGTATCTTGACTTTCTAAGCCCTAATGGGCAGCATGCTAGACTAGACCAAATATCTAATTTCTGTATCCATTCCAAAGCAGCTGGTAGCAGTTAAGTACTTGGGTGTTTTCATGCCTAGAGATGCGGGTTGGTCCCTATCAGACCAACCTTGAGAGCACTGATGTGCTTATGTGCTTTGCAGTTGGCAGGCAGATGTTCTGAAAAATCTCTGTAGGTGCCTACATCAACCTTTACACAGCATCACTTTTAAAAATAGATTTCATACCTCAAAGGCTTTTTTTTGATTTAATTAACTTGGCATCTTGGTTTTTTACTCAGATACAATGGGTTCCCAGTTGTTTTAAAGGCTAAAATTAGCTCAGGAAACTAAATTTTCAGTTATTTTCAGTAAGGGTACATTTATTCTCTCTTAAGCTTTGTGCATGTTTTCTGACTCCTAGTAGAGGTTCCCATGCTCTGAATACAAAGTCAGATCTCCACAAATTGCAGGCATTTTGCTTTTCTTTTGGCTCTGAGTAATTTGAAAAGATTAAAAATCCACCTGTTGAGTTTGACTGTGGTGTTCTGGCTGAAATAACCTGCTGTTTTGTGCATTCTGCGACTCCTTCCACGGGGCAGGTAAGGTGTAGGCAGAGCTCAGCCATTTCAAAAGAAAATATGTTTCCTTAAATCTCAAATGGCTACGCAAATCTTTAGCATTAAGTCGAGTGTGATCGTGTCGTATGCTACCTTAAAAAAATGATGCTGCTGTGCTGCATGATGTCACCATGACCCAATCATAACCCATTTTCTGTGAGCATAATGTTAACTCCCCAGAGAAGCATCCGCTGAGTGACAGCAGCATCCCATGCAGCCGTTGCTAAGCGACAAGATTCGGCTTTCAGCGGGATCTAATTTTAAAGTATTTAACCCTAGATCTGTCAAGGCTCATTATTTCTGATGCGGTTGTTAATCCCTACTTGTTGGTGTCCAACTTCACAAACGCCCTGGTCCCGGTAGAGTTGCTGTTCTATTTATCATATATAGCGGCTGATAACGAGGAGAAGCATAAGCACCTCGGGTAGATCTTGATACCAAATTTCCTTTTAGTGCTGATCTGTACACAGAAGTATGAAATGCAATTAGGAGTGGAAAATAGTGCATTGTCATTCTGCAAATTTTCCTTTCTCTGCTGGTTCATGCAAGTGGCTTGCACCTATTTTCTTTCTAAGGAATGCTGGTTTCAAATGAATGAATGCTTATGGATGGGCAGCTGGCAATAACAATTAAGTTTCAATTTTTAGTGATGTTATGTGTCCCCTTACTTCTAGCTGAATTTCATCTAGGTTAAGAAGCTTGTATTCTTATCCAAAACTGCTGTCATTTTGAAATTTAGGAGTTTTTTAGTAATGGAAAGCTTTAACTCTTTTAGTCATTATATAAAATATTTACAAATCATGATGAAGTTCTACAGAGTATTTTTTAAAATAGCTTTCTACATTTTATTTATTTCTAAAATGTAGAGGCCTGGAAGCCTACACCCATATTTAAAAAAAAAAATTCTGAGCAACTGTGTCATTCCTTGATTAATTACTACACATCCCTGTAAGTGCACTCGAGTTCACTGCTAGCTTCTTAAAGGTATGTGATATTTCACTCAGCTAAAATAATGCTGCTTTTACTGGTCAGTATCATAACCACAAAAAAAAAAAAAAAAAAAAAAAAAAAAAAAAAAAAAAAAAGGAAAAAACACTGATAACTGCACAACCTCCCCCGCCCAAATGTAGTAAAATATAAAGAAAAGAATTAGACCATTCATATTTTTAAAGATGCTAACACAGTCCATTTCAGCCTCATAATCTCCCCTAAGATTCTTCCTCCTCCCATTGTTAGGATTCAAAACCGACACTGTGTTCCTCCTCATGCTGTTTCTCCTCTCCAGTTCACGCTAATCCGCAAAGACAAACCCGTCTCTGCCAAAGCACTTTTTCCAGCAGTCAATTTGATCGTAATACTCCCCTGCTGCCTTTCGATCCTCCCGGGGCATCCCCCCTTCCACTGCTTCAAGTTCATGCTTCCCATCGCCGGGCTTGCGATGTACAAATAACTGTTTATCACTTTCTCCTTCCGCATGGCATGTTGTGCCTTCTCCCCTTGCTCTGTCAGTGGTGAACCCTGCCCCATGTCTCCTCCATCCCTCTTCTTTTCCCACGACAGTCTTTATGCATCAAAGATCTCGTTTTAGCTCAAAAGTCCAAATTATTTTTGGAGGTGCCACAATATTTTTAAAAATAGAAAACTATTTTTAAAAATCTTCATTAACTGGAACAATTCTGATTAAAATGTTTCTGAAACTACTGTTAGATCCAGATCTCTCTCCTTCCTCTGTTCATCTGTGTCTGTCTCTGGAGATTTGATAAAATTAAGACAAACCTATGCCATCTTTGCTGCAGGTAATAGCTCCTGGTTTGCTGATGTTACTGGCGCGGGCAAGTTGGGACTTCTTTCAAAGGCTTGCAGGTCTGCATCCACAACTGGTGTATGTGGAAGCGCATCCACTTCTCGCTGTAGAATCTCCATAATGCTCCTTCTCAATTCAGTCTTTTATCTTTCTCTATGAAATTGGACAATTTGTCTCTCTGGAATTAAAGCACATTGATTTTATTTTTTTTTTTTTCTCCAGCAAGCATGCAATGTAGAATCTGAGTGCAGATAGCCTTAGCCGGGCCAGCATTTCTCAGCTATGGCCCCTGCAAACGTGAAGAGAAGAAAAGCAGGAGATGAGGCTGTAGATGATATTCAGACCTTCAACAAAAGATGGTAGAGCTAGGGAAGAGGTTTCATTTTCCTGGAAGAGGGGGAATTCTGCATTCAAAAAAAAAAAAAAAAAGCAGAAGAAACAAACTTTTTCAGTTGTTACTAAGTTCTGCTGTTTTATGGAGCAAATGAGTATCAGTAAGGATTTGCTGTGAAGATACACAAGTTGCTGCTGTTGCACCAAGGGCTGGTATGTGTTGTACCCAAGTGGAAGGTGAGCAGCAAAGACAACTCTGAATTATCACAGGCAGCTGCCTGCTCAGTTTTTCCATCTTCTTGTTCTCAGCAACTTCTTTTTACACAAAGGCACCACTCCCCTGACCATGCACACACCCTATAGATGACTCAAGCTATTTATCCTATGGGCTAGGAAGGGACGCGAGAGACAGAGACTTGTTTTCATTTCTATTTTTAAATGCTACGGAAACACCGAAATTATGATAATGAAGACTACAAACAATGAAAAGAAACTCTTCTGTGAAGTGCATATCCGTACATGCATATACTTTTTTTTTTTTAAGTACTTGGCTTTTTAAAATTTTATCAGAGCAATCAGATTTTGAAAGAGGTGAAAGGTTACATATAACAAATGGTTTGTTACAGAGTCACCATGAGAAATAACGAGCACGGATCGTGAGCACATATCCTGCTGTTCATACTTGCCGTTGCTAAGATAACAGAAACAAAACACCAGTTTAGGGTGTTTGCAGCTTCCGAGGATGTGGTTTATGCATTGCTTGTGATAGTTGATGGCTGAAGATGGCTTCCTTCCAATCATTTTTTATTTTTTTCCGGATCTTAGAAACCCTTTTGTTGTGAATACTTGTAAGCATGTAAGTGATGACAATGAAGTGTATTTTCCCAAAGCACAGAAAACATGCTGGATAATTCAAAATACATTATTTGTTTACTTCCCTACCTGCAGCTATTCACAGGGTATGTGAGTACAAGTTCTGACTTAATCGGGCAGTGGGGAAGGCAATGTTTGAGCAGGGAAGGGAGGATAAATGAGCTTGAAAATAGAATGCATTGAAACAATCACTGTAATTCTTAAATAAATAATTTGTCTTGAGACAGCATCTAAAATTCGACAGCCATTATACTAGCTGCTGAGCACAGACATAAGGAAAGGACAGCCTCTGTTTCACTGTATATTCTTTGCTCTCCAGTCTCTCCTGTGAAAGCCAACAAGACAAGCAAAAATGCTATGACCCTTGTAAGATATTTCTTTGCTCAACACATCATGTTTTAGCTTGCATTGAGTTCTGCTGCCCTAACGTGTCCTTATATTCATGTGGGTAGATCTTGGTAGTATTTGGGTATTTGTGAGGGTTGATTTTGGGGGTCCTGTGTGGCAGACACCCTACTCCGCTTGGCATTCCACTCACTTGACCTCTCTCCCTCTGAACTTCTGACGACAGGATCAGTCCTTCGTAATTACATACTGATTCACTGACAAGAAACTATTACGACACCACGCTGCAGCAATATGCATTTTGCACCTCTGTGGTGCAGCTGATGGCCAACCTTGCTCTCTAGGGAGAGATGAGTATTAAGAAAGTGCTTGCGAGGAAACAGCACAATAAAGATATTTTTTTTCACAGCTGAAAGTAGAGGAAGTAGCACTGCATCTGCAATGACAAATCCAAAAGATGAATCTGAGAATTTCCTGTAAGAAAGTTAACAAAAACAACAAACCAAGCCACATAACCTTGATTACCTGTACGTTTGGGGAACTTTTGACTCAAGCTGTTCACCAAGCACCACCATGAAACGGTGATAAATTACAACATTATATGCTCCTAATGTTATGGAGACTCCAAGATCCATGAGAAACTGGGTAAGAGACAGGACCACTTTTAAAATTCAAGAGGCTGCCTGATGCTTAAAATACAGTGAAGCAGAGCTGTTCTGATGAGCCTAAAAATCCTGCCGTCAGCTCTCAGCTTTACAGCCTTTAAGCAGTAAAAGCACCCATCTTTTGATTCACTCCGTCTGCTTGTGTTCTAAGAAACTGGCATTACCTTGAATGATAGATGCCCTATACAATGTATATTTGGATCTTGCCATTCTGGATGGATGCAGACAAATAAATTCTGTGTCCCTTCACCCTGAACGCTAGCTGCCCAGTCAGAAACACTGTTGTTGTCAGTGGGAAAGCAATTCATTCTGCTACAACTAGGCACTGTAACTCCCTCAGCTCCCTTTCTCAGCTTTCAGCTGTGAAACCTCTCTGCCAGCATTCACTGCACCAGACAACAAGGAGAAAATTTTTATCACAAAAGCATCTTTGAACACAGCACACCAGGAGTACTGTATTTTGTGAAGTATGTTAAAAGTATTTCAATCTAACATGTCATGAAAGACATATCCCAGAAAACATAAACCTAAAAATATAGGCTTAGAATCAACTGTAAAGGTTTTTAATAACTTTCCAGTATAAAATTTACCACACTGACATGTGAGGACATACCACAGAGGGTGTTCTGCATGGCAGAACATTTACTTCATCCATTTACTTCATTAGGAATTTCTGTAGGGAATACAAAATGGAGTAGAAGCAGTAGTCTATCATGGCTCTAATGTTAAAAACTACAGCCTCCTTATTTCTTATTCCAGTACTGCTATTTACTGGTAGTATTTACAGTACTGCTATTTGCAGCTCTTCTGGTCATGCAGAACAGCAGCAAGATAATTTGGATGAATAGTGACAATATGTATTTTGCTTTCTACCCCTTTTAGGCTTCCAAAAAATGTGCAGTCTCTGTTCTTGGCAATATGGATCAGCGACATGTCCTCCAACATTAAGAGTTCCTGTGGAGATACAAACATATTTACTAATCTGGCCACCATATCACATTTAGTGCTTGCCAACTTCACTAATGTGATAAGCAAAAGAATAGCACACACCATCAAAGCCTCCAGACTAAGGAAAAGGATTAGCTTTCATTGCAGGCCCCTACTCTCTGCTCCTACTTAAGAGAAAGAAAGAGAAAAGGAGGTAAGAAAATGATGATTTAGCATCTCTAGCACTACCTACTACTGAGGAAAGGCTACAAAGACACCATGCTGAAATCAAGTGGAAAAAAATGACACCACGGAAACTGAACAAAAATAATAATTTGCTGTTACATCTCTGTCTTGGACCAGGAAGCCCTTAACCTGCAAATCACCAGATGCTCAGCATATACTGGTGAAGTATCATCCCATTTTTGCCTTATTGTTCCTTACACATCTGCTTCCAGTCATTTTCAGAAACAAAATTCTGCATTGGCTTGATATCCGGCAGGACCAAATACACCTATTATGATGTCTTCAGAGTCTGATTAAAGAATGCTAATAGTGTATACACATTTAAAGGTTTGGCAAATCTGAGGATAAAGAAGAAGAAAATAGGAGATAATTAGCACAGTCTAAGCGACCTTTAAAGGAGGATGGCTAAATGGTGGAGATGAAAGACAGCTCTGAAACAAAGGGACCTACAGGCTGGAGGGAGCAGAGAAGGGCCCTCCCTGGGAACCAGAGAGTGCAGATACTCAAGATGACCTCTGAGACTGGAATTCGAGTTTCTGCAGGTTGTGAGCAAACTGACAGCAGTGCAGTAACACATGATTTACCTGTGCTCCCCTTCACTAGAACGACACTGTAGTTTGAACGTGGTAGGAAAAGCCAGGTGTTGGTGATGACTAATCTGATCCCTGCCACTCACTTGTTGGGAACCATGAGAAATCACCTAACTGCCCTTTGTTTAATTTCTTCACCTCAGTTTCTGTGGGTGTTACACGTATTACATTAGACAGCAGCTGCCGCACACTCTGAAGGAGCACCGCTCGCCGCTCAGCGCTGCAGGCTCCTTCCCTCGCAGGCCGGCGACAGGCCCCAGGCCTGACCCCCTCTCCCGCCGACACACCCCAAGCCCAAGCTCCGCCGAGCCCTGCCTGACGAGCAGGCCCTCAACCGCCGGCGGAGAAACCCGGCCGGGGTGACCCCCCCGCCCTCCGCCGCTGCCTCAGGCCCAGGCCCGGGCCTCCGGCTCCCCCTAGCGGCAGCCCCGCCTCGGGCGCGGACCCGCGGGACTGGGCTGGCGCCCTGCGCGGGCAGGGGACGGCTCCAGGCCACCGCACGCCGCTCCTTGCGTCACGATCCGCCGCCATCACCCCCTTCGCCCCCCGACAGCGCCCGCCGCCCGCAGCCTCCCCCCGTCGGGGCGGACGCTGCTCCCGCGCGCGGCCGATGCTTTTTTGGGCGGGGTGGGGCCCCGTAGCCTCGAGGCCGCGCAGGCCCCGGCGGCTGTTACTATGGCAACAGAGGCGGCTGTGAGCGCCTCACCGGCGTCACGTGCCCCGCACCACCGCCCCCCCCCGGCCGCCATCTTGGAAGTTGCGTCAAGATGGTGGCGCCGGCGACTTAAGCTCCGCCCGCTCCCCCCCTCGGTGTGCGGGGCGGTGGCGTCATCGCGCTCCCGCCGCCTGAACCCGGAAGTGCGTCTTCCCTTGGCGGGCGTGTGTTAGCACCGAGCCGGGCTGAGCCAGGCCGCCGGCGGCGGCGGGGGGGGGGCATGGCGGCCGCCGCGGAGCTGCAGGGGAAGTACCAGAAGCTGGCTCAGGAGTACTCCAAGGTACCAGGCGCCAGAGCCCGTCCCCGGCGCTCCGCGAGCGGTGCCCGCTGCCGCCCCCCTGCAGCCGCTCCCTGCGTGCGGGCTCCCGGCTGGTACGCGCCGGAGGGCCGCCGCTCCGAGCGGAGGGAACCTTCCCCGCTCGGCCCGCGGGGCTGCCCGTGCCTTCTGCCCTGCTCTGCTCTGCCCTGCCCTGCCCGGGGGAACCGACTGCCCCACCTCGGTTGTCGCCGTGGGGCGGCCCGGCCCCGAGCCTTCGGCGCCGTGCCCCAGCCGGAGCGGGCGGCTGGTCAGGACTGAAACGCCGATTTCTGTGTCAGCGTGAAAGGCTTGGAGCCCAAAGATTGTCTCTTCTTGATGAGGCGAAGGCAAACTCAGGCAGGCAGGGGTGGTGCGAGCCTGCAGGTGCCCAGGGAATACGGTGTTGGCGAGTGCTGGCCGGGCATGCCGGCCTGTGGGCAAAGTGGCTTTGTCTGTAAAGCATTCAGTAGGAGAAATAACGGGTTCTGCTATGCCAGGGAAATAAAACTAATAGTGCTTTCCCTTGCTTCTCCACTTTTCAGTCAGGCATGAGGCTTAGGTGTCTTTTTGGGTGTGAACACTTGTTGAGGTTTTGGTCTTGCACCTTCCCCGTAGACTCTTGAGTGTGCTGGTGTATGTGGGAGTTCAGTGGTATTAGTAGTGCTTGCAGTGGTGTTGCAGTCTTGTAAGTGAGGACACTTGTTTTCACACTTGCTTCATGTCTGTTCCTGTTCTTCTGGAGCTGCCCTGTGTGACTTTGCTTCCTGTTTCTGATGCTGCTTAAGGGAGTATTTGCAAAGACTTCTGGCCCATAGCAGAGAATGCATTTCCTTTCCAAGGTGCTTGAGATAATTTCTTAAATGGTG
>WHYT01017380.1:390496-414420 GCA_009806455.1 Tetrax tetrax | reverse complement strand
TGCCGCCCCCCTGCAGCCGCTCCCTGCGTGCGGGCTCCCGGCTGGTACGCGCCGGAGGGCCGCCGCTCCGAGCGGAGGGAACCTTCCCCGCTCGGCCCGCGGGGCTGCCCGTGCCTTCTGCCCTGCCCTGCCCTGCCCTGCCCGGGGGAACCGACTGCCCCACCTCGGTGTCGCCGTGGGGCGGCCCGGCCCCGAGCCTTCGGCGCCGTGCCCCAGCTGGAGCGGGCGGCTGGTCAGGACTGAAACGCCGATTTCTGTGTCAGCGTGAAAGGCTTGGAGCCCAAAGATTGTCTCTTCTTGATGAGGCGAAGGCAAACTCAGGCAGGCAGGGGTGGTGCGAGCCTGCAGGTGCCCAGGGAATACGGTGTTGGCGAGTGCTGGCCGGGCATGCCGGCCTGTGGGCAAAGTGGCTTTGTCTGTAAAGCATTCAGTAGGAGAAATAACGGGTTCTGCTATGCCAGGGAAATAAAACTAATAGTGCTTTCCCTTGCTTCTCCACTTTTCAGTCAGGCATGAGGCTTAGGTGTCTTTTTGGGTGTGAACACTTGTTGAGGTTTTGGTCTTGCACCTTCCCCGTAGACTCTTGAGTTTGCTGGTGTATGTGGGAGTTCAGTGGTATTAGTAGTGCTTGCAGTGGTGTTGCAGTCTTGTAAGTGAGGACACTTGTTTTCACACTTGCTTCATGTCTGTTCCTGTTCTTCTGGAGCTGCCCTGTGTGACTTTGCTTCCTGTTTCTGATGCTGCTTAAGGGAGTATTTGCAAAGACTTCTGGCCCATAGCAGAGAATGCATTTCCTTTCCAAGGTGCTTGAGATAATTTCTTAAATGGTGGAGCCTTGCTTAGTACAAAAGTCTTCATTCTTGTTTCTTTGCTAAAAGGAAGAGGAGACCTTTGGTCTTGAATGGCATAGTTCTTCAACGGCCTTGGAAAGAAACCCAGCACTTTGTTTTTGTGTAGCTCACTGTCAGTGTTTGGCACAAGGCACTCAACTATATTTGACATCTTTCTCTAGATTACAGAACAACGTGCCTTTAAATTCTCCTTGGATCTGGTATTAAAAAAAAACTGCACAGAATCTTAAGTTGTTATACGTCTGTATTTAATGCTTCCACAAGATCATTTTAAGAAAAGTGAATTAACTTTGGGGTTTTGTAGGTCACAGAATTCATATTTCTTGTTGCTTTCTACAATGGCTGTGCTGTACCTTGGAGAGCCTTAATGGAGCCTTACAAATGGCTCAGGGTGAGGTAATTGAGGAACTTTGCTGCTTGATTCCTGAATGAAACTTTGAAATGTAGACTTCTTGACTATAGCTTCTGAAAGTTCCAGCTGCTGGATCCTCTTTCTTTTAGTATCATGGTATCCAAATGTTTTCTTTGAACTTTATCTTGTAACTTTCAGCCTGTGATGTTTCATTGGTTCTTTGTGGGAACTGTTTTTTGGTCTTATCCCAGTTCTTGTGCAACAGCTCCAGGGCATTGTGGGATCCCCTTACTTGATAACTCTCCTTTTTGTGCAAATGATCAGCTGTTCAACTGGCTGTTTATTGTGTGCAGGTGGGAATGGAGAGTAGCCCTGGGAAGCTATTTGCCTGTTCACTTAATCATGTTGTGGAAGACAAGGAGAGAGGTAGACAAGAGCTTGACAGACTCAAGGAGGGCAAAGGGAAGTATGTGCCAAAGGATTGCTTTCCCTCTCAGTTCACAGAGCAGTCCAGAAGAAGGATGTGTGTTGTCAGAGTCTCTTCTTCCCCTTGAGTTGCAGCTTCTGGCTTTCTCCCACAACCCTGATGGAAGCAGTGGCCAAAAGGCTCTTTCACCTTGTGACAGCTTTTGGTGAATCCCACTTCAGCTTGGGTATCTCAGTGCAGCACAACTGAGGTAGTTCATTCTGCATTTCATCACTGCACTTGATGTGTTCCTGCGTTAGTAGCTGTGGCAGAAAAAAAGGTGTAGAAAACTGCTATGCTGCTTTTTCTTGCTAGGGACACCCTGTGCTTGGAAGTCTTTCTGTGGTGCTCCTGCAAATTTCTTCTCTTGCCTTTGTGATGCCTGAGCAGCACAGTGGGAATACTGCAGGGCAAAAGCCTGTGCTCAGCAATCTCACCTGACTTTTTGACCTTTTGAAATAGTCAGTCATCAGACTAAAAGATTATCCATTACTGTTTTACATTGAGTCTTGCCTTTTATGCATCTGCCAGAGGTATTCCCAAACACTATACAAACCCTTTTAATTTATATCTGCAACAGCTGGACTCAAACATGTCAAAAGAATACAAACTGCCATTGAAGAAACCAGGATTCAAGCAGTTAGCAAGGAATGGGAAGATGGATCTGTCTGTATCCTCATTGCTGCAGGGCAGAGGTACTCTGTGAAGTGACTGGGACACAGATTTCTTGAATATCACATTTCACTACAATGGTTTTAGCTCAGATTTGTGATTATGTATGTAAGTCTTAGAGCTTTTTAATCTATGCTTTTTCTGCGTTTTCTGGAAGTGTTTGTCGAGCTGTTCTCTCTGGATCATCTGCTGCTACCAGTAATAAGTATTTTTGCATTACAGTATAGTTAAGTTCTTCTTGAATTGATACAGATTTTGACTTTATTGTGAGCCCTTCTTATGTTCCAGGACCAGTCACAAACAGTTTTGGGGAGAAGAGGGCAAGGACAGAAATAGTACTGAATATGAGTGAGAACTTGATTAGTCAAGGAAGAAGTTGCAACTTCTGTTGTTCACTGTTCTTCAAACCTTAACTATATTTAAGTAACTTATCTTCCAAGATATTTATTGAGTAAGAACTATGTTCTATTTGACCAAAATATTCCAATGGTAAAGTAACTTCTTATTTCTTAGCAATTCAGTATATGAATGTTTGTTTTGTTTTGTTTTGGTTTTTTTTCCCCTCTTCTCCAACCTGATACCACTGCTACCTACCTGAACAGAATACTTTAAAGAGCATGCACATCTGGTGCTCTCATGAGAGAATACGATGCTTTATGTGCATTCTAATGAATGGCTTTTTTTTTTAATTCCTTTGTCTTGCATAGTTATTTGGCATCTCTTATTTTCCAGCTTCGAGCTCAGAACCAAGTACTGAAAAAAGGTGTTGTAGATGAGCAAGCAAACTCTGCTTCTCTGAAGGTAATTTCTAAAAACTACTTGAGTCGGATGTATTAAGCTGTGACAAAATGGGTGAATGGGAGTACTTCTTACTCGAAGTATTGTGATTAAAAGAATAAAAAGAGAAATTCTTTTACTAAATCAAGTTCTGTTCTGCAACTAGTCTTCGTTGCTCTCTGTATGTGCTGACTTTGTAAAAGTGGAGGGTGGCCTCTTGATGATTAACTTACAGAATGAAATACCTACTTGAGTGTGATCTGTGGGCAACTCAAGGAAGTGGAATCTGTTCTTTTAGTTTAAGAGCAATACTTTTTACCTTTTCAGTGTTCAAGTCGTAAAGAAAGCAATTTTTAAATGTATTCTTTTTTGATGTGATACATTTTATTAAAAGCATGTATGAACTTTTTGGTCATTCAGGAGCAACTGAAGATGAAGGATCAATCACTGAGAAAACTGCAACAAGAAATGGACAGCCTGACTTTTCGGAATCAGCAACTTGCCAAGCGAGTGGAGTTACTTCAGGATGAACTTGCATTAAGTGAAACTAGAGGCAAGAAGAACAAGGTGTGTGCTAAAGGCAAAAAAAACTTGCTTAGCAGATATCTGCTCCTCTCCTGTCAATGTTTTATCCAGATTTCCAGCAGTAGTTGCTCTGTGTCAAGGATTGAGCTGAATGTTTTTGTCAGAACTTCTTTTATTAACTGATGTTAGTAAAATACCCACAAAACAAATATTGATATGTATAATATATGCTAAGTAGTTCTCTACTTTTCTTTCTAGTGCGTCAGCTAACTGATACTGAGTTGTTGTCTCCCTTTACAGAGACTTATTAACTGTTCAAACAGCTGGGAAAGATCTTGGAGTTCTGTGATTAATCTACTGCTATGAAGAAAACTGATCACCCCTCATTTTCTATCCGCACCTCCTTACTTTGCAATTCTGATTTCGATGCTCTGTGTTTATAACTTTTCTAGTCAGCTCTTGCTTGAGTCTTGTCAAATGCTTTGAAATCTAAATTTTTAAGCTAGTATTCCTTATATTATTTCAAAATGTCAAAACAATTTCAGTACTGTTATCTTTCTTTGCCAAAATGTGTGCTGATTAAACTTGGTTATACCATGTTTTGTCTAAGATCAGCCATGTCTTCTGTAGGTAACATCAGTATTCCAGAGTTGGTGTGCCTGGACTTTAATAATTCTCAAGCATCATTTGCCACTTTCCTCTTATGAGGAAACACCTCTTAATTACTGTCATCTTATTTTGGTTAGCTCCCGAAATGCTGTAGCTATCAAGACTGACACTAAAGAAATTATTCAACTGATAAGTAATACGATCATCTTCCTTACTTTTTTCCTAAACTCTTGGGTCCTTTTTTGCTATCTAGTTCCTTGACAAGCATAGTAACTCCGACTTACATTATTCATGTTCTTTTATTTCATACTATGTAATTTCTCGCTTCACTAGACATGTTTCTAGATTTTGAAGGACCTTAGCCTGGATTGAGTAGTTTTGCAAACCATTGCCACTGACTTTCCTTCTTGTTCAGCTGTCAGAATGCACAGTTCTGTATTTATTTTTTTTTTATTATTTTTTTTAGAAGTGTTTGTATTTTCACTTTAGTTTTACCTGTAGGGCCTCACTGAGTATGTACATTGTACTGAACACACTCCCACTAAATTCCATGTCATCCTTACTTCAGAGACCTGCCATTGAGAGACCATGTAAATAACATCTAAAACTGTTTGGATTATCTATGTCAGACTGCAGTTCTTTTAGCAGAAGGAGCACTTATGCTTGTATCTCAGGTGGTGTAGTTCTTAGGCTGACATCAAATACTTAGCTGTCCCAAGCACTTGAAGTTTGGTGTTAAGTTTAGATGTCTCCCTTTTGTTGATGATGGTACCACCTTTGTTCAGCAGTATGGTAGAGCAGAGAAGTAATTTGGGTTTCACTGGTGGTCTCTGAGTCTTTTGGATGAAATGGGTGAAAAGTGAGGAAACAGTTAGCAGAGATGTCTGTTCTCAGGGGAGTAGACAGTGAATACCCTCTGTTTTCCAGTTTCACTTTGTGCTACAGCCTGTCATGGGATAGTGCACTGTCAGTGATTATTCCTGGTGCCTGCTGAGACCAGACCAGCTTACACTTGGTGGGGGCAGATGTGCCTTACACACAGCTAAACAAATGCATAGGGTTTCATATTACTGACTGCTTGGAATCATGCAAAATTCAAATAGTGTCAAGGGGGCACCTGCCCATACGAGCAATTTCACGTGTGTGTGAATGTGACGCCCAAGTAGAGGCTTGCCTGAGTCCTTATCGAGTTAGCATTCTACCACTCCACAGTAACAACGATGTGAAGGAAAAAAGGCTGCTTTTAGGCTCAAGCTGTGTGCAGTATGCATACCTCTTGATATGTTAGTCAGTGTAAGTAAGAGGCTCGTGTGCCTCTACTGGGAATGAATGATGGGAAGTGTTTTCAGATACTTGAGGATGGGCTTTGGGATACCCCCAGAGACTTGGAGATAACGAGTGCATTTTCTTTCTTTTAGAAAAGCGCAGAATCCTCATCTCAGTTGAGTCAAGAGCAGAAGAGTGTCTTCAATGAAGATCTTCAGAAGAAGATAGAAGAAAATGAACGACTACATATACTTGTGAGTGAAACTTCTTAAGCCTTTCTTCTTAGTTCAGAAAACTGATCACATGAACAA
This sequence comes from Tetrax tetrax, assembly GCA_009806455.1. NCBI lineage: Eukaryota > Metazoa > Chordata > Aves > Otidiformes > Otididae > Tetrax > Tetrax tetrax. The sequence goes on along the minus strand of WHYT01017380.1, from coordinate 408,591 downwards.
AGAGAAAATAAAATGCCATCTGAAATCTAGTGAGTTTAGAAGCTTATTTGTATGCAAAACAGTAGATTAGATCAGATAGCTTGTTTATAAAGATGTTCACTGGGCAACTGAGAAAGTATTTTGACTTCAGATTCTTAAGACAGTATGTGGAATAACTTGCATAATACGTGTGTTTTCTCATTTAGATTTTTAACTCTTTCTGATACTTAGCTACTCTACTGAAAATAAACATATACGTGTTATTGAGTGGAAACTTTTTTCACCCTAATTGTTTCCACACTAATTGTTTCAGAATTGCCTTAAAGCTTAAAATCTTTTCTACAAGTTGCCGTAATTAATTTACTGAATTGAAATTACTTTACTGAAATGGAATGCATTTCACTTTGGTTTAGAAAACTTGAGAAAAACCTTATGGCTCAAGTTTAACTTTTCAGGTGTCTACTATTAATCGGCAATATATTTAAGGAACGCTTGGTGCTACGAAACTTTAATAAACACGAAGTAGTTTGTTCCTGAATCTTTTCTCTGTGTCTGGCTAATTAATTTGGTATAACTCATAGGACTATATTCCATAGTAAAATTAAGCTTTCATATGATCTCTGCTTTTCTTCTTTTAGTTCTTTGAAGCAGATGAGCAGCACAAACGTTTAGAAGCAGAGCTGAGAACTAGACTTGAGGTTTTGGAAACTGATGCTGCCCAGCATCAAGCTGTGGTGGACAGTTTAACAAGGAAATACACGGATACCATAGAAAAGCTGCAGAATGATAAAGCCAAATTAGAAGTAAGGAGTTTTCCCTCTTACTTGCAAGCTTGAAAAGTTTTGAAATGAAATGTCTTACTGTGTCAGTACTTACATTGTGAGATTATCTTCTTGCATAAAGATCAAGTCTCAGAAACTAGAAAGAGAAGCTAAGGACTGTAGGCTTCGAACCGAAGAATGGTAAGTGTTTTTATTTCATATAATGAAAAATTGATTTAAAGAAATAACTGCTGTAAAAGACTAACTGTATTATTTTTAGAGAATAATATCTTAAAAAGAAAAAAAAACACTTTGATGAAACTCAAAATACTGTACAGCAGCATATTAACATGAAGACTGTACAGGTCAGCCCCATCTTCCTTCTGCTGAGTATATAACTAGACAATTGATTCCACATATTCAGCTTTCACTAGAGCAGTTTTGTTACCAGGCTGTTCTAAGTAGCTGTGAAGTTGATGAAAGCTTGAAAAATTTATATGTAATGGAATGTTATGAAAAGTAAAGAAACTACTGAACTTGTGTGAAACAAAAATATGTGAGTTTTTACAAACTACTTCTAAAAACAGCTTGAGTAGGATATACTGAGACAACTGACTGAAGAGAGTTCCAAAAATCTCCCTCTACCCCAAAAGCTTTTTGAACAATTGCTTTTGCTTCAAGTATAGCATGCTCAGCTAGAACACTTGAAAGCTTTTGTGGAAGGGTTGTTAGTTTTGGAATACCTTAATTATCTTGAAGACAAGTTATAGAAGATGAGACATTGAGGACTGTGGGACAAGTCAAGTTAGGGTACACTTCTCTGAAGTTCATTATTAAGGTGCATTTTTTAAAGATATATGTGTAGTATAGATCTTTAATGTAACGGATAAAATGCACAGTGAATGATCAGATGAAGAGTTCCTTCTTGCAAATGGTAACCTTGAAGTATGTATTTTAATTATTTTGGTAGATGCAAAGATACTTGAGTTCCCATAACTCTCCTCTTATAGAGGTCAAGGTTTCACTAAGAATGACTTGCAAAAGAAGAAGAAAGCTGTGTTTTGCTGCTGTTTGCTTTTTTTGTGGTGTTTGAAAACCAGTGTAGGCTACTACTCAGTTCAGAGTTTGTCTGTCATGTTCTAGGATGACTGGGTAATTAATGTAATTGTAAGAAACTGTCCCTACCATTTAAGTAGTAAGGTTTTTTAAAAATTATAAAGCCTGACACTTCTTTATTTTAAACACTGAAATCGATGTCTAACGAAGACATGACAGAAGATGTTTTTGAGAGTACTGCTCTTTTGTTTTCCCCACTTTTTCAGACGAAGGGAACCATTTGCTTGTGACACCCATGTGTTATTCAGGACAGTCAGGGAATATGAAACTTGACAGCCAGCATGCCTTCAAAATTAAAGGGCAGAATGTAAAACAAAACATACCAAAACTACTTGATTGCTATTCCTTTATAGTAGAAAAAAGGAACATCTGTACTCTTGCAGTTTGTCTTTGAGTTTATTTTCCGTCATGCCCAACGCTATTGCAGTTCATTTTGTACAGTTTCTATGCAATTTTGAAGCTGCTCTTCAATAAAAATATTTGTTAATGTGCATGAGCTGCTTATTGGCCATTTTCTTCATATCTTGCTTATCTACTTTGGATTATTTTTCTTTGTTAGTCCTGATAAATTTCCATGTATCAAGTGTTCTTGTATAAAAGGAAAAAACTGTAACTTTGACACCCTCCCCCCACCCTCCACTATATGTGCAGGAGTTCTAGATGTCAAACAGGAAGCAAAACAGTGAAGAATTTGAGGGCCTAAGTTGGGTAAGGTGTGGAATTTGGTCTGAATCAATATGCGGTAATCTTTGACATGTATATAATGCTGGAATATGTTACTGTTCATCTCAAGAATCTATGCTAATGATATTAGTAATCTTAATACTTAGTTCACATCTGTATACACAATCAAATGCAAGTGAAGCAGATCTAGAGAAAAATCACTTGAGAATGTATTGGAAACATAATTGCCAAGTCTTGTGGGAATGGGCCATATCATAGCAGTGTTTAAATATGGGGCTTTGAAAAGCTTGTGAGGTGTTTCTGATAGTGATGTGATGTAGTTAACAGAATTAACAACAACTCACTACTTCCAAATTGGAATACTGCATTGGATATATGGTAATTAAATTGAAGACCCTTTTGCATTCCCATTCAAATTCCAGTAGAAAAGAATACCTTCATGTGGCTTACACAATAATTGTGGAATTGGAAAATAATTAAAGACTAACTCTGAAGTAAGCTAAGCTTCTCAAGAATGGAACTTAGGATTTACAACCATTTATTGCGTCTTTTGCTGCATTTGTTGGGGGTTAAAATAAAGTTCATATATTAAATATGACATAAAGGAGCAAAAATGTTTTCTACTGTCTTATTTCTGCCTAACTTCTAGAGACAGATTCCTCTACTCTCAAGAGATGCTTATGGTGAGCTATGGTGTTGGTGATACAGATTAAATTTAACAGGTTTACAATGTGTGTGGTTTTTCGTTTGTCTTTTTGTTATTTAGCCAGCAACAGTTAAAGAATCTTCAGGCCGCTTTGGGCAGTAGACTGGAAGAATCTCTATGCATAATCAATGAAAAAGTACCTTTTAATGACACAAGTACGTATTGCCTTGGCCTGGGTTTCTTGTTTAATTTTGGGTATCCATCTGGAGATAGAACTCATTATGAATTAAAATGTATTAGCTGTAAGAAATGTTGGACATCTGAACAGGCACTTGGAGGTAATTGTAATAAGGATTCATAATACTTGTCATAATCTTGTTTAGTGATCTTAAAATATCAAGTTTTTATATTTGTGTGTATCTCTAATGAAAATTTAAACTTTTGAAGGCTTTTGAGTAATTTGCCACTTGTCTTGCTTAGTGTTGACAGAATATTGTAAAAGATGAAGGAACGCTGTCAGTTTACTGGTTTCTCCACGGAGATTTCTTTAGTTACTCATCTCAGAATATTATTTTTGGCAGGGTGTATTTAAGAGTTACAGTCAAGTAAGATGAGGATGAAGTAGCGGCTGCAGAGATATTGACTTAATGAGGCATTGCATGAATAATGGTCTACACTTAGTTTTAGGGGAAATCTGTCAGTGTGTTTTACGTGTGATCAGAGAACACCCAGGCTAGTTCTTATCCGTGGTTTGTCTCAGACTTGTTGATCTTTTCAGGGAGAAAAAAAAAAACAACGTTTGAATCTGGGGACTCTTACCTGAAGCAACCTTTTTTTTTTTTTTTTTTTTTTTTTTTTTTTTTTTTTTTTTTTTTTTTTTTTTCCCCTGCTTCCTTTCCAACTGCTACTAGAAGTTTTCCAACTAAACTGAAGTGCAGAGGATACCATGAAGTTAGGAGTGCTGAGGCCTTTGCATTGCTTTGGTACAAGGACTGGTTAGTATGTGCCAGATCAGTGTTGTGTACTGGGTGCTATTGTACATAGCTTGAACGCAAGGTTGTACTTGGGTAGGCAGCAGTCTGTGCTCTTCTGGCCGTGAGACAAGGAGGACTTGGAGTAGCAAAAAAGCTGAAAGTAATGGAGAAGGAGCAGAGAAGTGAAAACAGGCTGTTGAATTTCTGGTAGGTTTTATTGGTAGCTTTTGTATTTTTCATTCAGTTAAAAAGTTTTATGATAATGTTTTGAATAGCCTTAGGTTCTCTAAAAGCTGATTGGTGGGGTGCTGCAGGGGTGAGCCTTTCAAGTTCTCCCCTGGGTTGACAATCAAACGAGTCTTGGCTTAGAAACACCAGATCATCTTCTCTTTAGGAAATGTTGAGTCTCATACAGCATGTTATGCTTAGTTGTTGGTACCCTTTTCACTTCTTTCCCATCACAGAGATCACTTTGCCTGGCGTCTGCTGACTGTTTCTACTTCATGGCTTCTTTAGCTGATTTTTTTTTAACAGGTGGTTATCATTGTAGTGAGAACTTTGATGCAAATAATTTGTTTATCTTCTTACTTACCTGCCATAGAACAATGGTTTTGGTTGTGAAGAAAACACTACAAATAGTGGACAGATCTTTAGTGATAGAAGAATGAGAAAGTCAGGAAATATTTATCTGCAACTCTCTTACTATAGGTTCTGTAGTTCGTTTTAAGTGTAACTAGCAGCTGGTTTCAGTAACAATCAAATGGTTTGTTGACTGCTGAGCATGATTTTGAGAGTAGAAAGATAAAGTTCTATGAAGTATTTACTTACAAATAAGGTTCAGTAATTTTGGACAGTTTTTTGTTCTGAATACAACTACCTCTTCCCATGTGTTAATTACCGAATGTGAATGATACAAAAGGAATAAGAGGCTGTAAATTTCCTTTCTGTGCAAATTTTAGTCTAAATCTGTTATTCAATTTAATTGAGGATGGATGTGATCTCTTTTAAAACTGTAAGACTTTGTAACCTATTCTCTAAGTACAAATATCCCTCTACCTTTTTAGAAATTGTGCCTGCTTGTAATTGAATGATCATTTTAGTTGCTCTGTAACAGGAACAGAATGCTGAAATAGGTGGAGAGTACATCTTATTCTAAATTATCAACAGATCAAGTAAATACACGAGCTTTTTTAAATGTGCAAATGCTTAAAAAAATACATTCAACTTATTTGACAGTCCCTAGAATGTAATTGAAATTTGAATATAATCTTGAATTCTTTAAGGGTTTTTTTTTTAAAAGATTTTCAATCTTGTTAGTGATGAATAATGTTCCTTGGGCAAGACGGTTCTTCTCTTAGCGATCAAATTCAGGGTGTTCAGATGGTTAAATTTGCCTTACAATCCGAGGCAAGTATGGAAGTGCCTTCTCTCCACCTAGTCACAGTAACAGTTCCTAAGTGAGGATGTTTAGGCCTACTTTATTGAAGCTAATTGTTTATATTTTTTTAGTTAATATTACTTACATAAACTGCAATATTACTGCAATGAAACTTTAATTTTTTTTTTTAAAAATCATTATTTGCTAATAAGTGTCTGTTTAAAAACACCATGATTTATAACTGCATGTATCTCAAATTTTTGTCCTGTAGGATCTAGTCAATACAATGCTCTGAATGTACCGTTACACAACAGAAGATACCAGGTAAGTATTTTTTGTGGCTTTGTATGTAAAGGTGCAATTTTCTACACAGATAATGAATAAGAATAGTAACTTTTTGTGACTCAAAATGGCAGAAGATATCCTGTTTTACTACTGTCATGATATTCCAAGGGAATTTCTGTCCACAAAGCCTCTGCAGTTTTGTAAAGGTAGTCTATACTGTTCTTATGTTGCAGTCAAGTTGTCTACTCACCTCACTTCACTAGAGCTAATCCATTGACTACTGGCTGATGATCACTGCAGTGTTAACTCAAGCGTGCCTTAATAAAAAGAATGGCAAAAAGGGTTAATATGTCTCATGTAAAATTATACTAAATATTGCTGGTTGGCACAGTAAAAGAATAACTTAGAACTTGAACATTTCGCTTTTAAAATTGGTTAAAACTACACTAGTTTAGAGGTCTTAAGCTTTTTGTTGAATAAAGGTAGTTCTGGTATCTTAAATTTCTTTTCTCTCAAACTGAGCTTCTTCAGTTGCATCACTTGAGCCCCAAAGAATGTTTGCATTTGGAGATTATACATTGGTGTTTGTGTTAGAATCCTGTAATAGTTAATATTGCTTGTCGCTAGTCATAATCCTTTTAAGGAACAAATCATGTATCTTTGAGAACTCTGCATGGTTCATTTACATTTTAAAGGATACTTCTTGCCAAAACACCTCTTACTTGCAGCCACATTACCATTAAATATTATTTTTAAAAAAGAAACAGTTTGTAATTTCATCAGTTTCCTTGGGAATGTGGCTTACTCAGCATTCAGAAATGAGCATTAGCTTTCTCTGAATAGTTAAATATATTAAGGCTTTTTACAGTAGTGAATCAGACACCTTGATGCAGTCACAATTTTCCTGTATTGCAACCACTGAGGATGGGCTCCAGAGTACACAGTGGTTTTTCTCTTTGCTTGTAGGACATGTCTTGAACCTTCAAGTTAATGTGTTCAGATGTCCCTATAGAAAGATTTCAAATAGCAACTTTCTCCTTTCTTCAGAACTGCCTATAAAGAGACCTTGTTCCTAGTATGCCTGCTGTCACAAACAGGTGACTCGCTGTCCAGTTTTTGATGGAAGTAGCCTTAAGTCAGCCTGTTGCTGGGTTCTAAGAAAAATCTGAATAGCTGCATGTTTCTGTTCTCCCTTAACTATTTTCTGCTAGCGCTATGTCAGCCAGTCTCATGCTTCAAGATCTGCAGTCTTGAAAATGTTCCAGGACAGATTTTTATGACCAGCTTTGCCAGTGGAGACAAAATGCTAGTGTATGAGCACAGGCAGCAGTGTAAAGGACAGCAAAACAGTAATATTGTCTGTTTTCCTTCCTTGCATAGCTAATTAACCTACACAAACTGAGTATAATGACTGCATTAATTACTCACCACCATCCATGATCCATAATCAAGATTCACTTAACACTTAATTGAAGCTTTAGGAATACATCACTGAAGGATAACTCATTCTTGGCCGAAATGTCACTTTAACCTTATTTGCTCCTCCATAAATCAAAGTGTGGTTTTCTCCTCTGTTGCCTTTGCTTTTTCAGAATGTTCCATTTTAGATTAATTTCTTGGATACCTTCCTACTGCACTAAAGCCACAGAACAGCCTTAGTCATGAGCAGCAGCTCAGTTCTGTCCAGATGGGAGAGTAAGAATTGAGTGTTACTGGTTAGAGAAGCAGACACCTTTTATTCTGGGAGAAAGCCTCATTGGTTTTTACTAATTAAAGTTAGGTTTCCATACAACTTGGTATTAGAAATTTCTCCCTATCACCACACTGAAAGAACTGAGCTGTTGTCAGCAATTAGTCTATTGGTCTCTAAAATCTTAATTTCAAAGATTATTTCTGTAGTTGTTACTAACCTCTAAGTGTTCTTGTGGCCTGTAATTTGAGAAGTACATCAGTGTCACCTGTTTTATGAAATAAAAAAGTGTTGTCATAGAAAAACATGCTCTTCTGTGTGGCACTGTAGTTTATGAATAAACTTCAGAAATTTTGCTGCTATGTATTTTAGGCTGAACTAGTAACAAGAAGTAAATAATTGATAGCATTTTTTTGTATCCAACAAGTTTTTTTGATACACTTTTTTTTATATTTAAATAAATACATGTCAAATACAATCATTTTGTAACTGTCTTTACAGCTGAAATTGAGAGACCTTGCTGGCCAGGCGCTGGCTTTTGTTCAAGAACTTGTAACAGCTCTTTTGAACTTCCATACATACACTGAGCAGAAGATACAGATCTTTCCCATTGATTCTGCAACAGACACTATATCACCGTTAAATCAGAAGGTAAAGCTTACGGATTTCAGCTACAAGTATATTTGATTATGTAGACTTTCATGAGTGAATAATCTTAGTCATGCAAAGTTCCCATCTTTACTGGAATGCTATGAGTGTGTTCCTGAGAGGCAACCTCTCCTGTAGAAGTCTTTTCTGTTGCATGGATTCTCTGAATGTGGGTGAAGGTGTAGCTGCAGAGAAACCTTTTCCCTCATGCCTCTGCTACAAAAGCAATATGGTATTCAAATCAAGGCTTTGCTCTTTAAGTGCTAAATTAAAGTGCATTTGTCAGAAGTTCAGTAGACTTATTTTCAAATACACAAATACTGTGCTGCTAAATAGGTGCTTGTCTTAGTTGATGCACTGGGACATGGGAGATGTTGAGACAGAAGGTCTTATGTTTAAAGTGTTTAGCTGTAATGTGAAATAAACTGGATGTAAGGTGGGCTTATGAAGGAGAGAATTTGGACTTTGTTCCCTTGTCAAAAAACAACTTTATAATCTGATTTTGGGCTACTTGTGTAAAGACCTTTCCTGTAAGTGTTCTGAAGCTTTGAATTTGAGTCATGTTGAAATTATTACGAGAGACCTGATCTGTCTCCTTCTGTGCAACTCCATGGGAAGACTTTTTTGAGAGTATCATTCAGAGCTGTTAAGCTGCATCTTTTGACTTTTTCTCTGTTCCATGAGGCATGGAAAAAAACTTTGTGTACAAGGATTTGTGTGGGGATGCATATATGTATGCTTTTTTAATAAAATTGTTTTAACATCAGAGTTGTGGACTCTGTGAAAGTGGACCTATGTGCATTTAACTTGCTGGATGACAGTATTTTCTGATCCAGACTATAATTGCAATGTAGTAGTTTGTAGGGCTCAGACTTAAGCTACTGAGATGGACATGATTTGCATTCATCAGATGGCTGCTATGCATGTAGTGGCAGTGTTAACTATCACAAAGCTTTCCTGTTCTTGGGAATACCTCTTTTAATCTCTTTGCAGACAAAAAAATATGCTTTGTGAAGATGTTTATTCACTAGAGAAATCCCACTCTATTTACCTTCTCAGTTGTTTCAATTATTTGAATCAAGAATACACTTCTACAGAGATTCAGCCTAGATCTTAGTTTGAGAACAACATTTTCTTGCTGCTGCCACCAAACGTACTCAAAATGGCATGCCCTTCTTGTGAAAAACTATACGGCTTTGTCATCTTCCAAATTCTTTGCAGCAGGAACTGTGTCTCCTTGTTTATGTGCCCCAGTGTAGTGACTGGATTCTACATTCACTGCTGCAGTCTACACTCAGGGAATAAAATAAGGTTTCTTAGACATCACTTCTCATGCATTTTTTTTTTTTTTTTCCTTAATGTCCTAGTTAATACTTCGTTGCTTTTCAGCAGGGAAGTTCTTTCACACAGCTGAAACATGTAGCTACATCAGAGTTGTAATTTGATTCTTCTTTTCTGATGATTGACTCTGATTCAGTAGTTCAGGCTTTGTTTGTTTTCATAATTATGTCTCTTGTAGTCTGTCCCATTGTTTATTCATGACTTAATTGCCTCAGTGCATGCTACCTTTCAGTGCTTTTGCCATGACTTCCCAGCAGTGAAGCATCTCTTATCACTCACTGAAGCTGCTCTTACTCCTGTATTTTTGATACATTTATCTATTTGCTTGGCAAGCATTCTCTGTATGATCTTAGCTCCTACACTGAGTGGTTCAAAAACCACCTCTTTAGTGCAGTAGAGGAAATGAGACGAGTGTCAGGCAGTGGCTTAGCACACTTGGACTGATTTATTTTTCCGCAACTCCAGGTCTTGTCTGATGCTTTCGAGCTATTTTCCAAACACTCAAAGTAGATGTGGACAATTCCCTTCCAGGTTCAAGTATTCCTTTTCTCTTTAAGTATTGGATTGCTGGGTTCTGCTGGGTCTTCAGCATTGTGCCAGATAACCGCAGTCCTCTCTCTTGCAACACAAGTCTGGAGCATTCTGCATGTGCTGTTTCTTCCTCCTTAGACTTAAGAATTTTCCCTAATTCCATCCAAATTTGTGCATGCATGAATGAGAGCTTGGCATCTCTCTTTTTGTTAACACTGTATTACTGTCCTGTAATAATATAAAAGAATATAATTAAAATTTCTCATACCCTATTTGCCTGCAATCTTCAGCTACTTGCAGTGGTATAAAAAAATCAAGGGTGAAGGTATCTATCTTTGGGGTAAAATGAAAACCAAGATAACTTTTGACTACCTTTGTCAATCTGTGGGAAAAGCTTTTTGTAATACTGTGGCATCAAAACTGAAAGCCCATGGTGCTGCTACATTTTGATTGTGTGTAAGAATAAACACCTTTATTCTCAGGTATACTTTTTTTTTTAAGAAGAAATTAGCCGTAGCATTTACTTCAGCACTTTTTAGCGAAGTTGAGCAGTTCTGAAAAGCCTAAGTTTCATAAGTGCACAAACCTGTCATAGTTGAAAGTAGGAATTCTCCCTTTCATTAGTTACTGCTCCATCCTTTGCATTGGCATAAGCATGCTTTGGCCCATGTTGCAAACTGGACTACAAACAGATTAAAATGTATCTCTCTTGCTCTTAGTTTCAACTCTATTTAGTTCTTTGCTATTTTGTGCAGCGTGGCTGCACAAATGCTTGTGCTTGATGCACAGGACAAGGACTGATAGGCGAGTAACAGCTGGGACGAAGGTAGGTTAGTTTGTTTTAGTGGCTTAATGGATGCATGGATCTAGACTTAGTCTGGGGTTGAGGAAAGAATGCAAGAATGTTTATACTCAAAAGGCAGGGTTTGGTGTGCTGTGCATAGCAGTTAAAGGAGATGAGGTGCTGCGGGAAAGCCCTAGATAGAAGTTTTGCCTAGGCTTCCATTGTAGTCTTCACTATTTCTCACTTCCCCTCAAAGTACGTGTGTGTGTGCCCGGCAGGGGAGGTGCCTGTACATCACTTGTGTTATACCTTGTTCTTAACGTTCTGGGTCTCATTTAAGACAACAAATGCTATGTTAAATTGAACTGTGCAGTTGTTAACTTGAAACAGCTTGCAGGAGCTTTAGCAAGCACCATTTAAAAATATCTCTGTACTCAGTTCTCACAGTATCTTCATGAAAATGCTTCGTATGTTCGCCCTCTGGAGGAAGGAATGCTTCACTTGTTTGAGAGTATTACAGAAGATACTGTGACAGTCCTGGTAAGATTTCTTACTATTGGTATTGAAAATTATACAGAGCAAAAATACTTACATGTTGGTTTTCCTTCCAGGAAACAGCTGTGAAATTGAAGGCCTTCTCAGAACATTTAGCTTCATACTTGTGCTTTTTAAGAAAGATTCTTCCTTATCAGTTAAAAAGGTACTTTTAATTTAATAGATCAAATTAAAGGGACACTAAGTGTCAGGCATGCAGCATTGGTAACATTTACAACTCAAATATTTAGTCAACCCTTAAAGCACCTTGACTTACATGGCAGAAGATTTTTTTCTTTGGTTTTTTCTGCTGGTTTTGAGCCTTTAGGTTATGCATGTTTTTTTTCAGCTGGGCATTAGAGCTAAAACCATGTATTTTGAAGCCTTTTTTTCCTCCCTTAAAGATGAGCTTTTAATGAAAGCTGCACAGATTTTTAATATTTCTTAATATTATTCAAAAACATTGATACTATTCAGGTGTTATACAGTGAAACTGTTAATTTCTTGAGCCTGTCTGAAGATTATTTGTCGTGCAGTAAATATAGCGATGTAGTAAAACTTGGCTGGATGCACGTTTGTTCTGCAGTGAAGATCTTTGTTCCAGAGTGGGTCAAAGGGAGGTGAATTCTTAGTCCAAAGAGCTACCTAAGGTTTTGAATTAAGGAAGAAGAAGAAAAAGCTTGTTTTATGCCTTCTTTATACATCTTCTCCTGCTCCTTAGGAAGCAAAAGATCAAAGATTTCTATTTCCTCTACTATGTATAACTTAACTAATGCAATCAGTTCCTTGCCGTAACTGTAAACTGTTTCTGGCTTGTGACTGAGGCTCCTAAGAGTGGGTATAGCACACGCACGCAGTAATTTTCATGTATTGCTAAGTTACTCTGATACATTAACCTTTCTAAAATAAATTCCTAGTCTATTGTTGTTTTGGACTGGGGATGTAGACAATACTAGTTATCTGCTCCATGATACTTTCATGAACGTATTTTTAAAAATAATTGCTCACTTTAAAAAAAACAAATAATTCATGTATTCCTAGTTTGGAAGAAGAATGTGAGTCTTCTCTTTGCACAACTGCTTTAACAGCTAGAAATATGGAGCTACATAGAGACATGAAAAGGTTGACTGTGGTCTTTGAGAAGCTACATACATACGTTAGCCTTCTTGCGTTACCAAGTAAGTGCCAGTTTTGGATCAGTTGGTTACATTGTGACTGGAAGGTATTAGTTTTCCTTTTGAACCAATGTTGGGGTTTTTGATTCTTTGATTTTTGTTTTATGTTGTGGTTCGGTTTTCTGTTTCTTAAACCATACACAGAAAATACCACTTCTGTGATAAAGGAAAACTAGATCAATGCTACTCTTCAGGTACAGTCTAATCTGTGAGGCAAGTGAGTCCTGCAGTATGCTCTGTCATACTGGACCTTCTTTTATCCAGGCTGGGAGATTGAGTGTACTGTAGAGTTTTTCTTTAATGCTCTACATCTTTAATGCTCCACCTCTTCCCTCTGGATGGACATGAGCATGACGCAGGCCTGGAAATTACCAGGCAGTTATATCTACCACGTTTTTGATAGTCGTAGTTAACTGTAGAGGAGAAGAAATGACTGTAGATTTTTATGGTATGATTGATAGTATGTCTTTTGTCATCCCTTAATCATGACATTGTTAATAAACTAGATTTATTACTAATTATAACTTCTAGCTGTTAATAAGATTATTAAACTTCAACTTACAAGGTAATGACTAAATAAAATCAGGTAAAACTCTTGTATGTATGTGTGTGGGGAAACTATCTCCAAATGCATACTGTAAATAATAAGAGGAAACAGTTACTGTATAGCTTCAGGTTATTTCAATCTTCACTCTTTAGGATTCAGATGGTCCTTCCTGTACCAGTGAGCATGTAAATTTTTCTGCATGCGTAATTTCTTTTTGAGACCAAAACAGTTGATATTTGTAAAATCTGAATAAAATTTAGGAAACTTGGAACTCTTTTACCTGCATACTCTGGCAGAATTTAGTATATATACATTTGATATTGAAGAGGAAATTTAAGTAAATGAATCTGTTATGAATCTCATACTCCATGCAAATGTTTCTAGTAGGTAGAAATTGGGTTATTTTCAAAACTAACTCTTTTTGTTCAGGGTCAAATCTTAGTGTTGTGTCTTTTTCCTTTCTACATGGTACTCTGAGGTACAAAACCAGAAGGACTTCTCAGGACAAATTACAGCTTGGTGTTTACAAACATTGCTGCAAGTCTTCATGGATTTCATGACATTTTAAAAGGTGAGAGTACAGGAATATTGTTCTTTCAGTTCTGCCTCTTTCTTTTTAACACAGCAGACGGGTGCTCTATCTGTAATAATGTTGAATGTGTAATATGTGATAAATCTGGTTTGTTTTGCCTTTACAAACTAAGATAAGAAACTAAACATACTAACACTTGCATGTTTTTCACTCCTTGTTTCTGTTAGCTTTGTTCTTCTAAGTTGCTGGAGTAGTTAATAATTAACTCTAGATCTTCCTAAGCAGTATCACTTTACTTTCTGAACCTCATTGCTCTAGTGGAACTATCGTACAGAATGGAGTGCCACTAAAGATACCTATTTTCCCCTGCTTGTGTACTGTTGATCTAGTATCTGCTGTCAAAGTGGAGTTTTTTCTTACTGTTTTTAGGTTGATTACTGTTTTAACGTGAATATAAAAACAAAGCTTATGAAGAAGTCTGCATTCCTCCTTGAAAATGGCTTACTTTGCTTTTATCAGAAGGACATGGATGTGTTACACTTTCAGTGAAGTGATGTTTGGTTAAAAGTTGGGGGTGTTTTAAAACACTGGTGTTTCTATATATCCTAAACTTTCTGTACTGTGTAGCTGTTCCTAGGGAGGAAAAAAAATCCATATAGGTGAATTGTTTTAATACTAGTCAGCTGTTTAAATATAAAACTTTTATACTTTTAAGCAAAATTGGGAGGTTTTGTTTCTTGTATTAATAACATCAGTAGCACTGCCCCATTTTGCAGAGTCCCTGTTTTAAAAAAAAAAAAAAATTATATTAGAGATTGTACCTCAAACAATGAGGCACTAAACCAAAAGTTTTGTAGCATAAAGTTTTTATTGATAAATACCTTCTACCTCTTAATGCAGTTACTATGATGTAAAGTCAACCCAACTGATACTTTAACAAAGGAAATAAAGAAAATATAAGCAAAGTACTGAAGAAAACTGTCAGTAGAATTCGTTAGCTAGCAACATAAATGTTGCAGTTAACATCTCATGCTCCCATACTTCAAAATGCTTGATTTTTTTTTTTTTTTTAATTTTTTTCTCTTCTTTCCTCTCTTCCTTCCCAACCTAAACTAACTTTCTACTGCTTAAGCTGGCCTCAAATTATAACTTCTGATGGTGATGACCAGGGATTTCTCTGTTCTGTGTCAAAAGTACTTTATTGTAAAATAGGTGTAAAATGTTAACTTATCAAATAATTACTTATTTTTAATTAGGTCCAGTTGAGAATGTTTGTTCTTACATGGTAAATACTCCAGTCTTTTTTAAAATTTTGGTACTGTTGAAATTAATTAATATATTTAACCTAAGATGTTTTTGTGAATGATTTTCAAAAGGTTTTGTGGTTTTTTGTTTTGTTTTCCCTCTCTGAAAAAACTGTTCTCTTAATTTTGCCTGAAAGAATCAGTAGTATAGTAGTAGCATTCTAAACTTCTGGTAGTCTTACATTTGCTCTGACAATTAAAATACTCTTCCCTTATAAGTCATGTAAGCTTAACTTGAGATAGAACATAACTAAAAAGTCTACTTTTAGGTGTCCTGGTGTAAACATATGGAAATGGAAAGTATACTTGTGAAAGGAAATGCTAGTTCAACATAAGCTTGGATCCCCTATATAGCTATGATTTTTGGGATACAGAGTACAATTAAATATGCACCTTTATTCTACCTTGTGTAGTAGGCATAATATCTATTCTTTATGATCACAGTTGTCTAAGACAGCATACTGAATAGCTAAGAGCATCCGGACTAAACTTTTATACAACTTCCTTAAAAAGGGAGAAGCATCTGAAGCCTGAGGTCATAAGCTGAATTTGAAAATGGTTGCTGAAATAGACAAAAACTGTAATTTAATGTAAATGTGTTTTTTTTTCTTTGTCTAGATATTTCCAAGCACTACAGTCAGAAAGCTACTTTAGAACAAGATGTTCCAACTGCCACGCAGAAACTCATAACTACAAATGACTGTATTTTATCCTCTATTGTGGCTTTAACAAATGTAGTGGGCAAGGTAATGGATACTTTTGTTTCAATATAAAGCCATAACTTCTGCAGATTTTTAAAGTAAAAAGAAAATAATCTTAGTTGAGTGATTTGGAAAATCTCCATGTACCTATGATATTAATAATCTATAGTATTAGATCTGTTCTAAGATATTTTCAGGCTACAAGTAAAGAACAGCTGTATGGGTGTTAAAAGTAGATACTGTGAAGAGGATGTTTTGTGTTAACAAGGTGTAAGTTACATGGAAGAAGAGCCTGTACCTTGTTTGAAATTTTTGTTGTGAAGTCCAGTTTCACTAAATGCTTGTCTTTCTCTTGAAAGGGTAATTGACCTGATGAATCTTTCTGGTCAGCTTAATTCATAAGTGACTCTTCTTGATGTGTCTAGATTGCCTCGTTCTTCAGCAACAACCTGGATCACTTCACTGCTTCATTGAGCTATGGCCCTAAAGGAGGAACAGAGTTCATCAGCCCTCTTTCAGCTGAGTGTATGCTGCAGTACAAGAAAAAGGCGGTTGCTTACATGAAGTCTTTGAAGAAGGTTTGTTCAGCTAGCATGCTTGCACAGAGAAGGTGCAGTTTTGTTGATGGTTGGTTATGCCAAAGAGAATAAAAACTGAAGATTTTCAGTATTTGGAATGTTTGAGATTCTCTGAATGAGAATCTTTGAGGATTTGATGGAACCCTTAGAGCATTAATGCTATTGAAAAATTCAGAGAGCATAGTTACTCTTACAACTGAGGGAATGGGGTAATTCTGCCATTACCCATTTCCACTAATTATTTCTGTGCCAAGACTACAAGGGGAAGAGGGTAGTTGCTTATTTAAATTTCTTCCCATATTCACCAAGAATATGGAGTGAATGACACGTTCTTATACTTGCATCCACTGGAAGACAGTGGAGAGCAACAGGAAAAAAAAAGCAGCTGAAAAGGAGGTACGCTGGAGAAAATGTGCTGAACCACAGGATTGAACACTACCAGATCTTCCTGCTTTCTCCATTAAAGTTAACAAGGAAGTGATGATGTGCTTAACAGTTGTTATTGTACCCCAGTGTCTGTAAAATGGACCTTAAGATGCATTTGATCATTAACTAACACCTGGAGTCTTCTGAGCACTTTTTAATCAGGTGTGCATTTTGGAGTGGTATTTTTTCTGAACTCAAACCATTTTTTTTCTACTTGCTGATAAACACTAGGAAGACATTTTTCTTCCCTTTCCTGAAGTAAGGAGGACAGTAAGAAAGTAAGCGTAGAATACAGATTCTAATCTACTGTGAAACTGTCTTGAGGTTTCTTTTATCCTTCTGCAGCCTTGTGCAGATTCAGTGCCTTATGAAGAGGCTTTGGCCAATCGCAGAGTTCTTCTGAGTTCCACAGAAAGTAGAGAAGGTCTTGCACAACAGGTATTCTGGTATACATTTTATTAACATATGTGATAGTGGATTTTATAAAGATAAAGTAGTATCAAATAGTTTCAACATATTTGTGTGGTCATTTGTACATATATATGCGTATACTGAACCTTAAAATTAGACTGTAGATGTCTGTCTTGTAGAATTTTGAGAGTAAAACTTACCCTTGTCAGGCTGGGTTATCCAAGACTCATTCTCCTGCATCTGCAGAATGTACGTGTAGTTATAAGAGACAGGATTATGTCACTGATGTCTTCACTTACAAACACAAGAAGTCAGGCAATATTTAGTAATTCAAATAAATGCAAAATAAAGACAAGGATAATACTGAGGTATTAATTTCTAATGTTATGTACTGTTTTGAGTGCTTTTTTTGACTCTGCAGGACTTAATAGCACTGGTTAAGAACAATGGTTTTTTTTGTTTTGGTTTGGTTTTGCTGGTGGTTTTTTTTGTTTTGTGGGGGTTTTTTTGGTTGGTTTTTTTTTTTTTTTTTTTTCCAGAAAGTGAGGGAGATTAAATGGTATTTTAAAGGCCGACACAATTTGCCCATCTCCTCATATGAATGAAACTGATTAATGCTAATAACTTCTTTATTAACTTGAATGCTCAGGCTGTGCCTGAGTCACTGTCACTGAAATTTTAGAGAAGAAAGTCTTCAGTGTTTGGTGGGGGTTTTTTTTGTGGTGGTGTGTGTTTTTTGGGTTTTTTTGTTTGTTTGTTTGGTTTTTTTTTTTTGTAATGGCCAATATTCAAAGTGTACTAGTAGAGATGAGATTAAGTTCAAGAGAAAGGTGTGGAGTGATAGGAAGTGTACTGTTCTGTAGCTGACTACTTATCTGGACAAGTCGGGAGTTCTGTCTATGTTGGGGGGGGGTGCAGCTGGGAGGGGAGAGATTGTTTGTCTTTCCAGCATAGAACAAGACAATGCTAGGGCATTCAAGTTTTCATAAAACTATTCCCTGCTTTGGTTTTTTTGGGTTTGTTTTTTTTTTTTTCACCTAATATGATATTGCCAGTTCTATGAGCTGTAT
>WHYT01017380.1:343577-370184 GCA_009806455.1 Tetrax tetrax | reverse complement strand
TTTTTTTTTTTTTTTCGTTTTAAAGTAGAAGTGGTAAAAAGAGGATGGCTTTGTGTGGGGTACCCGGAGCTTTGAACTGCTACGGAAATTGGTGGGATGACAGGCACCCTGCAGGATGAAGTTCATACGACTTTTGCCTTGTTAGGGAGGAGATTGGGGCAAGCAAATTATTTTTATTTTTTATTTAATGCTTGAAGTGAAATGAATTCCTGGAGCCTTTCTCATATTTTCTAGTGGTTCAGCTGATGATGTTCAGCTATGCGTGTGAGCTCACAGCATCTGCAGTCTTTGCTGCAGACACCCCTCCTGTACATACAGTGGGGTGCAGGGCTTTGGGAAAACAACCAGAGCAGATGCAGAAGGATGTGCCTCACAGGGCTGAAATTATTAGACCATATATACCCCTAGTGCAAACTCTAGAGATGGTATTTCAAGCATATTGTAGGTGAGAAAGAATATAGAAACTTCTCACTTTCTGGTTTTAAATAAGTGCTCACTGAAGGGGCGACTTCAGTGAGTTGTAGGGTTTCTTTAAAAGATGTAGGTGTTCTGACACTTCTGGCAAATAACACTGCTGAAGTGTGCTAGGAAGAATGCTGACTAAGGTATTTTGTGGGTGCCCAACAAAAGTTAAGTTACGGAAGTCTACACTTACCTTCCCCCGCAGGGATGCTTTTTCCTCTGAGGTGGAGCTCCCTAGAAACCCTTGCTGATTTCTCTACAAACAGGACTTAGCTTTTTTTGGGAGCATGCTAATAACTCTCTGGGGAGAAGGGAGGAGAGAACAGAAGTTTTGGAGCCTGAGGCTCTTGAATGTAAACTATTCATTTTGCTGTTAACTCACTTTTCGCTGTCTGGAGGCTGCGACTCTTCTGCATCTGTAAGAGAAGAGGAAAAAAGGATAGCTGAAGACAGAACATTGAGTTGCCTGGTTTAGTGCCCTGAAAGCACACCTGCAGCAAGAAAATGTTATGAGATAGGGTCGGCTGCTTTCTCTGTATGAGCAGAGGAGAGCTTAGCAGTGCCCTCTGTAACTACTCGTAGTTGAGCAAAGACGGCGTTTGTACAACAGAGAGCCTGGCTGGAGCATAGACTTGGCTGATGTTGAAGTTGTAAATCACACCACTGGGAAATTCTGCCCGAAGGGAGGTATGGGGTCCTTGTTTCATGCTCAGATTTGGTTCTTCTTCTCCTCATCTCCTTCTGTACCGGTAAAGAATGTTGTTTTCGATTACCTCAAAAAGTATTGGGATTTGTAAGCTTAATGGCCCAGCTTTTTGATATCGCTGCTCAAATCCAGATCTCTAAATAGCAAATCAGTGTAAGCTTCTAAGTTGTTCTGTGTGTGAATGTTAACCCCAACGCAAAATGCACCCGATTACATGAATAGAGAGGCACCGTCATGGACAGTGTTTTACCTCATGTTTTGGTAAACAAGATTCCCCTACTCCACCTCTCCATTTCTTATGTTTCTGACTGGTATAAATATGAGCCAAAGTATTTTGCTTCAGAAAGCCAGGCTGCCCTGTCTGAAAAAGATTTTGGAGAGGAACCCAAATGAGGCTTTTTTGGGTGACTGTGTTATGAATTATGCTTTCTGACGTGACTGTCATCAGTTGCTATTAAAAATACCGCTATCCAAATAAATAAAGAAGGATTCAGTTGTGACCTTCCTTCTTGCTAGTGCTGGTATTCTTATAAGGCTTTGAGGCAGGGAGAAGTGGAGTATCCTGCAGTTGAGGAGAGAGTTGCTCTGTCAGAAAACGTAACTAAGAGCTGTCAGGCAGTAATTTTCCTGTGTAGGAGAGCTCCGCAGGTCTTGCGTCCTGTGTTAGTCTCCAGGAAGGTGCTAGCGCTTGTTTGCTGGGCACTAAAGCATGAGGTAAATGTAAATGAGGATTTAAAAACTGACTCTGAACCAAAAAAAAAAAAAAAGAAAGAGAGTGTATTATGTTGTGCAGTGAATACACTAAATATATAGTATTTCCATTAGCTTCCCTGGTTTTTATTATTCACTGCTGAGAAGAGCGTTTTTGAAGCGTACTTTTGTGTCATGTATTCTTTGTGGTTTTTCATCCATCACTTCCTTTGGACACTGCAAACACAAGCAGAGGACCAGGTTTAAATTTGTTTCTGACCATGACCAGTTTAATATTTTGATATGTGATTTGTGTGCCAGAGCATTCAGGCCCTTTTTTTTTTTTTGTCTCCATCCAGTGGGCTGCTTAATTTGCTTAATCCTAAAAAAAAAAAGGCTGTTGATTTTACAGAATTGAGACAACCACCGCATTTCTGCTGCTTGGTGACATATTATAAATTTCTGCCTCTGCTCAGGGGGAGGGCAGAGGGAGGGGTTTGGGGTGTTAGACTCCTTGCCAGAGCCCTCTGCAGCGCTGCTGTGGCCAGAGTACTTCTGTGGGATGTTTGTGCATTCCTAATAATAACATGTTGCCTAAACATAGTTAAAAATTACTTCAGTAGATGTAGTAACATTCCATTAACTTAGTGACTGGCAAAAATACTGTAAATAAAAATAGATTTATTTTCCTGTTTCTTGTAGGCCAGAGCACTATGCTCAGGGCTTGTTGTTTGTTTGCTTTTTTTAATTATAAAAACCCCCAAACCTTCTGTACAGTAAAATGTCAGCTAGTGTCAATAAACAGTTTACATGAGACTCTTCTGCCATTGTCCATTGGCTGTCCGAAATCTGCCCACGGAGCGTAAGTTATGCAGTCACTATGGTGATGCTGAAGAGGAGCGTGCTTCCGAGAGGATAAAGCAGGACTGGCTGAGTAAGCTGAAAGGGAGCAGGAACAGAAGCACCCTTCAGGGGTGCACCCGTGCTGCTCCCCACAGCTCAACAGCCCAGCAACCTCCGCCTCTTCCCCAATCCATCTTCTAATTGAGGGGTTTCATTTGTAGGAAGAAGAATGACCTCGTGGAGAGGTGTGTTGTATACATGAGAGAAACATGCATCTGCATGGTGAAATGAATTAGAAATTATTTACGTATTTTGTCTAACCAGGTAATAGGAAGAAATTAAGTGCAATAGCATGGAGAAGTCAATCAAAAGCCAATCTCCAGCTACAAAACATTAAAGGATCAGAGAGTTGGGAGAGAAGAGAAGGCTCTGGGGAGACCTTATAGCAGCCTTCCAGTTCCTAAAGGGGACCTATGGGAAAGACAGGGCGAAACTCTTCAGCAGGGCCTGTTTTGAATCTATGAGGGGTAATGGTTTTAAAATAGAGGGAAGTAGATTCAGAGGGGATATAAGGAAGAAATTTTTTTACACTGAGGGTGGTGGAACACTGGAACAGGCTGCCCAGAGAGGTGGTAGATGCCCCATCCCTGGAAACATTCAAGGCCAGGTTGGACTGGGCTCTGAGCAACCTGATCTGGTTGGAGATGTCCCTGCTTCTTGCAGAGGAGTTACACTAGATGACCTTTGAAGGTCCCTTCCAATCCAAGCTGTTCTATGATTCTATGAATCCACAGGTACATGTAAGTGTTTTGTTTCAAGAAGATGCAATCACATCTTGCATCACACCAGCAACGCTGGTGGCTGCTCTAAGGTCTCCCTGGAGCCTTCTCTTCTCCAGTCTGAACAGTCCCAACTCTCTCAGCCTTTGGGAATTTTATTTTTTATTTTTTTTATTTTTTTGAATGTTAGAAAGTGCTCATTACAAGCCTCTGATCCTTAAATGTTTTGTAGGTGGAGATTGGCTTTTGATTGACTCCTCTGGGCCATTGCATCCATTGATCCATGTGTTTTGTAATGTGCATACTGGCCAAGTGACAGCAAGCAGTACAGTATTGCCGCAGTAACTTTATCATTCCCTTCAGGTGAGCGAGGTGGCCTTAGGGTAAGAGGACTACTGTTCTTTTTTGCAGCTCAGTGCTTGGCTGCATGCACTGGTGGAAACACTCTTGAGTAATTTCCAAGAGTGGCTTCAGGTGTCCATTCCAGTATCTTTCCCAATGACACTTAAATTAGCTTTCTATAAGTTTATTTTATCCCATTCTGAAAGTTACGTTTGTGATAATAAACTGCAAAAAAAGCCTGGAGAGGAATAGTGGTGCAGATCCGGGGTGACCGCTGCAGTGATTTATGAAAATCTTTTGGTTTCTACAGAAAGCCCCTTTGGCGTGTCCCTGTAAAATCCTACAGGCGCTTCCAGTAAAATGTTGTTTTATTAGGGTTTCCCACCTTGATTTCTGTTCCCAACTAAGAAAATACTGAAGGAGCAAGCTGGACTGACTCACCCACAGTGGTGTGACAGCTGGTGCAGGGTGAGGGAGGGTGTGGGAACTGGGCCTTACAGTACATGGGGAGATGGGCTGAAGCCGATGGTGTTACACACCAGACCAGTCATACATGCTGTTTTGTTGTCTTTCTGAGGCAGCTTTGAAATGACTTCACGTCTGAGTGTTAGGGAAGGTCTTCTAGAAGGGATCTAGACATGAAAAGGAGTTTATTTACAGCGCATAACAGCTGGGGTTTGGGTGATTTTTCCATGGGAAAGATGGGAATTGTTTTGAATAGCATCACTAAATTTTCAAATAAACTGGAAGGTCATCACTGTCTAACCTCTTTCAGTTGTGAGCAAGAAAAGGAGTTACTCCTTTGGGGAAGACCCACTTTAAGAGCAGCCCAGCAGGCTAGAATAGTTATTAGAGATGTGAATCTGGCACCACTGCTGCTTTGCTTTTCTTTTCTTTTGCAACCTTCCTGTAGGTTTTCCCTCCCATGTGAATCTCATCTGCTGCAGCCTTTAAAGCATGAGATGTGACGCTGAGAGGCAGAGGAGCAGGTATTTTTCTTCAGGCCTCCTTTGTCAGGCTCCTCTGTGTACCATCCCTCCCGAGCGCTGGATACTCTCCCGGCGCGCAGGGAGCATCAGTGCCGTAGCCGTTGGTACTTGCCCTTGTGGTGCTGAGTCCCCCACATCCCACACTGTGTGACACCACCCTCTCTTGAGGCTGTTTCAGCTTTTGCCGTATTCTTTTCCTTGGCGAGAAAAGTAAGCATTGTCTCTGCTTGGGCATGTATTGTGGTGTGTTGTTTTGATGCCCTTAAAAACGTTAATTTTTTCATGCTTCTGCATGCAAGTACCAACTACCATTTATAAACTCCCCTTTGACTCAAGGCAGCAACAAGTAATAGCGAGAGGCGTTTGCATGAGTTACGCCTGCCTTTGCTCTGGGGATGTGCGTGCTGTCAGAAGCTGAAAGCTTTAATTCCTCCAGCTCTCGGGGCCAAGAGTAAGGAATTCCAAATAAAACAGATTAGCTGCGAGCGCATATGCCCCAGAGAGCGAGCAATGTAAATACCAGTTCACATGACACTTTGAAGTCAGTGTATATTTTTGACTGTTACACCAGTTCCTTATTTTCTAAAAGTAATGAAATGAGTAATGCAGTGGGAGACGTAATCCATGTATATATCCCAAATACAAGCGAAAGCCAAGAAATTCCTATTTCCTGTCAGTTGTGCCTTTTGCATATGTTTATTCCAGAGGTATAGGTTGGAGAACATTTTTTTTTTTGGTCTAGGAGATGTCGAGTTAAATAAAAGTGCAGCCATATGTAGTCTTAAAAAGAAATTAGAGGCAAATCAACATAAATCAAGCAGTGTTTTATGTAGCAGGTATTCAAGTTTTTTGCATAGTTAAATAATAAACAAAATGGTGATGCAAAGAATATGGTTGTAAAATACAGAGATAAATCTGCCATATTTTACTTGGATATTGCAAGGGCTTACAAATGTTTAGGGTATTTTATATACCATATGTGCTTTATTGCTTGAACTGCAGAGAATTTGTACTTTCCTGTGAGACTATTACACTTTATGGCAAAATGCTTGAAGAATTGTCTGCATATTTGTACAAGAAACAGTAACAACTCGTATGGTTTCGTTAAGGGACAGCTTCACCACAGCATACACAACATGTGGAGTTTTTTGTTAAATTTCTGTGCAGCCGGTGTGCAACGGACAACGTTGTTCCTGGAAATATAATCGATGTGTAGTAGTGTATGGGGTCCGTGGTCATTCTGGAAGGGTGGAAATAAAACCACCAGACGTTGTCCACAAATGGAGTAGCTTGTGCCAAGAGCTCAGCTTACTTTGAAGAGATTATTTAACTGTTTTGTCACACTGTGTGTAGGTGAATCTGTTTTTTGATCTTGAAACAATCCATGAGGTTGATATTTGGCTAATAAGACCCCACCATGGGAGTGGCACATGTAAGATACATGCTCGGGTGTTACAAAGGGAATTTATTTAGAGGATGTATAGCTTAATAGTTTCGAAGCCACGATGGCCTTTGGAGCTAAAGGCAATAAGGAATGTATTTACAAAATTATGCTTTTCTGTGTATTTTGGAATGTCAGTACTGTCTACTAAACGTTGCATTTACTTGCCTTATGCTTTGCTGAAGAGAGGTGTCTTCCTGCCATTCCCTATTACATGACCTCATGCTCCTCCAAGATGTAAAAGAAGGACCTTTGTGTTTAAATCCACAGAGGTGCGCTTGGGGGTTTTAACTGGTTCCAAATGTTAGGGAAGACACTGGGGGCGAGATGCTCAGGGGGTTCAGTTGTGCGCTGTGCTGGTTCAGATGCTGCTGCTTCCCTGCTGTCGAGGAGGTGATGCAAGGCCACTCCATCAGGGTGGTGGGGAACATCGCTGGATGACAAGCCAGCATCCTCAGTTAGCTGAGGACAAAGCCGTATCTGGATCAAAAATACCAAAGTCAATACCTTGAATTGCACCTTGGAGCGAGTAGGAAGTTGTTATTACTGCTTCACCATAGGAAGAGATAACCGCATCCCCCGGCAAGGCAGAAAAGTTGAGCAGTATTTTCGCTGCAGATTTGATCTGGGATTTTCGAAGCAACAAAGGACCCAGTAATAGCTACAGCCTATAAAATCTCTGAATAATAGGATAGGATTTGTCTTCTTTTATCCTCAAGGCATTAAAATGAAGAAATTAAGCCACAGCTACCGTTCATTAAATGCTGAGGGACTGAGTTAATCTGATAAATGGGAAGATTGTTTTCAGGCAGAAGAGGATGAATTGAGATGAGTCACAGCTTTTGGGTTCACTGGAATTGATGCACTTAGGATCAACTGTTATTTCAGCCAGCTTTTTTGTTTGCAGTTTCAATATTCTAAAAATGGTATTTCCCGTCGCGTATCTGAATGAGGTACCACACATGCTTGTAATTTCAATGTTACGGGCTGCATAGCATGTGTGGTAATAGAGATCAATAGCATCTTGTACCATTTTCCTCTTCCCCAAAACATTTGGGTTACGTTTACATGGGTCCCATGGGAGCTTTTTGGAGTCAAAACACATCTACCCTAAAGCCTGAGTTTCCTGCCATTTTGAGGAAGAATGTCCTATTCTTAAGGAGGAATTTGGAGCACTTTTTAGAACAAAAAAGAACTTGTGAGAAAAGATTAATTTATGGAGTTGGGCAGATGTAAAAGCATCAGAGAACAAGCTACGTAAAGTAGCATAAGACTATAAATGTTTTTTTTTTTCTTTTAAATACTAGATGAATGGTGCTGCCCATAACACATGGGGGCATTTCCTTTTATTAGCATGGCATTATAAAAACAGCTTTTAAAGATCCATTTGGATTTTTTTTCCTCCACTCCTAGTAGTCAGTTTTGAGGATAGTGAGCAATAGTAGGGGAACTGCTATGTATTTCAACACTTACTTCTTGCATGTGTGTTTTTCTTGACATCAGTATAATTTTTTTTTTTTTTTTTGAAAAACACATTTCTGGAAAAGTAATGAAAGGTGAAAGCTACAGTCTCTGACAGGTATGTGAAGGGTATTGCAACTGCAGATGAGAGCTCCATCTGCCAGAGTGGTTTGCTTCATAGACGTTTATTGACTGTAGTTAAATATTTGGCGGGTGAATTTCAAACATCTTTGTGTTTTGTAACAGGAAAAAACCTGCCGAGTAATCTGTAACATCACATTTTAAAAAGTGAATAGCAACAGACATTGGGGAAAAAAAAACCAAAACATCTGGAAATAATAAAGGATGCTGAAAAACTTAATTTCGACCGAGAAAGGAAAACAGGATGCAGAATGTGTTCTTTACTGTAAACAACATTTGTATGTACTTGCATTCCTGTTTTATTTTTCACTCGCGCATCTCAGTGTTTTGTGATTTGCCCCCTCAGCGTGGCTGCGGTCACACCGAGTAGCTGCGCCTTCCCAGGCTGCTGAATGCACCGTCACTTCCACCGAGCTCCGTGCTGTACCCCTGCATCATCCCCGGAGCCCCTCCAGAGAGAACGGCTTTCTCTCCCCTTGCTTGGCGTAATTTTTTCTTTCTCTGGCGGTCCCTTATCTCCTGGAAATGCCAGATGAGTTTTTAATGGCAGCCTTGGCGGCCGCTTCCTCATGCTCTCTATTTACCAGCGTGCCTCAGGGTCCTGGCTGTTAGAGAAAAAAGTTGGCATCGCGTAAGCTGTTGTTAACGAAACGAGGTTTGTTAAGATGAAGCAAGGTCTGAAAACTTTGAAACTTCCCGGTCTAGAAATAATCAATATCTACTGCTGAATGAGCGGTACCGGCAACCAGAGGGAAAGAAGGGTGTGGAATGGGAGGAAAAAATGATGAGCAAGTCGGAGACCGAATAGCTGTGATTTTTGTTCCATTGCTACACTTTGTTTTGATGAAGTGATTGTGTGGGTGAAGGATACACTGGTAGTTGTGTGTGTCTGAGCTATGACAGTCATTCGTAACTTGTTTGCTCCCTTTCTCTCTCTCTCTGTAAGTGGAGAGGAGAGTGCTTATAAAATAACTAGCATACTGCAAATACTTTTCCTGAACAAAAAGGTCGAGAGTTCAAAAAATAATGAAGGACCAGAGCGGTCCTCCATTGCGAGCTCTTGTTTGCTCAGCAGTGGAGTGAGTGGGCTGTGCCACAGGTCATGGTGCTTTCTTAAAGGCTATAAACTGGCCAAGAATAATGGCCACCACCTCTCTGGGCAGCCTGTTCCAGTGTTCCACCACCCTCAGGGTAAAAAATTTTTTCCTAACATCCAATTTAAATCTACCTCCCTACATTTTAAAACCATTACCCCTTGTCCTATCACAACAGGCCCTACTGAACAGCCTCTCCCCATCTTTCCTGTAGGCCCCCTTGAGGTACTGGAAGGCCGCTATCAGGTCTCCCCGGAGCCTCCTCTTCTCCAGACTGAACAGCCCCAACTCTCTCAGCCTGTCCTCATAGGAGAGGTGCTCCAGCTCTCTGATCATCTTCGGGGCCCTCCTGGTTACTAACAGGAGTAACTTTTTTTCAAATAAACAGTGTTTATCTGTGCCCTGCCAGTGCTTCATTGTACTCAGTTACTCAGCCAGTAGCAACTTATTGCTGGCTTCTTCATCCGTCAGGAGCAGTGGGGAGGAAGAACTTTGGGGACAACATATCCTGCGTAAGGACGCAGTGAGCATTTACATTCAGTGCATGATTTAAAACCATGAAGGCAAGATTAATTATTTACTGGTTGCAGTCCTGCTCTGAGGACATCTAGCTGAGCCCTTTACCAATGATAATTTGTTTGATGAAGTGTAGTTTATTAATTGGTTTAAAGACTCGTACTTTTTCCAGGCTGCCAGCCAATTCAGTGCTTAGCAGATGCATATGTTGTTACTTGGCCTTGACTTGTGTTTCACCAGCATTTTTTCTCCAGTGGATGCTTGTCATCTACCCTTCAATAGGGATGTATTGCTCATCCTTAGGGCTAACTCTACTTTTTTATAAGTCTAATGCTTTTCCACCCCGCCTCTAACTTTACTCTGATGTCTCCATCAGAGTTGAGGGAACTGATGTGAAGTGATTCCTGCCCAGGTCTGGAAAGCATCTAGGACCAATCTGCGCATCCCACTCCTGGCAGGAGGCACCTCAGCTAGCAGCATGGAGTGGGTGATGAGTTGCAGGCCAGTTCTGGTGGCTACAGTATGCTCCCTGCTGCCTCTCACCTGGGGATGCTCATGCGACTGCTCTGTTGCCTGTGCCCTTCGCATGAGGGGAACATCTGCCTTGGAGAGTCCTCAGGAACTGGCCGTTCATTGCACAGGTTACCTTAGTGGGCTGGTTTTGCCTTGATGGCTGTAGGATGTGTACCTTTGCCACCAGCACTGAGTTGCTACAGCTTTTCAACAACAATGTCTCCCCTCATCCTCCTAATTTTGTTCATGGAAACAGCTGCACCATTCTTAGTAAAATGCTGTTTTGTTTAATGGTGGGATGGAGGGGAAACCTCACCTGGAGCAGAGGACTAGTACAGAAAATCTCTGTCCGTATTACAAGCTACAGATAAGTGGCATAGTAGAAAGCGTTATGCAAGCAGTCCTGTACAGCTGTGGGACTTTCTGCTCTCTCTGATCTAGAGGCTGCAAGCATCAGATACTCTGAAGAGCCCACAAAGCTTAGATTTCCCTTAGATACCCAGCCCGGGAGAGCGGTGGGGATTCATGGGGAGTTTATCTGTTTCTACATGACTGTCTCAGTTTATACACGTAAAACACAAAGTACACTAGATTTATGAACTGCATGCACATTTTAAGCTTTGTGTGGTTTGAGTTTTATAAGGCTTGGGTTTCTTTGTTTTGTCTTTCAAGAGAATTTATTTCCATTCATGTCTGTTGCTTCTTCATAGATGGTTTGCGGGTGATACATGTGCCTCAAGTTTCTCCTACAAGATGTGTTCCACAAATCCAGCAAATTGGGTCACCTTTGATGATGAGCCGCTCTTCCAGTCGCCTCAGAAAGCGGTTGATAATCAGAGCAGTTGTAAAGCAAATGGCCTTAAACTCAATCTGTCTAGTGTGCATGAGTCTTCAAGCAGATCATCTTCTACAGGCAGCACTCCACTCTCATCTCCTGTAGTTGACTTCTACCTAAGTCCTGGACCCCCCAGCAACTCTCCACTTACTACACCTACCAGAGACTACCCAGCAAGTCCATGCATCCCAAAGCCAGGGCTTCATATCCTTTATCCTATCCCTGAATGGCCATCGAACATTCATGTTCTTCCATCACCCGGGATTTGCTCATCCCTAACATTGCAGAAACCGAGCAGCCTTCCTTTGAACACCTCACCTAATGAGCATCCAGTTAAGACTTCGGTCGCTAAATCAACAGATGAAGGAAGCCCTAATCCGCCAGGAAGCTGTGAGGAGTTAGGAGAGTTGTCATCGGCACCAGAGCACTTCCCGTACTTCCAGAGCGACTGTGCTTTTTCCAGTCCTTTTTGGAAGGAAGGATGCTCTCTCAGCACGTCATCGGCTACTCTTAGCACACACAGGAAGGACAAAGTGCTTGACAGGAGTATCTGTCATCCTAAAGACAAAGAAACTTTCCATGATCAGAAAAGCCTTAATCAGGGCTCCCTCAGCTACATCTGTGAGAGGCTTGAGCACCTGCAAGCCAATAGCTGTGATGCCACGGGAAGCCCGCCTTTCTCCAGTGCTCACACATGGCACAAGCTCTCCCCTGCCGTCCCATGCAGCCTCTTCAGGAGCCGGAGAGCAGATGGATGGCCGTTCATGCTGAGGATTCCCGAAAAGAAGAACATGATGTCATCTCGACAATGGGGCCCTATTTACCTTAGCGTCCTAACCGGAGGTGTATTGCAGATGTATTATGAAAAGGGCCTGGAGAAACCTTTCAAGGAATTCCAGCTGCAGCCACACTGTAGGCTGTCGGAACCCAAATTAGAGAGTTATAATGTCTCAGGAAAAATCCATACTGTGAAGATTGAGTGTGTGTCGTACACAGAGAAAAGGAAGTATCATCCCAAAGCAGAAGTGATCCATGAGCCAGAGGTTGAGCAGATGTTAAAGCTGGGCACCACAGATTATAACGATTTCACCGATTTTCTCTTAACAGTCGAGGAAGAGCTTATGAAACTTCCTACCATTTCTAGACAAAAGAGGAATTATGAAGAGCAAGAAATGACTCTGGAAATAGTGGATAACTTTTGGGGGAAAGTCACTAAGGCAGAAGGAAAACTTGTAGAAAGTGCCATCATTACGCACATTTACTGCTTGTGTTTTTTGAACGGAAGTGCCGACTGCTTTCTAACTCTGAATGACCTGGAGCTTCAGAAGAGGGATGAGCGTTACTTTGAGAAGGAGGAGGAGGAGGAGAAGAAATGGATTGATATTCTTGATTGCCATTTCCATAACTGTGTCAAAGCACAGGAATTTGAGCAATCGCGAATTATTAAGTTTACGCCCCCGGATGCCTGTAGGCTGGAACTGATGCGTTTCAGTACACAGTATAAGGGGCAAGACCTTCCCTTTTCTCTGAAGGCTGTGGTAGTGGTTCAAGGGGCATACGTTGAACTTCAGGCTTTTATAAACATGTCTTCAGCCGCTCCAATCCCAATGCGTTTACCCTTTGTGAAATACTGTGAAAACATTATGATACACTTTCCTGTTCCCACACAGTGGGTCAAGGCACTTTGGACCATGAACCTCCAAAGGCAGAAGTCCCTAAAAGCAAAAATGAATAGGAGAGTGTGCCTTGGCTCTTTACACGAGGTTGAATCTGATCCTGTAATACAAGTCTCCATTGGAACAGCAAAATATGAGAGTGCCTACAGGGCTGTTGTGTGGAAGATAGACAGGCTTCCAGATAAAAACTCAAGTAAATAATTTGTGCTGTAGAATTACGGGCTTGGGTGCATGTCCTCACTATTTTTACGCTTGCGTACCTCCATTAGCTTCTGTAGTTTTGGTTTTTATCTCTGCGGTGGTATTAGCAGAAGCTGGAATAACCTTTTGGGAATTTTTTTTTTTTTTTTTTAAGCACATTTTCCTAACTTATTCTATAGAGGCAGATGTATTATTGTCAGTAATTGTAAGGTAAGAGTGCGGTGTCATGGAAGTGGATCTCATCATTCTGAGTAAACCTCAAATCCATAGGAAGAAAGAGGGAAGGGTTTATGCTTCGCACATACCAGCTAGGCATTGGTGGAATGGGAAGCAAATGCCGGTAGGTGAAATTCTTTGGCCTCCCAATCTCCCAATGTCATGTAGTTAATAGAAAAGGTAGTATTGTAACTGTTGCATCTTGGCTTTCTAGCATCGTTTAAGAAACTGTAGGTATGATACAGAACTAGAAGGTATTGTGGTCAAACTTGCTGTGGCAAGTTGAGTGTGTCTTTGCAAAGGCTGTTATCTGTTACTTCTTTTACGAGTTCGTGCATTAAGATTGTACATTTGTGGCAGTAAGTGCACTGACAAAAAATGCCTCTCACTTTACTCCTCGTTCTCTCTGATGGTGGTACCTCATAAAAACCTGCAGCAATAAAACCAGCTAACTTTATAGTCATCCATGTGGGAGTTGTTAATTTCCCACTAAGTAAAATAGTTAATTTACCTTAATTTAATGGAGAAAATATTTTTGGAAAATATAAATATATGGGTTTAAAATTCCATATTTTAATCCTTTTACCAGATTAATACCCCTATATAGTACTTTTCTAACGGCATAACAATTCTTGAGGAAGACATTATTCTGCTTCAAGTTCTGTAGAGTGAAGGAACTTGGTCCTTTCCTTGGATATGCATAATGTATATTTGAGACTTTGGGGATCTGTGTAAGACAAGGGCATCTATTAAGGCATTTTGTCTGAAATATCTGTGAAACCTGTACTTTTAAGAAGGGGCTGTCGTAGTTCAGCCCCGATCGAGACCAGACTACGCAGTCTCTCTCTTACTCCCCCCACCCTCTGAGAGAATAGGGGGAGATGATATAAGAAAAATGGCTTGAGGTTTGAGATAAGGACAGGGTGAAAACGCGTAACATTACCATTACGGGCAAAATAGACGTGACTTGGGGAAAACTATTCATTTATTACTAAAACCAGCAGGATAATGAGACAGAGAACAAGATAACCTCTCCCCACCCCTCCCTCTTCCTGAGCTTAACATTATCTCTACTACCTTACCCCCCCGAGCGGCACAATGGAGAAGAGGGAATGGGGGTTCCGGTCAGTTCATCATGTGTTGTTTTACGCCGCTGCTTCATGCTCGGGGGAAGAACTCCTCACATTCCTCCCCTGCTCCTTTGTGGGGTCCCTCCCACGGGCCACAGTCCTTTGTGAAACTGCTCTGGCCTGGGTCATCTCTTCCATGGGGTGCAGTCCCTCCAGAACAGCTGCCCCAGCAGGCCCTCCACGGGCCACAGCCGCCTTCAGGCCTCCACCTGCTCCGGTGTGGGGTCCTCCATGGGCTGCAGGTGAATCTCTGCTCCTCTGTGGGCCTCCATGGGCTGCAGGGGGACAACCTGCTCCACCATGGTCATCACCACAGGCTGCAGAGGAATCTTGGCCAGGAGACACATTACTCTTCCACTTCCATCTTTACTGACCTTGGCGTCTGCAGCCATTCCTCTCACAAGAAAAATTCCTCACAACAGGCTGACAGACACCTCTCAGAATCTCTTCACATCATCCATCTCATCTCCTCTCCACTTCTTGCCAGGCCGGGCGGAGTTGGGCCCAGTTGGCCGCCCGGCAAGAGGCCAGAGGGTGAGGCCTGCCAGGCCCACGAGGCCCGTGCCTCCCCTCTCTGCCCCTTCTCAGCTCCTTCACATCTCCTCTCCTCTTTTTTTTTCCTGTTTTCCCCTTCTTAAATACCTTATCACAGAGGTATTATCACGGGACATTCTGCTACCAATTGGCTTGACCTTAGCCAGCAGCGGGTCCGCCCTAGGCACCGCTGAGTCCACTGAACAAAGGGGAGTTCTGAAAGTGTGAATTATTGCAGGGTTACTGGCAGACAAGAGCTAGTATTTTTACTAACGATGTTGCGTGGAAATGCTCGTGCCTTTTGTGTGCAGATAGAGTCTTGCTTAGGTGATAAGATCTCTCAAACCTTCAACAATTTTGCCTTTCAGTTTCTATGGATGTGCACTGTGGAAGGAAAAGCACAAACACAACTGTGGTCAGACTCAGATACGACATTGTGTTAACGTCATCTGGGTTTTTTTTCCCCTTCTTTTGCTTTGGAAGAAGCTGTGGTTGACCTGAACCTGTGGCTAATGCCATATGGTTTCTCCCAGACTGGCTGAGCCCTCCCTTTTGCACACTGCTTGCTACCTGGGTCTGTCATGGTCTCCGCAGAGAGGATGCTGGAGGCTGCCAAGAAATGGGCAGCGGGAGAGCGGAGGAGACGCAGCATTGGCAGACGAGCTACTGTGAGGCAGGGAGCCAAGCCAAAATGAGTGACTGGGGAGAGAAATGACGGCGAGAGGGAAGATAAGGGGAGGCAGTAAGGGAGGGTTGGGAGAGACTGGAAAATGGACAGAGAGGGCAGAAGAATTGATGGAGAGATGTAGGAGAACCAATGGGCAGAAGATTTTTCAGGTCTTCAAAATCTGTGGGTATGGGTGTCTTGCACTCCAGGCTTCAAGGATTTGCACTGTGCTGCTGTGGCCCCTGTGTTTTCCTAAGGCTGATGGGACTGACTGACTGAGTAGCTTTTAATATTCTTTGTAGGTTTACTTCTGCAAAATCAAGTCAGCAATTTAGTTATGCAATTCTAAAGAAGATCATAAGTCTTCCAAAGTCTTTAATTCTCTGCAGTTCATTCACCTTAAGATTTGATGTTGCATAATTAACTTCAGATTTATGTTATTTGAAAGTAAGAACTGTTTTTTTTTTTTTTTTTTTTGTGGCATTCTACAGTTTTACATTCTTTTCAACCAGTAGCTTAAACTTTTGACATTTGAATAATTCCTCTGGCTGAGATCTGCAAAATAATTTGTATCCTTGAAATCTTCATGCATTTCAAAAAACATTTTGGTTGTAATACTGTCCAGTCAAATTTTAAACCTCTCTATCAAAATTTTTATATGCAGTTAAGAGTTTAAAAATAGAGTTGTCCCAAGGTGTGCAAAAATCTGGAGGCAGTCAATCTAATAGAAATATCTAAACTTTCATAATATGTTTATTGGAGGGAGAAAAATATGCTGAGGTTTTTGCTTTCAAAAAGCCTTTGTCCAGGGCTTAAAATAAAGAGACAAAGAAAATGAAAGGTTGCCTGCAGTTATATTTTAACTCTGTTTATAGACATCAAAATATGTTAGTATCCACTGGTTTCTACTAAAGTGTTTCCTTGGAAGAGTGCTGGCCAAGTGAAGCTGATGTGAGCTGCGAGATACCCCAAATTTTTAAAAGCTGCCTATGGTTATTCAGATATATAAATGGAGAGTTTGGAGGCAGAGTGTTAGCATTATTTAAAAAAAAAAGTTGAAAAGGCATAAAGCAAATTGAATCTACATTTCTGAAATCAGGGCATCTTATAAGGAAATGTAAAACGATGTGATTTCAGCACAGTACTGGGGCCGTGGGGCCAGTCTTTGCCCTGGAGAAACTGTACACATCTGTGCCACTCAGGGAGCTGGGGAGAGACTCGACGTGGAAATGCTGTGCTTTAATCTCTTGCTGTGTAAATTTGTGCCCTGCGGTGTTTCCTGCTAGGACACCTCCATCCTTGGGCCATTGTGTAAAGCATCAGTTCTTCAGCTGATTATTTCTCGTTTTCTTCTGCATGATGGAGCCACGCTGAGGAAGCAGTGACTAAGCCATACAGAGGAATGGAGCCAGGGGAGCATGTGGCTGCTGGCGGCCTTTAGCATCTGAGCATGGACTGAAGTGTTGGAGGTGATGTGGTTCCCAGTAACCATCAGCTGCTGCTCTTCTTATTTTCTAAACTGTCTGGGTGGTAACTCCAAGCCATGACTTTGTTATGTAGGCTCCACCTCTGCCCAGCCCCCTCTTTCGGGCATCAGCACCATTGCAAGCTGCTCCTTGTCAGCGGTACCTTCCCGCTCCCCTGTTTCCTATGCATTTCTCCCAGAAGGTTGGATAAATGCACCCTCTAGGCATAGCTGCAGGAGTTGTTAACTTCTAACAATCCTAATGTAAACCCATTCTTAGTAATTGTTGATGTTTTCATGTTCAAAATAAGACTTTCAGAACTGCACCTATCCTGGCAAAAATAGAATTACTACTTCACTAAAATAACCAGCACATGTTTTTGGCCTAAATTGCTTGGCTTTGTGAGCCTTTCTCAAATCAAGGTTGCTTGAATGCTACTCATACAGGTGAATAAAGGATAGATAGTGTGAGTAAATGCAGCCAAGTTAGATTATGATTTGTTTCTGAAGCGCTATATAAATACTAAATGACAGTTTGAATCTAGTTTCATAGTTCGACTGATTTATTTGTTTGTTTTGGGTTTTTTTTTGTTGTTATTCTTCAAAGAAAGAGAGCAACAGTTTGCAACATTTTTTAGGAAGTAAGAACCAAATTTTCAGCTGTAAAACAGGAAGGGCTTAGATCTCTAAATTCACAAAAGTGCCTAGACACCTAAGCCCCAGGGCTTCTGTCTCCTAAGTTAGCTAGTAAAAGCTCAGTAATGTTTCCAAATTATCTGATTGCCTTTCAGGAGTGATTTGATTCCATCAGGCCGGATGATCATGTCTCCACAATGCCTGATGCGCCACATTTTGGATAGCTGGGCTTGCATCTGAATATGTCGTCTTAGCTTCCACTGGGCAACTGTACAGACTTGCACCATGCCTGATTCATCCAACTTGTCTTTCCACACCACTACCTTTTCTCTTTTCTGGCCGACATCTTGCTTATTCAGCAATACAGGTTTTGTTTGCAAAAGGATCTTGTACATGCAGCCTCTCTTTCTTCTAACTCCAGTGTAATTCAAGGCCTGGGAAACTAGTTTCATGAAGCAGAGATAACAAGGATTGGCCAGTTTTAAGTTAAAAGTAAGGCAGTGCTCACCATCTTCCGATGTGTTGGTTGATTGTTTTGTTGTCTGACAGCCGATGGGAAGAAGTTGCTCCACCCTCCTACCACAGCCCAGCAGTGGGCAGAGAAACTTTTCCGCAAGTGAAGTGGTGAGTACCTCCTTCTGACATTGGTGTTGGTACAGGAGATGGATGGGCTGGGGGAAACCCTTTGTTTTGGGAGTTGGCAAAAGGGTCCAGTGGAGGCTGCTCCAGAGGACCCGGGGCAGTAGCCTTACCCACATCCAAAAACTATCATCTCTGCCTTCGCAGGTTACCACCTAGGGGAAAGAAAGAATGCCAGAACTCATTGGATCCCAACACTGAGATCACCTCATGGATGTACACTAGCTGGAATGCAAGCCCAGAGATTTTTTTAAGTGCCATATGGTACTGAACCACAGCTGTGCCCTGTCTTAACACAGCAGCTTTTAGTAGCAGGCCAAAAGGAATGCCTCATTTAGGCCTGGGCTCAGTGCAAATCTACCATCTGACATTTACCATCAGATACCTGTCCAGGAAAATTCCAAGCAGTGGTTATTTCTGGATTCCATTTCTCAGAAGACAAAATAATTTTCCAGACAATTCCCATTTCTACTTGTTTCTCTATAGACTTCCATCCCACAACAGGAAGATGCTGAATCTGATCTCCAAAAGCCCTTAGATCTACACCAAACAAGATGCCACTGCTCTTGGACAAACTCTTTCTCCTCAGAGAAAAGTCAACCATAGCCCCAGAGGCAGAGCATACCACTTTCCTGGCCAGGGCATGATGTACCATTTTAGTGTTGTAGCTGCTGCTATGAAGGACCCTTCTGTTGTTGCTGACATCATGCAATCTGCCCATCCCAAACCACCCAACAGCACAAAGACCAAGTCAAGTAAGTGTGCTGCCAAGCTGCATCCCAGTACCACCGCTGGAGACTGGAACAGGTCCTGGAAGCCAAGTGGAGCGCATCTTGGGTGGGTTGTAGAAGCACAGATGGGATGACGTCTCACAGTTTGGCTGTGAAATGGGGTGCTGCTTCTGGTCTCCTTCACCGCTGGTTCCGCTGTCACCATAGCTGTTGCTGGGACGATGGCAGATTCATGGTTGGAGAGGCCCACTGCAACAGGACGCTGGTTCCACTATGTCCAGACAGTCTGGAAGAGGGACCATGGATCAAAAGAGTGCTAGTGGAGGAGAAATGGGCTTGGCCACAGCAAGAGATGACCAGCAGCAGATGGTGGACAAGGCCCACATCACAGAGGTGTACAGTCACTGTGTACATGAGTGACAAAGCGCCATCTCCTCCTCACATTTGTTTAGTTCAACTTCCTTCTTAAGGAGCTGGCGAGTGGTTGTAATATTTGTTTCTGACTTTGTTCCCTCCTCTATTTCAGTAATAAATTCCCTAATGTTGTAGTTTTACCTGTCTCTGTGTATTGTGTCACTGTCCTGAGACTTCAGACACATGCTGCGTGCCCCTGCCATTGCACTCCTTTGCCTAAGAGCTTTATGAGCTTGCAAGCTGGGAATCTTTGTGCTTTAGTGCCTTGAAGGACCCTGCCCTGTAGTGTGCTCCAAGGTGTGAGTAATGTCTCACACACGCTGGGAGCACTGAGCTCGCACAAATTGCAGTCGGTACGTCCTCCACTCCGTACCAGCCTTGCCGTACCAGCTGCATGGGTGACTCTGAGCCCAATTTGTGTGCAAGTGAATTGAGTGGTAGGCTTTTACATAAAAAGGAGGTGACAGTCCTGCTGCTTTTGGTCATGGGCCATGGTTTGGGGGGTGGTTGTCGTTTTTTAACCCTGTATGGGTTGTAAAGTGTTGTGCCTTGACTGGTGGGGCAGGCAGGTTGCAAAGTCTTCCAGGAGAGGTCCTCTCTCCAGCCTGTCCTGCTTGGTTAGGTTTCCTTCCCTCTGTGCTGGCTTGGTGATGGCCATTGCTGGGCACCTGCTTCTCCACGCCCACCTTAATGGTGCTATTATAGTGGACATATTTAGGGGAGCTTCATTCCCAAAACTCAGGACCCACACATATTTTTCTAGCAGTCCATTTTATGAATCTGCCCTTGCATTTATGAGTGTAAGTTGTATTACCTCTTCCTATGATTTCTGTAACGAGCTCCTTATGAGTATGTATTAGAGCTGTGCTTTGGTAGAAAGAAGCAGCTAGTCCCATTTGGAGAATTGCTGCTGGCTCGTCATCGTGATACTCATTTCTTTAAAGACGCCTGGGTGACTTCATGGCCAGCGGCTGCTACTCTTCCACAGTGCAGGACTCTAGATGATGTGTATTATAGCATTATTTTCTGAAATCCAGTTCAGGTTTTCTTTGAACGTTACAAGTAGTTATGTAAAGAAGCAGCATTTAGGATAAAGATCAAATGCAATGCACTGCTGGAAGCAAGCCTGCAGAGGATGCCTGTAAATCAGCCACTTAGGGAGTCCAGATGGTGAAGGAATGCACTAGCCCTTGTCCCCTGTCCAATGATGTGCCCCTTGTCCAAAGTGGTGGCTGTAAATGCTTCTGTGTTTCTGTGTGCGTGCCTTTGGGGTCAACCAAACAGAAAGAGAAATGCTTGCAGTCAGCAAACAGCTTTTAAAGCTACTGATTATTGTTGTTATTAAACATGGAAAAAAAGAAGAGAGGAGGAAAAGAGTTGAAGGCTCCTCCCATCTGAAGTTTAGAGGCTGACAATCCAAAGGACAATTCCTATTCCTTTCACCCACGCCTTCCCTCTCCTTGTCTTCCAGGCAGTCAAGTTTTACCTGTGCCATTGAGTGTAACAGCAAGGATGAGAGAGGGAATTATTAATTATATTAATTATTTAAGTATATAGTAAGTATATAAGTATATAAGGAAAAGAAAATGTTAAATGTTTTCATGAGTATGATTAAGACAAGCATGAATTTCATGCTCTTTAAGCCTTGATTTTTGGGGACCCATTGACTTCATCCTGGACTTGGAATGAAATCTGGAGGATGGTTTATTGAGTTAGACTTTGTTCTGGTGAAGTTGGAAACGTGTGTTTGACAGAACTCTGACCATCGAACTGCTCAAATGCAAATTATCTCCTAAAATCAGACCTGTCTCGGGTAGGCTGTGAGGCAGGTTGCAAAGAAAACCTGCAGCATAGACCAGAGGATGCACCTAGCCTAAGGCTCCCAGGAGCAATGAAGATGTAGCTTTTAAAATTTATTTTTGCCTTATGAAATGCCCATGAGCCTGTGGATGTGGAGTTTTATAGTGATTTTTTCCACGGAATGGATAAAGCTCAGTGTATGTTAACTCCATCTTCAGTATTTCCTTCATTCCAATACGAAATCGATTTCTGTCACCAGAGAAAATGAGCGCATAAAGAATGGGACGTTTTTGCCTGAACTTTGAGAAGCTGTTCAGTATAATGGATAAAACATAAACTGCCAGGCTTGCCTTTGACAAAATATGGCCAATCCTATCTCTGGTTTTTTTTCTGCTTGCAGCCAAATGGTATTTAGTTGTCTATGCTGATGCCTAAAATCCTGGAGAGGAGGGGAAATGGAGAATTACTGTTTTTTGCCTTCAAGAATTTGGAGAGGCAGCTACGACAGAAATTATTCTTCTTTTAATTA
This sequence comes from Tetrax tetrax, assembly GCA_009806455.1. NCBI lineage: Eukaryota > Metazoa > Chordata > Aves > Otidiformes > Otididae > Tetrax > Tetrax tetrax. Next base: position 348,734 of record WHYT01017380.1, on the reverse strand, counting down.
GTATTATACTATACTGCTTTCATGCATGTAGTGAGCCTGCTGACCTTGGTTTCTTTGGAAAGCAGGCTTTCCACCCCACTGTTCCTGTGTGCCAGGAGGAGGAGAAACACTTTCCCTTACCATTGCCACATATAAAAAATGCTAAAGCAAGTGGTCCCTAGGATCTAAGGCGGGATTAAAGTAATTTAGGATATGCTGCCGTACATGGGCAGTCCTTCAGGACTCTGCTTTATAACGTGACAGTTACTTCAGTAATGCTTTTGTTGGGAAGAAATGGGGTATGTTCTTTTTCTGTAACAAACCAAGTTAGAAAGGGAGTGCAGGTAGCCCCTGGCAGCTGGGATGTATCTTGTTTGAGCAGCACTCTGAGCTGCGCCTTTATCTTCCTGCCATAGACAGGAAGACAGACACACTGTAATAAATGATGTTACACAAGATAGCTGTAATACTTGACATGAACACTCCAGTAAAATTCCTACAGCAGAGAGCTCTGGAAAGCGTGGTTGTTGGACGCAGGACGGCATCTCTGCCTTGGCTAAGCTGAGATCTTCCAATTTTTATTTTCCTAAAAGAGTAAGAAATTTATTTTTAAGAGAAAAATGAGACTCTTCCCTAATAGTCTGAATTTAGCAACCAATCCCTAAGTTTGTAATATTCTTCTCTTAATCAGAAGCTGGGAGGATCTGGTGAATCCTGTGCAAATTAATTTGGAAAACTGCAATGATGGTGAAAAGTGTGCTGAAGTAGAGAAAAAATGAGTAAGGGGCCATCTTATGCCCAAGTAGGAAAAGGTTATAGATAGCATAATCTTGTATCATAACAGCAGCTCTGCATTAATAAAAGATAGACCTGTGCTCTCGCTATCAGCTTAACCTTGCACTGGAAACAAAGAAAATATAATTCACTGATGGTGTTTGCGTTTTTTTTTTTCTTTTCCAAGGTTCAGATCATCCACACAGCCTGTCTTACAAACTGGAACTTGGATCAGACCAGGAAATCCCATCTGACTGGTATCCATTCGCTACTGTCCAGTTCGTTGTTCATGATACCTGTGCCTCTGGAACAGAAGTCAAGTCACTGGGCATAGAGAGTGATGTGCAGCCCCAGAAACACGTGATTCAGAAAGCTTTTTACAATTGCCAGGTATTTTCAGTGTTTTTCTCCTCTTCTTCCTCCCCGCTCCCCCAAAGAGTATTTGCAAGGCAAATGTGCTTTGAAACACATCATCTTGCTTGCACTTGTGATGACTTTCGCAAAAGAATCATTAAAAAATAATTCCTTGTCTGATCAAAGATGATGCTGAAAAACAGAACTGCAAATGCAGTGTTGTTTGTCCTCAGTTGAGCTATTTTTGGGAGTAGTGGTTTTGAAATCTGTCGGGTCTGGAAATGCTTTGATCCTGTGTCAAAGCTTTTATTTGTGCAGATCACACTTTCAGTGCCCAATTATTTGTTAATTCTACCTGTTGTGGTTTTTTTTTTTTTATTTGTTTGTTTGTTTTCTAACTACAGGTTGAAATTGAAAAGAAGTGGATTAGGCTTGATGGAGAAGATCCAGATAAGGCTGGCAACTGCCTAATGCAGTAAAAGAGGACAGGAGGCATGTCATAGGATATTAGCAGGAATCAATTTACATAGGAAATTCTATTGTTAGAAGAAGCGCAGTGACCTAGTTTAGGATAAACACGGTCATTGATTTTTTTCCTTTTTTTAGTGCTTTCGGGTTTGATTCTGCAAACCAGTACTGGTTTGACTGGCCTGCATTCAAGTAAACTTCCTGTCCTGGGAACAGTGGTATGAGTAAGGTCTCCTTGTAAAGAGTTGCAGGATGTGAGCACTTAATTGCCTGATTGTAATATATTATTTTTCTGTTGCATATCTGCGACTTGGGAATGATCTCATACTCCATAGTGAAACCTAATGGCACTACTCAAAGAGTTCATGTCAGTTGGACATACAATATTCAGCAATAAAATCTGCCAGAGCGCTTATGTGCACACCAGCATCTGTGTAAGGTCCAGCAGGAGCAATTACATTTTTTTAGTGGTGTTTGAAAACCAAAGTCCCCCATGTTTCTGCTCCCCTCGATATATGTGAACAGAAAAAGTCGTAATATTATACTCGACAAAAGCCTGAATTAATGAGTTGGAAACTGGGTGATTTCATTGGTAAAATGGGAACAATTCCTCCACAATAATATTCTTCATTTTTCTGTGGCTGCGAGTGTTTCCTCCCCAGCACTTTATAGGTTCACTCAAAGTAAATCTCTTGGGCAAAAAACCATATGGAGATGTGATTGAAATTTCTGTGCCAGCATTAGACAAATCTTTTTCACTACTGCAGCAAGTGAGACAAGGGGCGGATCCCTAGCAAGCATAAATCAGTCCAGGCAGATTTAATTTGATGAAGCTTTGAGAATTTACACCAGTGGAGAGTTTTCCCCACAAACTGGGGAGAAGAAATAGCTGCTTGCTGCCATTTGCTCTGGGTCTCCTTTAGGATGCAAGTTCCAGATTTTGGGTTGAAAACTGCAGGAGCTGTTGCTTTCAGTAACTTTTAAGACAGAGGGCATGCTTTCCATGCTTGGGAAGGGAGATGTTTTCATGCTGCTGGCTCTAAAGGCATTTTCTGTGGAAAACAATGCAGGGACAGACTATTGCAAGGGAAGTGAAGCTGTGATGCTTCATCAGGCAACTTGAGCTACTAACGTCATATCAATGTGTTAACTGTGTTTTCAACAAATTATTGGCGTTTAGGGACCGGTTTTAATGCTTCCCCTCAGCCATTATTCCCTTTGACATTTTCTGCAGGCTGTAATTCCAGGTCTGAAAAAATCTGATAAATTAAAAAAAGGTCCTGATAAATTTTTTTTTTTTCCCCTGCAGTTTTCCTAAAATTATCCTTACTTCAAACTGAAATTAGTGGAGAACAAAAATACAGTAATGCACAAAGGCTCACTTTATATTTTGTCACAGCTTGTAACTGTTATATGAACACTGTGTAAAAATACAGATAAATGTTATTCCCGTAAACTAGAAATATGTGGGATATGCACTGAGAAAATTACCAGTCTGAGGAAACAGAAGGCCATAATATGAACCTAGTTCATCACAATAAACTATTCCCCCCATTTGGAAACTGAGAATGAAATGGGTAATAGATGCTATAGCAGGTCCTCAGGGCAGGTATTTTATGGGTATTGCATTGCCAAAGCCCCAAATAGACTGTTACGGTATTTTGGCTCCTCTATATATCCCTTTTTATTAGCAGATTATATTGTTATAAATCTAAGCAAGCGTTTGAGTGTAGTAGTGATCCAAATATGTCTCAGCTGTTGCATCTTCCATGCGTGTTTTGACTTGAGAAGCCATTAGCACCTTCAAGTCATATTTGGTTTGTTTTATTCATGTTTAATTTTGGTTTATATTCTTCTCAGCTGAACTAAAGGGCACAGTGTACGCTAGGGCAAAATGTTTATACTTAGCATCACGGCAGAGCTCTGCAGTTTTCTGAAGTCCCTGGTTATGCTAGAGCTACAGTATCTATTAACCTCTTTGCTCAGTAAGGTAGAGGAAGCAAAATACATGCTGCAGATACCTGCACTAACCTTTGTCTGAGGCTGACTTGTTTTGATTGACATTAACACTGCTAATTCAATAAATCTGTCAGCAGTGGTTATTGTTCAAAGCCTGTCTTGCCCAGCTGGCCCCTATTTTTCTGTTTTTAAGGGGACAGCCAGGCTGTTCTGGGACTCTTTTGCCTCAGGATTCCCATTTGCAGCACTCATTTCTCGGGCACATGGTACCTGGTGGTGTTACGGGTCCTGCAGAAGCAACAGCTGCTTTTAATCTGTCAGATGTCTGCTGTATCTCAGGATGTGTTCAAGCAGCTCATGTAGCATTGACCCCTCAAGAGATGAGCTATTGTTTTGAATGGCTCAAGTGATGAGCAGCCACATTAGAATTCTTTCCTGCTAGTATTCTTTCCTGCTAGTGAGTCTCTTTTATATCTGGTATGGTGCGAACAATCGTTCAGCCTTACTGAACTCGTTAATGTAAAATGGTTGAGCTACACCTTTATATATGTTGCAGACTCTTGTATTTCCATCTGAGGCCTGCAAGACTTGCCATTAACTTAAATCAGAATTAGATCAGGATCACAGGGAATTAATTCCACAGAAATATTGTCACACTGAAAGAAAGTTACTCTGGTCACTGCATGGCTTTCAGTTTAAACCGGACAATTAGTGCAGCATGAGGCTGAATAATTACTCTGTTCAGTTGCAAACTGATGTTTGCATGCCTGTCAGAATGTTTAAAAATAGGCTGCAGTTTAATGAAAAAAAGTTTGGGTGGTCTTGACTTTTTTTCCCCCCATCAAATTCTAACTTCTTATTCTATTGCAACATGCTAAAGCAGAAACACTCCGGCTTCCCCTTTCTAATATTTCTTCTGCATTCTCCAATGTCCTTTGAATACAACCTACTGAACAAATATTCTCAATACTTAAGACTCATTTGCTAACATTTTCTATGAAGGCTAGAGCAGGTGATAGCGAGTGAACATACTGGCTTTGATTCTTTAGAAATCAGGGCTCTAAGTAGTCTAACTGCAATTTGGGAGGGGAATGGAGATAAGGAACAGTTGCTATAAGCTGTTGTGATGATCGATGTCCAGCTAGCAGAAGGACTGGAGCTTTAAATACCCCATGAGGTGCCCTGGCATTGTGCAAGGAACCAGGTTTCACACGTATCTGATCTCTGCTGCCACAGCTAGCGCCTGCAGTCACTGAAATTCTTCCAACTGTTTGGGTCACTTAAGATGCTGACACTTCGCTAATTTTTACTACAGGGTAGTATTTAGATATTATCTGTGTTTCCTTCACAAAGGACTAGCAGGGTTTGAGATATTTTGTATTGTAAACAGAAATCAATGAGAACAGCTATTTTTATAGTGTGTTTGCCTTATTTACTAAGTGTCGTATTTGCTGAAACTGACAAACTTTATCTTTGCATTCATCTTTCTCATACTAGTTGTATTACTGTAGGTAAATAGTACTTGATGTAATTTTGGATTCAAACACCCATTGAAGTCAATGGAAGTCTTTTAACTGACAAAATGGGATCTGCATCAAAGTCTCTAAGAATAAAGGAGAGGCA
>WHYT01017380.1:239729-331709 GCA_009806455.1 Tetrax tetrax | reverse complement strand
AGAAAAAAAAAAGGAGAGGAAAAAAAAAAAAAAAAAAGAAGAAAGGAATAGTGGTAATGGGCAGAAAAAAAAAACACTGTAGAAAATTCTTGATGCTAGTAAGTAGGCAACCTGCAATGCTTGTTATTCCAACCAGAAAAGAGCATGAAAGAGAGGAAAAGAGGTGTTACTGGGTGTCAAACTTGAAGCTTTGCAGTGATTGGGAATGATGATCTGGCTGCCCCTGTGTAGCAGCTCTCAAGAAATGAGGACGATGGTGCGCTCCATTGAAAATAATGCCAAGCTGCTGTCATCTTTATGCTCCTTGCTTTTTTTTTTCCTCTAGATTCTGTATTAATTGTCCAAAAGTACTTTACATCTGAAAATGTGTTTTCATGTGTTGCTTTTAGTTGTATTTATTTTACTTGGACTTCTTGGCTGTAGTACTGGTGTCCACACCTCTATTTTACATTTATTTGTCTTTTTGTTGACTGAACACAGTAACTAACTGCTGCAGTTAGTAGTTCTTAGCTATAATTCTGATAACTCTGAAGCAATGCTGTTATTCTTAATGGAAAATATAATTTTATTTGGGTCTTTTGTCAGTATAAGTATAAACAGATCATGCTGATAATCTTGTAATAACATTTTGTAGATTGCCTATTGATTAAAAAAATAAAGTTGTATTTCAAACTAGCAGTTTCTTGTTTCCTCACTAGAAATTTATCAAGCTTGTTTTACATCTACTATAATTAACTGGTTGATCTCGTATCATCAGGTATTGCAGTTTATTAGAAAGAGCAGTTCTTCTCTGTGTATGAGTGGAGGACATCACTCCTCGTGTTAGATAAAGCTAGTTGCAGAAAGCTGAACGATGCACTATATTCCATTAGTGATCACTTATGGCAGGCCCTTTTCCTGCCTTGTTTGCATAACAATAGTAAGCCAAAGAATACCGTGGGTTTTGCTATTGAGTACTTCCTCCAGTCTCTCTGGGATATTTGAATATAATGTAGCGACAAATGTTTAAGACTTCCACAAATTTCAAAGTCTGTTCTTAAAATGAGCTGTTACTAGCGAAATGGTGAAACCTCTGGGATGAAATACGGGAATAAGGTAGAGGTTTGTGGGGCAGGATTCAAAGAATGGGTTTCAAGTACAAAATAACCATGCCGCTTGTCCTATGCTGCTGTCTCTGTAGCAAATCAGTCAGCTATTCTGCGAAACACTGTGAAATACAGTTAACATCCATTTTCACTTCACTGGTGTTCCGTCCTTCAGTGAGCACCTGCAAATGGAAAGCAGGTGTCTAGCAGAAGTATAGTCCCCTTCCAAAGCATAAACAGTTCGTAGTGTTTAGAACAATCAGTGAACAATGTGATTCAGGTACATGAAAAAGTGAGATGGTAAATTGCTAGAATACAAGTGAAAACATGAAAACATTTTTTTGGGGGACAATTTCCTAGTATGTGCTATACCTAGTATGTGCTGTTTTATAGCCCTGTAAAAAAAAAAAACCTAATTTTTTTACAATAACAATCATAACACGTTGCAAGTGATGTTCATGGTCCCTGCTGAAGCCTTACTGATAGAAATAAAAGAAAAAGCATCGTCTCAAATTCTACTCTGCCATCCCCCAAAAACCTAGTGTGATTAGGTATTTCTGGTTGTGGGTGTGTACCGTCTAGCATGACATTGCTTTGAGACGGCCTTTTTGGTTTAATATAGAGTAACATTCACTTGCATTTCCATATTGAACAATAAAAGTCTGAGGGGAAAAAATCAGAAGCGGGGATGTGCGGGGAGTGGAAGAGACCCATGATGAGTGACTGGTGGTGGAGGTAAGAGGGAGGAGGCAGGGAGTGAGCAGGAGTGAGCAGGGAGCTGGCAGAAGGAAAGGGCAGTGGGCAGAGTTCGTTTGCACAGGCTAAGGAGAACCGCTGCCTCTCTAAGTCAAGGCGAAAAGTTTACCTAGGAACTGAAGTAGGAAAGCGGTGAGGAATTCATGCGGAGAAGTGCCTTCAAGGGAAGGTATTGAGAACAAAGTTGTGAGTAGATGCAAGGGGAAGAATGAACTGAATGCTCTCCTTGGGTGGGGAGGAGGAGGAATTGGGAGCAGCTGAGGAAGCGGGGACATAGGCAGAGCCACCGGAGACAGGGCAAGGTGGCTGTGAGACTGATGGGGCACTGTGAAAGGTGCCCTACCTGAACTAGCTGAGCTGGTGCTCTCCCTGCTTTCATCTAGCACATGCTGCCATTACACTCCAAGCAGAAGAACTTGCTCAGCCTGTCCTGAGCATCCCTGTACAGCTGTTGGTAATGGTAACCTCTCTTCCTGGACAGGAAGATCTTGCTCATGTAAGGGACTAATGACACAGTCATGCTATAGGAGATGCAAGGAAAATACCAAATAAAACCCAGCAGGGGAACAGGGAGGTTTTAAAGCAAGAATGTAGGTATTACCCTGATTATACCCAGAGGTATGCTACTGCTGTAACCTTATTGGACTGCCCTCTAGGAAGGGACCTCTGTCTGTCAAGTCATCTGTAATGCTGAGTATATTTTACTGTCTAAATGTAAGTCCTGACACCAGGATTTAGATGGCAGTTCATCTGAAAATGGAGGGAGCCATCCACTGCCTGGAGAGAAAAGATGAAAGGCTGTTTTAGTCCCCTTCATGGAAAGCCACAGCATGCTAATTGAAATGGTTTCCACAGAGCCATGGGAACAAGTTACTGAATATTTTTTGCTGCTAATTGTGTGATTACTATTGTCAAAAGGGGTGTGCAGCAGATCTACTCAAAAGTAAGAGCTGGAAAAAAAAAAAAAGAAGAGTGAAAAGGCATGTACAGTCAAGTATTAGGACAGCAGAAGCCCAACCACATTTGGTCTGAAAGGGAAGCTCGGGAAGATGACATTGAGTAAATATTGGGGTCCTCACATAAATGCTTCCAAGACCCAATACCGCAACATAGGTTAGTCTCCATACATCTGAGTCATTCTTTAGTAGAGTTAAACTGGCATCAATTAGGCAGTAAAAAGGAGAACCTGTTTGCTAAACTATGCTTTGACCTGTCTCTCAAGGTCACTTGCCGGATGATTTTAGCAGTATGGTTTGTGCTGCAAAACCCACTGCTGGTGAAAGGGGCTACTGTGGTCGCTCAGCCTTACTCCTCTCCAAATGACGAAATGCAAAGTTAGACAGAGCAAATTGGCCTTGACCAAAACACGCTGCTCTGCTCTTATTTAACTTCACACTAGAACTGCTGGACTTCTGTAATTGTCTACTCAACTATGAACTTCCAGCAGCTAATCCAACGAAGGAGGAACGATGTTTCTGGCACGTACCCTCCCGCTGTACCCTGCCTCTGTGTGGTTTTGCATGCCCCTGTGGCTAGTCCCTCTCCAACGGCGCTGGGGAGCCTGGGAGCAGGGAAGTGGTAACTACAGACAGGCGAGGAGGGCGTGGGATTTCAACCTCTGACGAAGGGAGTAAAACAAGATGGCAAGCTTAGAGAGCTTAGAGAGCGATGAAAGCAAAAGCAATAGACAAAAGGGGAGGGACTGAGGCTTTTCTTGGGAGGGCAGCGCAGGAGGTTGGGCCTTTTCTTAGGGCGACAGGGCGGGATGTTGGGGTCTCTCTGGGGAAAGGGGGTTGCTATAAACATCTGTACATCATACCCGGGGAGACAAGACAGACAGCAAAGGAGAGGACAGGAAACGCTGAGCAGGGCACCAGCAGGAGTGCGGTAGAAAGCAGGGACAAGAATAAGGACAGTGAAGTGGCTGGTGGCTGCTATTGCCATTTGGTGCTTTCTCTCCACATAAGGCATATGTATCAGGGTGAGTATTTAGGAGAGGCACGGCTTTTTTAATCCTTAATTAGGCTTATTCATACTACTCAAGTCTCTTGGCTTATCAAGGGGCTGAGATATACAGTACTATTCAGTGTATTCAATCCATCAGGACTGCCATTTTTATATAGCAGTTTGTATAGGTCAGAGCCCTTCTTATGCCACTCAATGTCCTGAAAATTTGTCATTAAATTGAATTAAGGGACAGCTCTTTCTACGGTTCCTCTGATAAAGTGGTTTAAATCAGGTAAAAAAAAGAGAGGCCCTTGAAGAAACAGGAGTCACACATAAATGAAAGAGGAACAAATCACAGGTCCTGGTGTTATCTGTCTCAGGACTCTGACGGAAATGATGGAGCTTATAACCAAATCATGCTGTTAATAAAATTGGTTATGAGACTGGAGTGCTATGTATCTATGAATCAACAGCTGAAAACAAGGGGAACATGTTAGAGAACATCTTTAAAATGAAATTACAGTTCTGCCCATGTCAAGGCATCTCATCTCCATGAGGATTGCCTAGACTCCACAACCGATTCCTGCTAAGAATGATTACTTTTGCTTGGAAAGAAGGGCAAGATGGTATTTGTAAAATATGCCTTGAGAAAGAATTCTGCAGTCCTGCGGTTGAGCAGCAGTGTTCCTCTACAGCAGCAATGCTGGAATTAAACAGAAGAGGGCATTCATTACCAAGCATCTGAGTTGCTGAGGGCTCTCCGTTTCTAGGGGGAAAACATTTGAAAACGGTATTTTTTTTTTTTTATGATTAATAAAGGTTCATCATCCAAAAATAAATCTTCTCTAGACATCATGTACCAAGAGGAGTATAAATAATTACAAATTAAAACCTGTCCAGTAAACGAATGTTTGAGGTGCCCTTAAGCAGCACTATCCCAAATGCTGAAAAAAAACCCTGAAAAATCAGGAGGGTTTGAACAGCATGCTAATCTTTTTGATAGCCTGAGTTCTAAAACTCTTGTGAGCTGTTAAAGAGCCTGCAGTGGGGAGAGTTGGATCAGAAGCTGAACCAAGGCTGATGAAACCTGGATGCTGTTCCTGACTGCCATTTGTGAACTTGAGCAAGAAATTTGGTGTGTCTGCCTCAGTCTCTTCTCTTAAAAATGGGGTTAAATGTTATCGAAATTCATAAGCATGAAAATGACTACAGGGTTGCACTTTATACTGTAGGACACTGATATTAGGTTAAGATCACCAATATCAAAGCTAGCCAGTCAGTATGAGTAATGCTATTCACAGATTTATTTTATTTTATTTTCCTTGCTCAGAAATGATTTAATTTTTTCGGTGTATACCAGGCTTTCTCGTGCTGTTTAGCGGATGCACTGCTTGCAATGCTTGGATGAAAAGACACCTTCTCTAGGAATTTGTAAAAGACCTCAGATGAAAGTGTAAGTGCTCTGGTTAGCAGGAAGCACGCTCTGCAGCTTCCCTGTGCAGCTTGGAAAGTTGTATTCCCATTCCCAGTTTTTACTTTCCCCCCAGTGATAGCTGTGTATCATCAGCAGGCTTAGTCTGCTGCCCCTTGCATGAAGGGAGCTGACACATTGACCTTGGTGATGGAGCTTTGGTGTTCACTGCAATATAAGTATAATTTACAACACAAGGTGTATGCCCACAGTGTAGGTGGGATGTGCTCAGAACATGCAAATACAGACACGTGGTCAACCTGAAGTGCAGGTGAAGATCATTTACTTTGGTCTGCAAATTTTCATGTGGACATCGCAAAAGTAGCCCAACCACTCTCTGAAGCAGCTGAGAAGTCTTTTCATATCAAGCTCCCCAACCTCTCTTTCTTTTTGAAGTTAGGCATACAAATTGTTCCAATTTCAAGGCACTTTGTAATCCCTAGATAAACAAAGGTTGGCAGAAAGTGGAGAACTCATTTATAAATCTTTCTGCACTTCCACCTTTCTAAAACTGCTGTACAGCATGCTGGCAGATAGATGGCTCTACATCAGGGTTATCTGTCTGATGAGTAAGTCGCAGCCAGCTGCAGGATCACCATCTGCAAGCTTCAGGGCCCAGTGAGATCCTCAAGGCTGCAACTTCTTCCTGCTGTCTCTGCTAGCACGACAGGACTAACCAGACAGGAGAAGAATAATGATGCTCTTGGTATCCACTATCCCAGAAAAGTGCTTTTAAAAAATATGTTTTATTACTGAAATTATTTGATAAGCAAAGCAACACGGCTTGCCTTTTCCTTGTGATGATGGAGGGCATACAAAACAGCTGAATATGCAACTGCTGTTTAATTCAAGACCCAGACAGTGTCATTAAACATATTTTGTTGCAGAGCAAAATTATTTCAATAGCAAATTGCATTTGTCTCACTCCTGAAAGTGCAACTTACAATATTATTATGGATGTTGCTTCTTTTTTTTTTTTTTGTTGTTGTTGTTGTAGGTGTTAGTCTAGCTATATAATTAAGGGTCTGTCAGTATTTTCATTAAAATATTTTCGTTTTTCAGGATGTGTAAGTCAGCCTTAAAAATTAAAGCTTAATGAGTGAGTGTTCACTTCACAAGCCAACTAGCACTGTAACTGCATAGCTACCTAACAATGGAAAAGGAAAGGAAAAAGAGAAGATGATGTTTCTAGGTTCTCAGGATCATCAGGGCAACACCGATCCACGTAGAGACAGAAGGTGTATAAAGACCGAAGTATATATTCTCCTACATATATGAAATTAACAAACACTTTCCCAGATGAGTAACTGCTAAATTGGTAAATCTCTGTATTAACATATGAACAGATTGCTGCAAATGTAAGCAATAATTTGAATAGTTGTACCAGATTGCTGCTACTTAACTGGTAGCTTAAGCTATCTCCCTGTTTATGAGGTAGTAATGACTTCAGAGTTTATTAGAGCAAAATAATATGCTTTTGTAGCCAGATTTCCTAGGTACATTTTTGCATTATGGGGCAACTGTGGTTCTCCAGACAAAGCCTCCTTTCCCCCATGCTCGCAAGCTGAAGTTTCAGGCCAGAGCTCAGGGTCCAAACAGCAAACTGGGCGCCTGGCCCGTTGTGCAGCGCTGGCCCTTCCTTTGGCCTCAGAAGCTGAAAGAAGAACCCAGATTTTAGCAATCAGGTTACGCCCCAGTGTGTGGCACTGCACGGGGTGTTCCAGGGACAGGGAGGAAAACAGGGAGCCCACCGGAGGAAGGCAGAGCAGGGCCCGGGCGGGGCCGACGACGGGCAGGCCGCGTCGCCACGGCAACGGCACTTTAAGGCGGGAGGGCGGGCTGATGGTGGGCGCCGCCATGGCTCACGCTAGCCCCGTGGTGAGGGGCGGCGGCTGCAGCGAGGCTCGGTCGGGTTCGGTCCCCGCACTGCAGCCGGGTTTGGGGGCTGCGAATGGCCCGGGGGGTCTGGCTGCCGCTCGGCGCGGGAGGGAGGAGACAGGGCCGAACGAGGGCCGGGGGAATCGCCTGCCCCTCTCTCCCCGGGCCCGGCGGGAGGCGGTGCCGCCCCGCGCAGGCCCTGGGAGGCGCCGCCGGCCTTTCCCTGGCGCGGGAAGCCAAGGGTGGCCTCGAAAGCCGTTATTTTGGGGTTTTTTTTTTTTTTTTTTTTTTTTTTTTTCTTTAATAGCTTCTTTAGTCATCCCGACTGGCAGAGGTTTTCAGCATTTTGCAGCAGCGGACCTGGTATGTAGGTGCAGAGATATTTTATTTCAATTTTGATTATTTTGAATTCTAAATGATTAAGCTTGTTAGTTGTTAATAGGCTTAAGGGGAGGCAAGGATTAAATATTTTCTATGTATAGATGCTTTAGGACAGCGTTTAGGGGCTGGAAAAGTAGCATTTCTTGTGACAGTTTCATCTGTCCAATATGGTATAGTAGGCAAGGGAGCAGGAGTCCTGCTGAGAGGAAATCAACAGCTGAAGAAACTCTGCATTGTTGCTTCAAGCATTTGGGAGGGTTTTTTTTTTGTTTTAAATTAAAACCATACAGAAATTAAGAGTCTGCAGAGGGAGAGCTGCAACTCTACTGCTTCTGCTTGGGCAGTGAAAAAGGATGGGGATCTACCAGTTGGTTTTGCAAGAAGTGCAGCCAGAAGTGAGTTGGAAGACATAGCTGCATTTATTTAGCCCATAGGATGGAAGTATAGTGGAATGCACGTCTACAGATCCCTTTTTAAAAAAAAAATAAATTACTGGATGTTAAAATAATGCATAGTTGGGGAATGCTAGCTCTAGTGAAGCTGGAAGCAGCATTATCTGTGAGGCACAGAAATCATCCAGAAGCAAATGAGTGTTTTTAGAGTTGATAGGTTCTGAATTTTGGGCATGGCAAAATTTGTTTGGGGAGGGGCTATTAATTGTCACAGCTTGATGGACTTACTGAGTGCCTCCTGAGCCTCAAGCTAACTAGATTGCTGAGCTGAAGTATAATACTGGGAAGATCTTTGTGTGACATATAAGTTTCCTGATTTAAAATTTTGATTTCCCCGGAACAGCTAGTTGAAAGCGAGCCTTATTCCAACTCTGCTTTCCAGGAGAAAAAGAGAATGTGGAGTGACTTCAGAGGCCTAGGCAAGGAGTCTGTGGTGTGCAGAGTAATGCATAAGCTTAGGTAAAAGTGGCCCTGAGTGGAAAAATACCTTTCTGGATGGTGTGTACATTGAGGGGGTACAGAAAAGCATTCTGTTAATGAAAAGGGGATGTGATAACTGGAGAACAGGAAACACTTAGGGCAAGTCATCATCCTATCAATACAGAATACTCCTTATCTGTCTAAATCTCCGAAGTTTGCTTCAGACTTTTGAAAAGATGATGACAAAAAGGCCCTTGTTCATGTTTTGTCTGGATAGGTTAGTGTGACAGTTTGGGCCCTGGGAGATAAGGTATGCACCGTTTCCTAATAAAGCTCTTGTGTATCCAGGGCGCTTCGCGAGCGGGTGCAACTCTTGCTCTCCCTACGGGTATTGCTTACCCTATACATGTACCAGCGGGAGTGACGCTACAGACTGCATCTGGTAAGACTAATGAGGAGATGTAAAACCTTACAGTACATTGACTCTATGTGGATATTGGAAGATGGTCCTGAGTACAGTAGGTAAAAGAAATGTGAAGTAAAAGTATAGGTGGTAGAGCCAGTTATCCTCTTCCTCCTTTGTAGTTTTTGTTTGTATTTGCTGCACGGGGGAAGTAATTACATTGATTAGTTAGTGTGTCAGTTGTGTACACTTCCAAGATGAGTTAACACAGGCTCCCAGGTGATACCATTGTTTTGTTTTATAACTGCTCACAAATGTGTTCCTTGTCAGTCCAGACTTGGGTATCTCCTTCTCCTACATGAGGGACAATCTTCCATATTTTTAAAAGGTAAAGACATTCTGGTGCTTCAGAATCAAATTGTTTTCTTATTCAAATAAAATCCAACCATCCATTAACCTTTTTGCTCACACTCTTGCTGATAAAACTGTATTGCTTGTACAAAAACGTGCTTGTACTGCTTAGGGTGTGATGAGTACAAGGCTTATTTCAGTCATAGGTTGACTCTTCCGTCAAACAGCTGGTCTTTGATGAAAACTGATGTCAGTAGATACCTATTTCAGAGGTAATTACTAAGATTTTGAGACCTCTGGGCTGGTATCAGCAACTCTGTGTGTGGGGAAAAGAATAACTAAATGAATTTGGGAACTTTGCTCTGGCATTTTAATTATTACACTGATAATAATAACTTTAAGGATTCAGTATTTGGAGCGGTTTTCATACCTCATAGAGTGAGAGGACACATAAACTAGAAGTCTTTTTTAAAAAAAAAATTATTAAATCCAGTATGTAATTAATTTATTGAACTTAATGCCATGAGGTATTGTGGAGGCCAAAACCAAAGAGGAGTATTAAACATGAGGGTCTGGATGGAAACCTCTGACCCGAAAAGCCATTCAGTGGAATGCCTAATTTTCAAAGGCTGAAATTGTGCTTGGGGAAAGAACTGCTTTGTAAACATCCTGTTTCTCACAGTTTGCCTGAGTATTTGCTATTGGCTGTTAGTGGTCACAGGACAGTGGCCTGGGTGAACCTGCAGTTTAACCTGCTGAAGTAATTTTTAACTCTTCTCTTTGTAGGGCACCTCTATAAGGTAAACGTGCCTGTTATGGTTACACAGGCCTCAGGAGACGCAAGTATTGTACATCATCCTGTTCAGCAGATATTTCAGCCCCTTGGGCAGCCTTCAGTTCTGCAAGCCAGCATTGCCAGTGTTGCGCAGGTGAATGCCCAGGCAGGTGAAACTTTGCAACCCCAGGAGACTGCCGTCCAGCAGGCCATAGTAGTTCAACCAAATGCCACGGAAAAAAACCACCTGGAGAACTCTGCCAATACGACATTGGTCCAGCAGCCTTCCAGCAGTCAGCAACAACTTGCAGCTAACGCAGTGTTGAATCAGCGTGCAGACTCCACGGAAGAATCCCAGCACAGCCATCTTCACACGCCTGTGTTTACTCCAGAATCTTCTGAAGTGTGTTCTCCCACCGAATCCTCGGCAAACGAGTCGAGCAGCGTACTGCTGGATGTGGAGGCGCAGTTAGATATTGAGCCTCAGGAGTCGCTGCAACAGCAGGTGTCTGATGATATCATTGACCTGATTATCACGGGCAGAAGTTTGGATGATAACACTGTTCTGAAAGATCAGTACAGCAGTGCCTCCTCTGACAAAGTAAGGCCTTTTATTTCTCAGCTGGTGAAAATACATCTGTTGGAAATGGTTGTTTGAAATATCGTAAGAGATGTGATCAAACACATTTGTCAGTGACAAGTAGCACTTCAAAATTATAATAATAAAAATTACTATAATTTTAAAGTTCATTCTTGAGCTTGCTTTGAATAGCAGTAGTTGACTATTTTTACATTAAGAATTTGGAATTTGTCACAAATATTGCTGAAATACTGGGATTGAAGAGAATGTCAATCTAAAAAATGCTAGAAGTGTAATGGATAGGTACAATGTATTCTTAGAGTTATTGACTGTATTTGGGGATTATTATTATTTTCTTTTTTTTTTTTTTTTTTTTTTTTTTTTTTTTTTAAGTTAGTAGTCAAAGCAAAAGATAAAAGGAATTAATTTCATCTCAGATTCAGTGACTGTATTTTTCTAGGTTCATGAAGGAAGGGAAAATTAAGCCCTTGGAAAGCATTGTTTCACAGGCAGCTACTTTAAAGCCTAAATGACAGATCTCATTTTGTGCACGAAGATGTTTGTACAGAGAAGGAAGAGGCTTCGTAGACGAGACTGTCACAGAAGTGTCAGGAGGAGGAGGATGTGGGTGCGCAGGCACGGCCTTGTTAGCGAAGCAGCCAGGATGGGTGGGTGCAGCTTCGGGATCTCGTGTCCCTAAAAGGCAACGGAAACTTCCATGAGCATCCCTGGCACTATCCTGTACTGATTTGCAGGGTCAGTGTTGTGCTTCCTCTCCATGTGCATTCCTTGTTGTTTGGTAAAAAGACTTTCTTTTCTCCTGCAGAATTGTTTTATTTAGATTTCCAGTGATGACTAACTGATAAATTCAGGTGGATTTCATGAATAGTTTCAGCTTTATTTTACCCTTGGGAAAAGTTTATCCATTTCTACGTACAGTTTAAGGGAAGATTTACGTTCTGACTGAAAACGAAGAGGTCACATCTTTCTTACCCTGTTTTCTCTCTTTCTCGCTGCTGTTTCACTTTATACCTGTCCGTTATCCTATTGTAACACAGAGATCTGTAAAATTCCCTGCTGATGTAATTTATTTATTTCTGGAGGAGAAAATTTTTGACAGACTTTTGATTGTGACACATTCCTCCACTTGTTAAATCAGTGACAGACATTTTTAGCTACTCACCCTGCTTTCCCTGGAGAGGGGCATCCTCACCATAAAATGCAATAACGATGCTCTGCAACCCTGCTACAAGTGGGAACTGTCCTACTGTAGTAGTGTCCATGCAAAATCCCACCGGAGGTGATGCTTTCTTTTACCTTGGTCCAGATAGTTGCGGTGTAGCCCACGTCCAGAAATAAGGTGACCTCAGTTCATGATAGTAGCATGAGAATTCCTGTACTGTATCACCAGCAGCATTTATGTTGAAGCAACTGTGATGACACTGGAGTCTTGATGTAGAGAGACCTGGTTTTGCCTTGAGACATAGCCCAAGGCCTCTGCTTAGCAGGACTTTTAAGCATCCATTGATGTTGGCACTTGAGTTTATGTACTTCTAAGCACTCTGGTGAATCAGGGGAAGCCGTTCTTGTATGGAAATAGATATTATGTGAAATCCTGAGCGGAAGGTATCAGCAAAAGCATTTACAACTTTCAAGACATTTCTGTTTTTTGATTGCATTTGGCCCTGGGAAGGTCTTCAGCAGAGTGTTCGGGCTTGTAGACTGAATAGCGCTCAGAGCTTGTGCAAACTGGGTGCTGCCCATGCTATCTGGTGGTGGGAAGGCGTCGTTTTGGGACATTACATCATTTAGGAATTTTAGGTCTCGGTACAGATATAATAAATTGCCTGTGTTTCAAGGAAGAAAATGAGGGGCAGCACCTGGGACGGTATGGGCACTCCACAGATGCCACTTTAGCACAGCAGCGTGTCCCATGTCAGGAACGCGGAGCTAAACACGCAGCAGCTGTCAGCCTGCCGAGAGAGCAGCGGGAGCGTGTTTCTCCGCGGGAGCTGCTCTGTCCTCGGTCGCCTGGGCTCTGAGTGTTGCAAATAACATGCAGATTAACTTGAATGCAAGCAATAGCAGCTCTCTGCTGATGGAGGTAAGAGGCAACAAACCTGTCTTTTGCTGATGATTTCCAATAGGTAGAGCGCACACTTAAAGTACTGCCAGGTTATCGGAATATATTGTGGGACAGATGAACTTCCCCTTATGACAGGGGACAGCGTGATGAACGAGAGACTCGCCACTGACAGCTACTAGGACACTTCTTGGATAAATATTCCATTAATCTTCTCACAAAGCATGTCTCTATTGTAAAGCACCAGCCATGTCAGCGTAGGAATATCATCAAAATCCAGGCAGTAAAAGCTCCGAGAGACAGGCAAGCTTTGGTGCTAGCATGGTTTCCACCTTCGACTGCACCCGCCTACTTGGTGAGTTATTGTTATTGTATTTGTAAGTAACTCTCTGCAGACAATTTACATCTTAACCAATGCAGCACATTTGCTTTGTGACAGCTTTAGCACCCTGATTATGTATAATCTGTTCAGGCTGTAGGGAAGAACTGCTGCTCCTGTTCCCCCATTGCTCACACGTGCCGCTCCTGTCTCTCGCCCTCTGAGCAGGCACGCGGGAAGCAGGAGGGGAGGCTCCCCTCGTCCTTGGAAGATGTCCTAGATTCATGGCATGACTTAGAGGAGCCACAGGATAACCTAACCTCACTTTGTCACCTCCAGCTGACCAGCCCCTTCCCTTCTGAGGCTGCCTGGGATGCTCCATTCTTCCCCAGCGCAAGGTCAGTCTCTGAGGAGCCACTTTGTGTGGCAGAGCTCCCAGCAAGGGACACTGTGTCCATCCCAGGTATTCCTGGAGAGAGATGTGTTTTTCTAGAGCACTGCTGTCTGTTCAGACAGAACACAACTCTTAGCTTTAAAGCTACATTTAGATGGGATGAGGCCTATGCAGTTTTCACCTAGCCCCTGGGTTCACACGGAGCTCTGGCAGCTCTGGCTGGGCACTGCAGGGATTCAGCAGCCCCAGCAGTATAACGGTGCTGCGGGTATATCACCATTTACTCAGTTCAGGAGCCATTAGCCATGTAATAGCCCACAACTCCAGCCTGTCCTACAGAAGACTTAAAATATCCACTTCACAAAATACAGGAAAAATATGAAACGAAACTTAGTATTCTTTCAGGCAGCAAAATGCATATCCAAGATACCTGGGTTTAGGCTCTAGAGAAAGCACGGCTCAGTCTCTGTCCAAATAATTACAGTCTAATAAATTTTAGCACAATTAAATAGATGACAACAAGCAAAATTAGTATGTAAATAAATTTTAAACCACCAGGAAAAGTTTGTTTCTGTCTTATCACAAGCTGTCTTGTGTGTGTGAAAAGATCAGAAATATTTTGGTAATTATTATGCATCTATTATATAAGCAGAGAGAATTATAATTGTCAAAGAAAGTTTCAATTGTGTGGTAATATATGCTGTTATTGACATTTATGTGCAATTGATTGGTCACAGTCTCAGATGATAAAATTATTCTCCTCCTAGACATGATTATGAAGAGCTCAGCATGTCAAAACAGGTTGGGACAGAGGCTGGTAGGGTATGACCACCAGCAGCTGTGAAATGCAGCTTGGGAAGTCCTTCTAATGCTGATTGCTGAAAGGATGAAGTGTGTTTCAGGGGAAGCGTCGTTGTTTTCCTTTGGCATTCCTCCCAGTCACTGTCAGAGAAAAGATAGGAGGATAGATGAACTTCTGGCCTGATCTAGTATGGCTGGTTTTATGTTGCAAGGATATTGTTAATTATTCAAGAGCAAAGAAGAAAGTCTTTAAATAGTATGACATCAGTGAAAAATGGTAATAGACTAGGACAACTGCACAGGTTTTCACGGAGGTGCTGCTGATTCAATAAGCAGCCGAGACCTGATGGAGTTCACTGTCACTCCAAACGCACTTTTAAAGCGTGGTTTTAATTTTGGAGTAAGATGTCTCCAGGCTGAGCGCTGTGCGCCCCATCATTTGTTAGCAAAGTGCCATGTGTACTGATAAGTGCATCTGGGAAGAAGCTGATGTGGAAGTGAAAGATGGCAAAGACTTTAAAAGCATTAATGAGTTGGAAACAGGTCAGCAACAGAGTCCTGGCTCGTTAAAGATGTCCTCTTGCTTCAGAATAATTACCAGTGTAAGCTGGGCTGACACTCTCAGAGTGGTACGGCAGACTCGGATGAACTTAAGAATTAGAAATGAATCACAAAATGTCCACTGCCTTCTGCTGCTAGGAGGAGGATGGGGAAACGTCCATTTTTAGCATTACCACACAAAGTGATACTTTAATATTTGTGCAGCCTTTTAAAATGTAAGCCTCTCCTTTCAGAGCTGGTTTGTCTATGTGAAATCCAGATTTGTGAAGTTATATTGGGCTAGACCCTCAGATAGCGTAAGTCCCAGAGCACTGTCTATATATAGCAAATGAGAATCTGTCCCATTAATCTTATTGCTCTACTAAGAAAGCAGTCATACCATCCTAGACCTTCCCTCAGGCCAAAACTGCCAAGAGAACTCTGAAAAAGGGACAATTTACAGATAAGCAGGTTTTCATTCAAGCCTGGTGGCTGCTTTTGTATTTACTTGTTTCTCTTCTTAACCTAAAACTAATTTAAGGAATTTCATATTTTGTATTTTGGAGAACTTTTCTTCTGCAAATAAATTGCTAAAATGACCTTTCCCTAAATGCTATTAGTGACCTCTACATCTAAGGGGTAATAGGGTTTCTTCCTATCCATAGAACAGGAAAAAAAACCTCAAACAATGTGTGCAGAGTCATGAGAAAGAAGATTTCATTAGATGCATGAAATTCTAAAGCTGAAAAATGTGTTGAGATTAGAGTTGGACAACAGCACTTCAGTAGACAAGTCTGCAGAAAACAAACAAAAAACCCTGTACAACTAAGAAATTATCTGGGAGGAAAAATAACTGCACATTTCTTGCTAAACATCTTCTTAGGTCCCCTGGGTTTTACTGTTTCCCTCTAAATTAAGATGTAGGTCATCTTGTATCATTGAGGTGTAGTATATCCCACAGCTGATATCTGTTGGGAGCAGTGTACTCTAGAAATTGACCCAGTCGTGCAAATTCTCATTTATTTGGGTACTTTTCATGCAAGTAATCCCATCAGCATTAGTCCATAGGCTCACAGAACTTCAGGAGACGGAATCGTTTGTTCCCCTGATTTCAGCTCGTATGCATTATGGGCAATTAAATTTTCAGTCACCCCCTGTGTTGAGCCCACGACAGTGTATTTTAAAAAATCGTATCGTTCAGGAAGACAGCTTGCCTTGGTCTCAGGGTGCTGAGAGCCGGAGGATTCACTGTTTCCTGGAGTGCCCTCTTCTGAATGCTCTTTAGATTCACTGTTTCCAATTGGTGTTTTATTTGCAATTAAAACTTTTCTGACTTCCCCTTTCTGTTCTTGAAGCTCCTTTTCTGCTGTACTAAGGAATCTACCAGTCTCTTGCATTTCTTCCCAGTGAAATCCTTGTACACTGTAGTGTAGGTACTTGAATTCTTCCTCCAAAGGCTTGAATTCTTCCTCCACATTCTGCCTGTGTCCCTTTCTCAGCTGGTGGCAAGACCAACATCTCAAGACTCAGTGGGTGTAACAGAACTGGCTGTATAATCAAGATTTTCACAGCATTGTGACCAAAGATGGTAAATCGAGGATTTGGCTAAATAGGTAAAGTAGCACTGACTGTGAATTCCTGCCGGATACGACGGGAGCTGGACTGTGCACACACACAGGCATAGAGAGAAGTGTTGTTCAGCACTGGATGCTGCCAAGTAGTTTAGTTAAATGTGCTGCAGTCAGCCAGTCCACATTTGGCATACAAAGAAATTGCGCACAACTTGCTGAAATGTAATCACTGAGTCACATCATTGAGCGCTTAATCTCTAGGAAAGTTAACTTTTTCAGCACAGGGTAGATCACATCAGCAGGATTCTTTCTTATTTTTTCCCAGGTGCTGATCATGCCTTCTGCTCCTCGTGCGAGAGAGATTGTGGGAAATGCTGTGGGAGCTGCTTTGATGTCCTATCACGTCGCTTTTACACACGCATCAAAAATGCAAAAGCACAGCTTGTTTACTGTAGCTCAACTAAGGGGCAAGTACACTTAAATCAAAGAACTTGCCAATACCAACATCTGAGCGTGTAGGCTTCGTTATTAGACAGATCTTTGGGGGCTGTAAAACACGGTGCCGTCTAATGAAATCTTCAGGCACCACAAATGGAGCTGTTCCCCTTACCGTACTTGGCAGGAATCTGTTAAATGAGCAGCTCTTCCTTTGGCAGCTGTGCTGGGAGGAATAAAACGTAAAGGCTGTGGCAGAGTTTACTGACCGCACAGCTGCATTCACAGGCAGAGTTACAAAGTCATTTCTTGCAGTGCCTACTGTGATGGTTGGGCTCCCGCTCAGTGTTCTAATTTCCTTGATGCCCTCTTCCCAATGTGTGATGTTCTTTTGAAACATCATTATTTGTTTATTTGACAGTTGCAGTGTCAATGACAAGGAAAGAGAGTAAGTGGCTGTAGCTTTGCAAAAATAAGTTGGAAGTGACAAAGTCAAAGGCCTTGTTGAGTTTTGAATCTTCAGCTCTGTTCTACCCCAGGAAGTATGGGGTTTTCCCCATCTGAAGACCCCTAAAGTGACTTTGTGTATTTGGATCGTGTACATTAGAGGATCATCCTCTGTCCTTCAACATTAATGCTTTTCTGACAAATCAGCCAGGAAATGAGAAGACTGTATAGCCTGTAAGGCAACAGTGGTATTTTTGCTTCAGTCACTTGATTTGACATTTGTTTTTCAGAGACTTTGTCCAAAAAAGCACCCTGCTCCTCCCCTTAGCTTCTTTTGACTCCAAGGAGAGCTTCTCACATGCATTTCTGTTTGCTGTC
Source organism: Tetrax tetrax (assembly GCA_009806455.1). Classification (NCBI taxonomy): domain Eukaryota; kingdom Metazoa; phylum Chordata; class Aves; order Otidiformes; family Otididae; genus Tetrax; species Tetrax tetrax. Next base: position 314,242 of record WHYT01017380.1, on the reverse strand, counting down.
TTTGATACCTCTAAAGCATCATCTTGAAAGTGAGAATAGGGCTGATGGAGGAGTTCCTTGTCTGTGATTCTGCTTTGGATCTGAAATGCAGTAAAGATGATTTTCTAAATCCCTTCTTATCTCTGGCACTTCAAGCTCCTCTCAAGCTAGCAATGCACAGCACTTGTGGTTAAACCCCAGGCAGAATTTCTGAAGATCTTCAGTATCCATAGATGTTCAGTATTCTGCAAACCTCCTCCAGGCTCTTCAGACGAAAACTGAAGTGCTTGTGTGGAAGAAGGTGGGGAGGGAATGAGAAGATTGAGCAGGTGTGACTTCCCCAGCTATAAATAATTACAGGAGACCTTTCGTCTTGTTCCTCACTCTTGGGACTTGCGGGTTTTTAACAACCAAAATGGAAGCAAGGGGTTCTAAACATAGTTGAGAGGTTTGCATACCAGGTTTCTGTTCCCCTGCAACTGGCCAGTCGTCATCTGCTTTCAAAACGCTGGCAGCTAAGCTAGCTAAGAAGTCTTTTTTAAAGATAAGAAAAGGAAATCAAGCTACATTTTCTACATTCTTAAATCATTTTGAAGGCTCTGTTCTTAGAGTAAGACCCTGATGAAAAAGTACTGCCAGTTTAGAAATAGTAAAACAGTTCCAATCTAGCAAGTAGCCAGATTGGAAGAAAAGACAGGTCATCTCATGGCCAGCTTTGTGCTTACGCAAACCCTTCCTGACAGGGAGGCAGCAGGGGTTTAAAATGACGCTTGTAAGTTTTGCGACAAAAAAGAAAAAAAAAAAACCAAAAACAAACAAACCACATATTCCTTCTTATGGGTGGTGGTAAGGTTTTGATCGCAAAGCTTGCTTCTGAAGATGCAAACACAATTGAATGAGAAATGCTGTGCTTTCCAAGACTTCATTATACTTCAGAAGGATTAATTCAGGACACTAACTCAAACATACTTGATATTATTTTGTGTTTTTGAAAAACAGCAATTCAGAATTCTCTTTTTCTTTTGTCCTCTAGTGATTGACACTATCAGTTTTCTTAATAAATTGGCTCCTGAAGCACTTGTTAAGAAGGGCAGCTGCTGAGTGCTGCTGGTGCATCCCTGTGTATCCCAAAGAGAACATGTACAAGCTTATGGTGGCATGAGATACTAATGGTAATGATGGTACAGATCACAGAAGGGATGAGGCTCTGGAGCAGCTGTGCAAGGCAGTGTGAGCTTTATGCATCTATTGAGGGTACAGAGCCCACGGAGGACAGGTATGTAAACACAGTTTGTGGATCTGTGAGTGCATCAGTTCTAAGGGAACTGTCAATAAAAGTGTCAGTGCACCCTTACTAATAGCCCGCTAATTGTTTGCTGGTTTCTATTAATCTTTAAATTGCATAAAGTCAGGATCAATGTCCTGAGTAATGCCTCTGATATTTGTAAGCAGTACCCAGTATGATAATTGATTTTAGATCGTGTTGTCTGAGACTGACAACATTGTACATTTCCACTCATCGATACATTCCCAGATAATGCTTTAGCGATGCCTCTTGGAAGAAGCTGTATGTCTCACAGAAGCTACATGCACGGAAGGAGCTTTTCTGAAAGTGCAGAAGGAGGACACCACCCTTTTCCTTCTCTGACCCTCATATGTGTCCATCTGGTCCCTCTGGAGTTGTTGCTTTTCCCTCGGCCTGTAAGAAATGCAGTGTCTGTATTTAAGAACTAGATTATTTTAGGAAAACAGCTTGGTGGCAATTCTAATGAAGCATGTTCAAAAAACCCACACTTTCCAGTTTGGTTTAGACAGTAAATTGCATTACACTTCAGTGTGGGTTCCTTGTGGTAGTTTTCCCAACCAACACCGTCTTTGCATGAGTCCCCCTGGGACTCCCTAGGAAATCCCCCATCCTCAGCTGTCCAGTCTAGCAACGCACAGAGAGGGATCAGACACAATTCCTTCCTTAGACCCATTCCTCAACCTCAGGCTGAGAGCACCTGATCTGATTCTCTACCAATTGTACTTCCTTAAAGGGACCTGAAACATATTATTCTCTTCTACTATTGCTATCCCGAAGTGTTAAAAGGAAACAAAAGTCAGGCTCCAAAAATATATGAGATAATTTTAAAAAATATATATATATATTAAAATACCAGAACGGTCTTCAGGCATTGCTGGGCACTCATACTTGAATTAGATCATTGAACTTCAGTTTTCTCTGTAACCATCGGTATCAAACCTAGCATTCTGCTCTAGATCTGTGACCCAAGGAGGCCAAGCATCAGAGCACCAGTCTACGCAAAACCTTACACAGCAGGGTCCCACAAGACAATGGCAAGAGCTGGCATTGGCACTTTTCCATCTTCTGAAGCTTCACCATCGATGGCTGCTCAGCAGAGAATGAGATTTAAAGTGAAATTGTTTCTGCCCTTCAGCTTGAGCTGTGCCCGGCTCTGTCTGGGTTGGTAAGGTGGGTGAAGGAGAGGATGCATGTGTGAGGTACCCAAGAGCGCAAAGGGAGGATCTAGGCATGGTGCTGTCCCAGTCTGCTTCTTCCCCTTGTTCTCTACTTTGGACATAATGGTTTGGTTTTCAGCTGATGGGAGAAGTTCAATACGATTTCCAAATCGAAAAATTACTCTAGCCTGCCCTATGTGTTCTTACTAATCACAAACTATAGTCTAAACTCAGACGCTGTTCTTGTAGCAGAAAATTCTTCTGGTTTGAGAGGGAAGCTTTGGGGTGCACTGAGGGCAGGATCTTGGCTCTTGATCTCCACTTGTTTCTTTTTCAGTCCCCTTTGAAGTTCTTCTGCCTTGTATCTTTCTTGCAGTAAACAGCAAAAGCTGGTGTGGGTTTGGGCTGATATCATTAAGATAAGCGATAGGCAGTTGTATGCTGAGCATCCTCCTGCTCCCTGCGGTCACAGAGGAACCTTAGCAGCAGCCTGCGCTTCACTGCCACTGCCTGGTTGACTGACTGCTGCTCTCCCTTTTAATCCCTTTTGTCATTTGAATGACCTTGCTGAAGCCAACAGATCTAATCACATCTAGCTTACCTCAGTATACTGCGTGCACTTGTCCTCTTAGGGTCAGCACTGTGGAGATTTGGGTCCCTGCTGAGAAAAGTCTATGTGAAAATTTTGCACCAGCTATGAAGAACATGATTGCAATGCGTTGATTCTCTCCTAGCTTCCTGAAGCAATTAACAGCCATGTGCTCATGACAGGGAGGTAAGACTTAATTGGGTCAAAACATATTGAAATACCTCATTTTCCTCAATCTCATGCAAAGAGGAAGAACTCTCAGAGCGGTGGTGATTTGCACATAGGCCATGTTCTCTCTTTAAAAAAAAAAAAATTTCCCCTTGCCTTTTATTTTTTTTGAAGTCCTAGATGAGACCATATTAGGCTTCTGCACATCCCACACCAGTGCCTTGTTACAGAATCAGAGCCTGGCATTGGGACTCCTCATTAAGATAGAAGTGTTGCCACTGTACATAACAGAAGGCATGAATGCGTCTAGAAAAACAAAGCTAAATGACCTACCTCTGGGAAATGCTAAAATGACAGAAATCAGGCACACTGCAAAAGCAGTAAGATCCTTTTCTTTTCCCCTTTTCTTCCATCCTCAAAAGCATGTTAGGTTTCAGAAAACAAGGATCATTATAACTGGTCGCTGGCCTTCGATTTTGACTGAACAACCGTAACTGCTTGAATCATTAACAAGGGCTCTGGCAAACAGGAATAGCTAAATACATGGCAAACTCCCCCAACAAGACGTTAACGGATACTAAGAATAACAATGAAAAATAGTATGTCTTCTGGTGACACGCTGTGTGCGGGATTGGTTTCTCATCACTACGAGCCAAGCCATGTAGAACTTGCAGTTTGCCCTTTACCATAATTTATATCCGCTAGTGCTCCAAGCAGATTCATAAAAAATGGCAACCGATCCATATCTATCATGTTTTATGTTTGGGTGAAGAATATGGGTATTACTTTTATTAAGTTTCATGAAATATCTGCTCTTATATTCCAAGTGATAGATGACTCTGCCAACATTTTTTTTATGGTGGGGTAGGGGTAGTGTACAGAAGGAGGGGGTGCTAAAGGAGAGAAGAGAAGGATGTTTGCTATGATTTTTATCTTACTGAGGACAAAGAAGCCATAAACCCTTCTTGCCTTGGGGGAAGTACATGCTTTCTGGCATAGCCAGAGCTATCTGTAACGGGACAATATTTTCTGCAAGGCTTCTTAAACACATTTTGCCAAAGTAAATTGATCCTGACAGAAACCTCCCTGTCACCGCTACGTTCTCTCTTGAGCAGAGCTTGCCAGCTATGCTGGGATTTGCCAGACAAATCTCTGCTGGGGACTGGACAGGGTATTCGTGATATTAAATGTCCGAGGATGTAGCTGCACCTCTCTTCCAAAGTATATTTACTATTGAATGCAGGGACTGCGGTTAGCTTTCACCTTCCTAATCACTGCTTCAAAAATATAACTTTGTCACAGAAATATTTGCTCCAGGAGCAGATAAAATAAGCTAGAAGGTTTGCATTTGATTTCCTTATTAATCTGGTGTGGTCTTTCCTCTTTTAAAAAATTGAGTGTATACGTAGCCGGCACTTAAAAAATCTGCAAGCCCTGGAGAGGATGCTACAGATGCGTGACTTGCAAGCTTCCTGAGATGAGGAGTCCTGGGGCTGAAAAGAGGTGCTGATCTCGTTAGTGGTGCCAAGGGGTGCACGAGGCTATCAAACCAGTCCGGAGAGGATGAGGAGGGGTAGCTGCTGAGGGCAAATTCTGCTCCCTTTGTGTCTTCAGTTTTACACCACAGCTTTTCTGAGCAGTGCATCAGAGGTTACAGAGCGTTCCTCGTTCCCACGCACGCAGATACTCAGCCCCTTTCCAAATGCACTCTCGCCAAAGGACGAGGTATTGGGCACAGTGCAGGGATCAGCCAGAACACCATTACGAGCAGGGATTGGGAGAGATGGTCTTGATGACCCACTGTGGCCTTAAAAATCTATGATGCCTGCAGAAAGCCCAGTGCAGCTAACAGAGGAGCAAACCAGCATTAGACAAGTGAACTCCTGGTTGTTAGTAAAACAACGCAGGTTAAAAGCAGGAGAGAGGTTCAGTTTTCAGCTGGAATCGTATTGGCTTAGAGAGGCAGCACGCTATGTGGTAGGCTCCTGCAGACTGCCAAGGCCTCTTTTTTTGAATCAACGTGAGCATCAGTATGCTCAATTATTGTTCTCTACTCATTATGTAATTTCAGACTGTCGCCGTTATTCCCATTTTACACCACAATGCATGGAAAACTCAGGTCTGTGTCCCCCTACCCCCCCGATCTGGAGGACTGGCGATACAGTTGGCCAAGCAAGTCCATGCCAGATCACTTCTTGGAATCATCAAGGAATATGACAAGATGAAGCAGCAGCAGCGATAACTGCACTGCAGCAGTTTCCTTGATATTCTGTGGTTTCCAGGGATCTAAAGAGCTGTTTCTACAGCTCTTGAAGTACTGTTTTCTGCAGTACCTTGACCTCCTTTCTTCTTGCTTGATAGAACTGTTAAACAAGAATCATTGATTCTAAGTCTCTTTGTCACCTCTTAGTTTATAGTTAGGATGTGCTTCCAAGCCTGGATATGTCCTGTCCTTGGAAGCTGGTTCTTTCATAGGTTTGGGATTCCTCCCTGAACTCCTCTCCAATAATCATTTCCTCGGGCTGTGGCTTGTAAGCAAATCCACGCCTGCCTACTGAGACTGTGGGGAACCCTTCCAAAACTTCGTCAACAGTTTGAAGGAGGAAAGTCTCTCTCTGGTGAAAAATGAGGAGATGTAGAAACATTGGGTAAAGTAGAGGCAGTGTCCCACAGGAAAGCCTGCTTGCTTTTGTCTTCCTTCTCTGTCCCATAGCCAAATGGATGTAGGGATGAATCAGACATTGTGTGCTTTGGTGCTTTTGTAAGTGCCCTTGAATACAGGCTGTGTCTTTAGACCCGCATCCTGAGATGCCGTTTTTAACACTTTAAAAAATTAAATACTAGCAATCAGCACGAAACGGAGTTTTGGCTAGCAGTCCTCAATTTAACAAGACAGCAGCCTGGTTTGGTCTGCCTGAGTCAGGACTAAGATTCCAAATCCCAGCACTAGTCACTACCTTTTAAAATTTAAGCATCACTTGTACTGACAAATTGCTTTTTAAAGTGAAAATCTGGTATGAGAGCAGCTTTCTGGAGTTCAGGGGAAAGGAACAGGGGAAGGAGGTGCATTTTGTGTGCATGTACCAGGAAAAAAAATCAAGGAGGTGATTCCTATCTCCTGGTTGTAAAACAGATCTTGGACTGCTGGAGGGATATAGAGCTGTGCCTGTGTGTATACCTGAGGAAGATTTTGGGGGCAGAACAGTGCTTTTGTGCTGTTCAGGAGGGTGCCAGGGGCTCTCAGGTTGGCACCCACCCCAACGCTCTTCGTCTCTCAGATTGTTTGGTGGAACAAACTCCAGAAGAATTGAACAGCAGCAGCAGGGGAGTCTGTGTGTGCCTATAAAGCAGAGTCAAGTGTTGAACCTAAAGAACCTTGCGAGCCCTGAGAGAGTGGTTTCCATGGTTAATTTTCTCTTTTGTGCTACTGCTTTGTCTTTTCATTACGTTTGAAATTGGGAGTGCTTTATTCAACATTAGTAGCCAGTGGCAATAAGCTGTAGAGATGAGACTTTGCTGGGATATGGGGCAGGGGAAAAGAAGAAGTGTGAGAAATTGAAATGACAAGGTCGTGTTGGTGACTACTGATGTGGAGGAAAGAAATTTTTACCTACTGTGCTTTGATAGGTAGCTAGAAGAGGAGACCACAGTAGGCAGGGAAGTCTCTAGAGACAAAGTTGGCATGTCTGGAGCACATCTGGTGTAAAACAAAAGAAAATTGAATATTTTCTGTTTTAAAAGAGTGTATTTGGGAGATAATTATTATTGTCTTTTTCAAGATGGAGGGATCTGAGCATATTTTCACTTGGCAGCGACACAATATCAACTGCCGACTGCATCTACGTTTCTGCGCATGGGAAGTGCGCTGCTAGCGTGACTCACGGTGGTCCCATCTGTCACCTGTGATCACAGCAGGTCTCGCTACTCAGGTTTTTATGTGGAGTCGAATCCGCTGAAAGTGTGATCGTGCTTTTGAGATCTCGCCCTTCAAAGTCTGTTTGCAACCAAAAGCTTTGTTGCCTCAACTGTCCCCATAAGGCTTTTCTTTCTGTTCAGCTGTGGTCCCAAAGTGCAAGCAATGTATTTTGCTGTTTGGGAGTAAACACGTATTTTCATTTTATTAAGAAAATACTTTGCGATCACTGAAAAACTAGGCTTTTCCATAAATTTAGCACATTGAAATTGAAAAGATTATGGGGCTGTGAGGGAGTTAAGATATTTTTGATTGAACTAAAATGGGTCACATCATGTTCTGGAGTGACTTCTAATATCCTCGTGTTTCTGGCATTTCTCTCGGTTATCCCAGCCCATATTTTATGGGTTGAGAGGTATATTAAAACAACTGTGAAAAAAGCCACATTCCCTTTACATGGGGTTAGACAAAGAAAGAAACCAAAGGAGAGAGGCTGGCCATGTCTGTATGGATGGATATAAATCGTCGCGTGTCTGTGGCACGCAGTGCAGCTGAATGCAGCTTTGTTGCACCCGCCAGCCATTGGCAAAGCTGTCAGCCCAGCAAATAAGCCCTACTTAGACCCTGCCAGATGCTCAGGTTTGAGTGCACACGATCAGAGCCTCTGAACCAGGGCTGGCTCACACAAAGGACAGGTGACCATCAGAGCTGGTGAACTCTATGCAGTAAACAACCCCCCTGAGGCATCTCAGGGTGGCCGGGAACTGAAGAAAAACACAGATAAAAGCAGGCCAGCAGCCTTCTGTGGGACCATTCACCCTCCTTTGATTGCTTTTGGGTTTGAGGTTACATAAACCATGTCTTCATTTAGTCCAAAGTGAAGTTCGTATCTGTGAAATAGCCTTTCCCCAGGCACTGGTGAAGCACATGGCCTCAGATTAGGTGGAAGTGCCACTCCATGGCTCTGCATTTGTTTCTCTGCACAGTAGCACATGTCACCCTGGCTTTTACTTCATTTCCATTTGAGCAAGCAAAAAGCACTGTCACATAGGCTCTGAGCAGCTTGCAGATGACTCGACATGACAAAAGCAAAGTGCAGGGTGCCAGCGATCGGTAGCTTCCACAGACTGCCGTCACATTGTCTTCTCCTTTGCATCTAAAGCCAACCAAAAAAGTGGGCCAGGTGGTATCAGGGAGTGAGGCTGGCTGAGACCCCAAGGGTCCTGCAGACCCCTTCTCCTGGTGGGGCAGGTCTCCTCTAGCAGTGGTTGTGCAGGGTGGGTCTGAGGTTTCTTTAACCCTCTAAGAAAAGCCACATTAGCTCGAGTGCCTGCCAAGCGTGGGATAGCCCAGGGCAGTGCTAGCTGGGAAAATGTGAGGCAGGAGATGGTGGCTGGACTGAGAACCATCCACCACCCCAGGCTGCTCCGAGCTACTGGGCTGCAGAGACGGGGGTGGCAGCCCCGTGGGGACAAGGACGCTGCTGCCATTGTGTGGCTGATCCTGCCAGGCAGCGACATCTGAACGCCCCTGGCTCTATCCTCCCTTGCAGGCCCAGCACAGGGCGAGTGCACTGCCAGCCATGTGTTTGCATTTCCACTGGCGAGTGGGGAAGATCTATCTTCTCTTTTTCTCGTATAAAACTACACCTTGCTGTCACCTTTCTCCAGCAGCTGAAGAGAAACCTGCTCCCCTGCCTTGGACCGCTGAACTGAACTTGAGACTATTTTGGTAAAGTACAAGCAAGGACGTCCACCGTGGCAGCCCCACGCCTTGGGAACGGCAATGCTGCTCTGTGCTAGACACAGGGAAACATTTGCTTATGCTGAAGTTTAATGTCTCCTTTCATTAAATGCCTTTTATTAATTTCCCGTATGAAGCCGTCTCTCTGAAGCAGCCTTCTGAAATGGAGGTTGCTCTTTGCCTTCCACAGCTATCCCCAGTAAGCCGGTACATACCCTCCGTAATCTCAGCGAGCACAGCCTGTGTGTCCCGCTGGCAGGTAACTTCACGGGGCGGTGGTTGGTGACTCTGGAGCGTGGCAGAGTGCTCCTCAGGGGTCTGAAGGGGAGTTAGGCTGTACCTTTGTGTCGGTGGGGGCCAGGGCTCTCTGGGAAGGTCAGCAGCTCCAACAGAGGATTTGTAGGGGTTGGTAAATCTAAAAAGACTGAAAACCTAGTGCTGCAGGAATCAGTACAGAAGTATTTAATGTCTTTTGTGTCTGTTGGGAAAATTTGTTTGGCATTTGGGAATCCTGAGTGTTATTTGGTGTGTTTGGCTGATAACTACCCAAGGGATCCTGTTTTTCAGCACACTGTGAGGCACGGAGTACGATGTTCTCCGGGGGTCTGTGCTGGTTCTCTGAGCCAGGCTGTGAGCTTATCCTTAGTGGGAAATGAGAAATGACACAGGTACAGGTAGCACAGAGCACAAATCTGTCCGAGCCTTCCCAGGGGAGTGCTGCTTTGGGGCTCTCCTCAAGTCAGCTCTGTTCCCCATGCCCAGAACTGACAGCATCCTTCCTTTACCTGTGCAGACTCAGCCTCTTTCCTCTCTGCCCCAAATCAGATGTACTGGTGGAGATCCAGGCTTTAGGAAGGCTGCCTCTGGAGCTGAGGGTTGAGGGGAGGACAGTTCAGTCAAGACAATTCCTGACACACTGACCTGAGTTAGTGCCTTTTTCTAAGCCCTAGCCGAGGAAGAGTGAATCAGCTAAGGAAATAATTACGGTTTTGACAGAGAAATTAAGGAAATTAATTTAGACACATTGGTTCTCAACAAGGTAGCACAGAAGATAATTATCCAAACAGAAGGAAAATTTTACCTGGCCTTTTCTGTGTCTAATGCTCAGCAGAGTCAGCAGAAAAAGACACAGAGAAAAAACCTCTCTGACTTCAAGGTGCAACAGCCCCCTCAGGGCAGCTAAGGACTCTTCACGGGTATCACCCAGGGCTGGGTACCCTCTGCCCGTGTTCTTCTGGGTGTTGGGTGGGAAATAACAGCAAAGCGCTGCCATGTTCACATCGCCCTGTGCATGATGCAATAGTGGCTTTCCTGAATTTGAGAATCCATTCTGGACTCCAGCAGGTTTTTTCTCTTGTATTTGTCTCTTTTGTATTGCTGCGTGAGCTTTTGAAAACATATACAGCATCCTTTTTAAAAATCCTTAAAAGAAACATTGACAAGGCTTTGGGGCAGGTGTTTGCCTGAGCCTGTTATCTGCTGTGAGGCAGCAGATGCACATCTCCAAAGGCTGGTCCTTAGGTCTTGCTCCTGCACATCTGGGTGTGGTTAGACCATCACGCTTCCAGATGATCACAATTACCTGGGTCCTTGCTTCAGTTTGGATGGTGGCAGGAGCTTTCCCAAGAGAGGGAAGAGCAAGTCTGTAACCTTCTCTGGTTAATTCGGAGGTGAAGGACACGTAAAGGCTTCTGGCACTACAAAAAAGCTCAGAGAACAGTCTTGATGCTGAAGTGGCCATGGTTTCACATTAGATCTTGCAGTGAGCAGCTTGGTTTCCTTCTCGGCACTAGCACAGCTAAGAAGAGAGATAAGCAGTAAAGAAGAGCAAAGCTTTTCTCTCAGGAGGGTTTCTTTAAGATCCTGCTCTGAGCTCCTAAGATGCTGCCTTATATCTAAACACCACTGTGGGCGAAACGCAAGAGGGGAGTATTGTGAGGCTCCAGGACTGTATGCAATCAAAGTCACTGCCGCGGGAGCCCGCTTTGTGTGCGCGGTGCTCTTGCACGGCTGCTCGCAGGGTGCTGGAGCGAAGGGCGAGCTCCAGCTCTTGCCTGACCCGTGGGGCAGCTCGCTGATGCTTTGCCTGCTGTGCTAACAGGACGGACAGCCCTGCCCACATAGTAGAGGAAGGGCTCCTATTTGCTGATTCCTCTTTATTTTAGAACAGCAAATGTATTTTTTTTTTTTTAAGATCAACCATGTAGGTTCACACTAAATTCTCAGGAGGTTGCTCTGAATTAACTCGTAACATGGCTCTCCCAAATGTAGGAGTTCACGTGGAGTTCTCCACAGCAGGGCAATATAGCTTCCCTCTTCTCGTTATATTTTAGATTCCAATTCATAATGTCTTCTTGTAAATCTTAAGAAGACATCACATCCCTCTCTCCAAGTCAGAGGTTGGTGAAGGTGAAGGTCTTTGATTTGTTATTACGGTTTGGGTTTTTTATTCTTCCTCTCTAGCTATATGGAGTCTGTGCCCAGGTTTTGGGGGCACAATGTTTTAACTCGCGGATGAACTCAGTTCCTTTCCAAGGAAGTGGCTGACTGATTACCAGCCTACGTCTGGCAGAAATATTCATTCTTTCTTTCCTTTTAAGGTGGAAGATCTGTTTTCTTACCCTTGCATTTGCTTTCCATACCACACTGAGGTTTGACGATCTCTTGCTCTGAGGCCACATTCCCCTCAGAGTGTGACCAGTTTGTGCCATTTGCCTCAGCCCTGAGGAATCCACAGCTGGGCCACCTAGGAAATCCCCAAGGTGACAGGACCACCTTAGGGTGAATCCACGCTCCCCTCTTTCCCAGTGTGGTCTCACGAGCACAGGAGATATGAGCTTTGCTGCATTCCATGCTGGTGGCAAGTAGGGTACTTGGTACTGTTCAGAGAGGTCTATCTAGAGACCTATATAATCTATAGCTTACCCTGGTGACCATTGCCCCCCTTCAAACCTGGAACAGGACTCCACAGAAGCTGGCCCCTGCTCCTCTGATGCTGTGAGCCGAAGACAATGTCATCCTCCTTCAAGGGTGCTCTGTGGTGATCTGGAGAAGGCCAATGTTACTCCTTGCAGAGACATCTTTTCTTCCTTGTTCACCCAGCAGAGTGTTGCAATCCTTGGATGATTTCCCTGCCAAGTCTTGAAATTCCCACTCTTTTCTGCAAGCACATGATGTCTCATCACCATGAATTTAAACAGGGTAGTTCCCCTTTGCAGGAGTTTCTACTTGGGCCAGCCAAGTGTTTTTTGATTTGTGGAGTATTTTTAATTATCGTCAATCAGCAGGGTTGAGAATACGGTTGAGTTAAGTGGATTTGAGGAAGGTGAAACCATGGGCTGTGCCTTCGCTGTGTGTAAAGATCCAGGGAAATGTGTGGTGAGGCAGAATTTAGGAGTTCTGAGTTACAGACTTCATGGTTTGGCACTCACCTGGGGAAAATTTAGATTATTGGACTCCTGTGCAACTAAAATTACATTTACTGTGTGGTTAGTGTGAATGCTATCAACTGAATGCAAGGCAAGAGGCTTAGGGTAAATCTGAGTCCTCACTGCTAATAGATTTGAGTAATTAGTCTATTGACTTCTGTAAATCACATCTGCCAGAGAAAAAAAAAAAAGGTCATTTTCAATGTGGCACTTACCTGAACTGCTAATGATGGCTCAAATTACTCTGCACAAGGGGATGCCACTGTATCTCTTCAGGAAGGAGTACTTTTAACTCTGAGAATTTGTCTGAATTTATAAAATTTCTTATGACCCTTACATCCTTAAGTGCTTGCTAAATTCTTGCACCCAAGATACAAATCCCTGTTTCAGGTCTTGCATCTCAGTTAAAAGGTTCTTAACTTAAGCTTCTGGGGAAAAAAAAAAAAAACAGGAAAAAAAAATTATGTAGAACAGAGAGCGTTTTCTGTGTGATTGACTTTTTAAAAAATACTGTCCACCTTAATGTTGCTTGGTTGGTTTTTTTTTTTTATAATGACCTTTTTTTAAACAATATGATGGGCAAATAAAAATGTTTCCTTTCATTTTTACAAATTAGAAGAGGTTAAACTTTCCTGTAAATTCTTTGTTGGACAACTGATGAACAATACTGATTCACTCTGTGGGCAAAATACAGGTTGTGATTATTGAACTGTGTTTTACTTTCCTACTCTCTCCGAATGTTATCCCTAAATTTAAGTAAATAATAAATGGGAATTATTTACTGGAGTTAGCCTGGAAAAAATGTTGCTCTGTGGCTGTTGTTTTTCTTTTTGAACCTTTTTCATAAATACAGTCTTTGTTTAGAAGTCACTGTTGCTCTTACTCAGCAGAGCAGTTAAATTTAATCAACAGGGAACCCTCTCCCGATTCAGCAAAACGTTTGAGAATTTGCTGAGTTTTAAGCACATCAGTGGGTTGTAGATTCTCAGTTGTGTACAAGCTGATCCCGGTAGCGGTGTCCCTGTTGGTCCCTTTGTGCAGGGGAAGTGGGAACTCGCGTCATCTTGTCATGAGCCGTTGCAGGTCCTGTGGATGAGAGGCCACCTGCATAACTGAGGCCAAGTGAGGTGACAGTTGTGGTTACATTCATTTTCAGAGGTGATTGACATCTGTCTCTTCATCCCCCGACCAGGATCCAGCACTGCATTTGATTTATTTTAGGAAGGCTGGGAAAGCTGGAGAAACAGGAAGGTTGCAGCAGTTACTGCCTCCTGTGTCTGGCTCCTTTCCTTAGTCCTCCTGCCCCCTTCTCCTGCGCTGTGTTGGCAGCGTGGCAGCAGAGAGAGGAAAGGACTTATTGAACATCAAAATACGTGTGTCACGGTGATATTCTGGACCTTGTTAACCACACTAATGTTTCTGGCCCTACACACCTGCTGCACGGCACTATGGAGATATTAGCAAGCTGTTCAGGGAGAATTAGGTTTTTCATTAACATCTTTGTATAAATATGACGTCACGATCCATTTGGATCTTTCAGTTTTACAGGACTACATACTGTGTGATTTAACCTTTATTTCATGAGCTAATTAAGAAATACAATAAACAAATATGACAAACGGGCTCAATTCCCTTTTGCCCAGAGTGGTGTCTCATGTGAATCCACTTATTCACCGCTCAGGTCATAAGGTTTCAGGACTTAGAACCCGTAACTCTTAATATTGTGCACCTGTGAGCAAAAGGAAAAATGAGTTACCCAGTCAGTGGTAAGTGAGAGTGCGCATCTTTCCTCCTCCATCAAGTTGCGAGTGTCCCCTATATCACACCGGAAAGCAGGAAAACCTCAGCAATCCAGCTGCTGTTGGATCTGCTTCCAAAGCTTTTTGAGTAAACTCATGTTTCATACCCTCCAGCTTGGAGGTTTGGTCTATACCATTTCCATAAGTTAGTGGATTCTGAGGGAGCTGCCAGATGAAGGAGAATGTCTACTGGAGATGGCAATTTGCAGGTGAGAATGGTGCATAATGGCCCTTTAGCTCTGTCTGGCCACCTGTCCTGCCTACCTGGTGCTCTCATTTGGCCTAATGATGCTGCTCCCAGCATACATGAGGCCTCAGCATGAGCTGGGTTAGCCAAAATCTAAGCAGGAGTGGAGTGAACAGGCACAAACTGAGTATAAAAATACCCCAGTTGACTCCTTAGATTCAAGCATACACTTATTTCAAAGAGTCTCACCTTGTTTATAGAGCAGGACATCCATAGCATGAAACATCAGTTCACATTTGCTTTGTCCTAAGTGAAGAATTATCCATTCTATAGTCATTGTCTTAAGAAGTTCTGTCATTTGTTTTAAAATCAACACAGATGCTGGAAGAGCTTTAGCGTAATTTTTTCAGTCTGTTGCAGCCCGCAGCTGGTTTCCTTAGCAACCCTGAATGTACCCTCTGTGTACTACACGGGAACTCACCAAGACGTACGACCGGATACCCGTTACATATTCATGTGAGTGAGGTTGAGAATTTGGCCACATTGATGGCAGCAGATCTTGGTTAGGTTGGTCCCTCCATGCACTTTCTTCACATGAAGCCAGATTACTCTCTAGAAAGAGATGCTGGATTTCATCATCCAGAAAAGATCAAGATGTACTTGCTCAGGAAACTGAGATGTAAGACGTGAATGTCCTAGAAAATTTTATGCAGGGGCAAATTGGAGAGTTGGAAAGTCCTGAAGCTGGCAGGAGTCAGCAGTGTGTGGGATGGGACCCTACCTTGCCCTTGAGCCGGCAGATCGCTGGGAGGAGACAGGAGCATCTCTTTGTGGTCCGTCTCTTTGTAGCGCAAAAAGTTGGCTGTTTCCCCTTCTCACTACGGGACAGCGATCTTAGAAAGCAAGCGTCCCTCTGAATAATTTGTCCCTTCCTGCTCTTCTCTCGGAGCAAGGCACCTGTGTATTGCCACCTATTTTGGCCTTGCTAAAGAGCAATATCAGAATAGAACAAAATGATTGCTGTGACAGCACGGGGCCGTACCTGTGCCCCAGCCATAGCGAGATGATTTGTGCCGTCTCATTCCCTGTTTAGTTCACCTTAGTCTGGATGTCACTGCTCTGTTGCCCTTGGCCTGCCCCAGCCCTCGGAACCCTACCACCAAGGGGACATTTTTTAAGTACCTACAGGGCATTTCTCTTAAATAATATTTCTGTGCCTCAAAATGCAGAGAAATGAGATTTTCAGAAGGACCTTAGCATTAAGCACAGGTTAAAGTCAGCACAAGGCAGCTGTCAAGCTGCTTCTGGAAATCCCACTAAGCATCTGTCTTCATTGTAGGTGAATAACTGAAAAGCTAAAATCCTTGACTTTCAGTTACACCTGAGCTCTCAATGACTAAGACTTCAAATTCTGACCCCAAGGCAATTCTGAAAATGGGATAAAGTATTTTACAGGATTTAGATGAGATTTACTTTGGCAGGGGGTTGGGGGTTGGGATGTTTTTCTGAGGTTTTTAGGAAGAAAGTTCCTCGAGGAGATTTTTGCCTTGATTGATTCATTTCTGGAACATCCAATAAATTTTTAACCGCAACATTTCAGCCTTGTGTGTATTTTAGTTTTGTTTTTCTCTTTTTTTGCGAGAGCCACGGTCAATAGCCAAGCCTACAAGCAGCGTTTGCAGGGGGTCATGACTGTGTTTAAATTAGAAATGGTTGGAGCTGTACAGGATGACAGCACATGCATTGACTTCTGTTCTTGGCAACAAACTGTCTAGAGGCTTAGTTGCTTTGTTTCATCTTTGGGGTTTTGCTGCTTGGTGTTAGTTGTTACTTTTATGTTACTTTTTATATCTGCCATTTGCTCACTCGAGTGAGACAGAAAAGCACAAATATCTCATGAACATGGGTTTTGTGATGTCTCAGGGCATAAGAAATAAGAGCAGAGCAAGAAAGAAAGTTAGAATTAAAATCATAAACTACGGAGGACAAACCAAGACCTAAAGATCTTTTGCATTTGTCTTGTCAGAGTTTTCACTGGAGTCTTTCTTGTTGCCTTAGTCAAAAAGTTCTCACATGAGCGAAGAGCCAATTTAACATACGTCACGTGCCGCCACCATTTATTTTTCCTACGTATCAATGCTGCTACCAGAAAATTATTTTAGTGCCTATGCTTTTCGTAAGATGGGGCCTTACTTAAGGGAAGAGCACCTCCTTTAGTCTGTTTCTTTGTAGAAACTTGGAGACTAAAACAATTTAGTTAAATATATATGTGTGTGTATGTGTGTTTTTAAATGCTCTTAAACTGATTTGAGATGTCTGGAGGCTATTTAGGTTTGATTTCTCTATAAATTTATCTTATTAAAGCAATTATTATCACTACCCGAAGCAGATTTCTTAGTTTTATTTAAAATGCTTTCAGTTCATTAGTTCCTGGCGGATCTTTAATTATGCAAATGTTTGGAAGAATCATATTGAGTCATTAATCTATTGGCTGCTGGAATACAGTTTTGAAACATTATGGGATTTTGTCTATATTTTTTTTTTCTGGTCAGTGAAAATAATTTGTTTTCACAGAATGATAAGAATAGTTTTGATTGGAAGGGGCTGTAAAGGTTGTCCAGTTTCAACCCCCCCTGCCCTGGGCAGGGACACCTTGCACCACATCAGGTTGCTCAGAGCCTCGTCCAGCCTGGCCTTGAACGTTTCCAGGGATGTGGCATCTACCAACTCTCTGGATAACCTGTTTCAGTGCCTCACCACCCTCACAGTAAAGAATTTCTTCCATATATCTAATCTAAATCTACCCTCTTTCAGTTTAAAGTTGTTACCCCTTGTCCTATCATGACATGCCCCTGTCAAAAGTCCCTCTCCAGCTTTCCTGTAGGCCCCCTTGAGGTACTGGAAGGCCGCTCTAAGGTCTCCCCAGAGCCTCCTCTTCTCCAGGCTGAACAGCCTCAACTCTCTCAGCCTGTCCTCATAGTAGAGGTGCTCCAGCCCTCTGATCATATTTGTGGCCTCCTCTGGACCCTCTCCAACACATCCGTGTCCTTGAGTTTTGAGTATGCTTTCTTTCCACTGGATTAAATAATGCTCAAACTAGTCGCTGAACTCCACGAGACTTTTACCTAAATAGGGGTAACACGGTTTAGCGCACAATTAAACTTGTATTCTGTAGAACAGCCGAGTAAAAGAGGATGAAAAAGAAGCCCTGGTAGAGTAATTAGCACTGACTTTGTAAATCTTGTTGTACTAAACAAAACGTGGAACCTTTGATCAAGTAATTATGGGAAATGGCCAACGAAAAATAAAGGAGGTAGGTGATAATGTGCCTGAGGTTTTTGTGGGGTTTTGCAGCTTTATCTAAATCCAGTAGCGGATAAATAGACTAGACTATTTCAGTTGGAAGAGACCTACACTGGTCGTCTAGTCCAACTGCCTGACCACTTCAGAGCTAACCAAGAGTTAAAGCATGTTACTATGAGCTTTGTCCAAATGCCTCTTCAACGCTGACAGGCTTGGGGCATTGCCCACCTCTCTAGGAAGCCTGTTCCAGTGTTTGACCACCTTCTTGGTAAAGAAATGCTTCCTAGTGTCCAGCCTAAACCTCCCCTGGTGCAGTTTTGAACCATTCACGGATGTCCCATCACTGGATCCCAGAGAGAAGAGCTCAACTTCTTCCTCTCTGCTTCCCCTCCCCAGGAAGCTGTAGAGAGCAATGAGGTCACCCCTCAGCCTCCTTTTCTCCAAACTAGACAAGCCCAAAGTCCTTAGCCATGCCTCACTGGACTTGCCTTCCAGCCCTTCCGCCAGGTTTGTTGCTCTCCTTTGGATGCACTCAAGGACCTTCACACCCTTCTTAAATTGTGGGGCCCAGATCTGCACACAGTGTTCAAGGTGAGGCCTCGCTATCACTGAATAGAGCGGGATAATCGCCTCTTTTGACAGGCTGGTTGTACTGTTTGATGCACCCCGGGATGTGGTTTGCGTTCTTGGCTGCCGGGCACGCTGCTGACTCATGTTGAGCCTGCTGCCAACCGGCACCCCCAGATCTCTTTCTGCAGGGCTGTTCTCCAGCCACTCCTCTGCCAATTTATGCTTGTGCCCAGCGTTACTCCATTGTAAGTGCAGAATCTGACATTTAGATTTGTAAAATATCATCCCATTAATCATTGCCCAATGCCCCAATCAATCTAGATCCCTCTGCAAGGCCTCTCATCCCTCAAGAGACTCAACAGCACCTCACAGTTTGGTATCATCAGCAAACCTGCTAATAATCCGTGGAGAATTTCAGGGCTGCCTTAACAGATTATAGGAACAGATGATGAAGATCCTGATGTTGGGAAATGGTAGTACAGTCTGTGCTGAGAGGGGACTGGGAAACACAGGTGACCAGCTGTGCTGGGTAACTTGAGCAAAACCCAAGCATATCCTCAGCTGCTTTTGCCAAATGCCTCTTGACTTCTTGTGGATGAGCCTGAGGCAGAGGGCTAGGGCTAGGGCTCAGCTACAGGGTTTGGCCCTCGGATCCCAAGAGAGGCCCCGAGCGGGCACCATTTGCTACCATTGCCATCCTCGTGTCCCCAGTAGCATCTCAGCATCTAGGCCTGAGCCAAACCCACAACTGGCTTGGGCTGCATCACCTCGGTGTGATTCTGGGTTCTGCCCATTATTGCCGAGCATAGAGCGGCTAAGAGGATGTCCTTGCAAGGGACTTAGAGAAAATTGAAGTTTTCTGCAAACTAGATAGAAGCTACCACACACAGAGATTGTTTTTCATGAGTCAAGGTCTATGTTACCCCTGGCATTTGTTTTGTGGATAAATTGCAGCCATAAGCTCTGTCTACCATATCTTCTTATCCAGGGTGTCCTTCTGAAGGAAAAGGAAATGTGTTCTTTACTTCAAGGTTGTATACAACCCAGCCTGCCTTGCTAGGGGAATTTAAATCACTCTTCTGCTCTTTGACCAGTTTCTAGCACTTGTAAAGCACGTTGGAACAATAATGTTCTTGCCAGTGACATGGTGATTTGCCGTGCGAACCTCGCAGCCTGGAAAGTCAGATTCGATCCTGCAGACAGGCTGTAGAACCCACTAACCGAGATGCGGTAAGTAACCCGCCTTTCTCATCCTCTGTCTCAGCAAAGTGAAGAAACAAAGCCCGAGAAATGCCTGCATAGCATCTGCACGTGTCGAGTGGGAAGCTGCTCCTCTGCAAACTCTTCTCTCTGTCTCTATATGGGAGAGAGTCACAGGCACCATTATCAGAGAGGAGCTACGTGATGCATATGCATCAACAAGAGAGATTTGGAGTGATGGAATGATTTTTGGTGGCAGCAGTGCGCTCGCTTATCTTCCCTTCTGTGTGTATACAGCACCCAGCCCTGAAAGAGATAAAACCAATGATATTACAGTCAATGCTATTAACACTCAGGTGAGCTGAAGATGTAAGTCCGGCTAATAACGTGCAAGGGATTGACTTTTGATGTTGTGGGGTACAAAAGGAGATCTTCCTTTGGCACTTTCACTCAGTTCTGCCACTAGCGTGGAAGGATCACGTGGTTTGGTTCAGGTTTGTTGAGAGTGATGTTGTCTCTGGCACAAAAATGTGAAAGAATTGGAAAAAAAACACTAATGTTTCGAGGCATAGAAAAAAAAAAAGCACCAAAGGATTCACAGACGGCTTTGGCTGTTTGATGGTGTTGCTCTGGGAGTGAAAGCCCGATTTGCTGGAAGAACAGAGCACCAGCAGAATGTGGACATCAGAGAATACGGACTGTGTTGCACCCTGGCAAATCAACTACAAAATACACCTACTTGTGTAAAATGAATGAAGAAGAACGAATAATCAATCCATATTTTCAAAAAAAAATCCCTGAAAAAATGCCTTGGTGTAAGCCAGATCTTAGGATCTCTGAACAGCTTTTGTCTTCTATGCTGGTCAGTCGCCCAGCCTTGGCGCTGAAGTTTTTAAGTCTGAACAACTTTTAGATATTTTAAGCTTGATTTACTTGACGGTTGGAGTGTGCCTCTGTGAAGAGAGACTGTGCTGCAGGATTTGTCATTATCTTTCAAAGCATGTCAGACCCGCTCTAAGCACATTCAGAATGACGCCTGACTAAATTCTTTTTCGGACCCTTTTCTGTCCTTAGCCAGTACTCCTACTGCCATCAGGCAGCTATTTTGCTTCAATAATTGCATTTCTGTGGAATTCTCATTTTCAGGAAAGAAAAAAAAATAGCTGAACTGTATGGTAGAGTTCACGCAGATTTACTGTGAAAATGGTCAGATGGAAAATGTACAATAAGATTTAGCAATAAAAGTCACTCCCATTGCCAGCGGTTGTGTCTTATCAGCTGGGAATTTGCAACAAGCCTGCCTGATTGACAGGGTAGGGAAAAAAAGCTAAAGCAGAGACTTCTGCTGGAACCTGAGGCTTTGCTGTAACAAGGTGACCCCAGCAAAGCTGTAGCCTCGGTAATGTCTGTAAGCAGGCTTTTCTATTTTCTTCCCTTGTTTCTTAGAGCATTCTCTTCAGTGTTGGTTCATTAGAAATCTCATTAATCATTTTCTCTGTTTCTCAGCAAATTATTTTATTAGTTAAAATGGCAACTGAAATGTCTATCTGATTTAAACAGAAAACGTTTATAAATGGAAAACTTTTAGGATACCACTCATTCTAGGAACTTTGATGTTGTTAATTAAATGATGCAGGGGAAATTTTTCTTAATAAGAACAGTTCGTAATGGAACTACTTAGTGTCGTGCAGAACAGCAGTAACGATATCCAGAAGCTTGGACCTTACACAAGATGAGTTGTTGGAGTCACAAACTGCCTGTTAGTTCCTTCTGCCTGGACTTGGTGTGATACCACATGTCTTGAAGCCAGCCCCAAAATCAGGACCTACAAAGGGCAACTTCCATGCTTGGTGCCTGTTTCTTCAAAGGTATATTTAAGAACCAGGGAACTTGACTGAGTTCTCAGTACTTGGGGGGAAGTGCAGTGAAACATACTACATTCTTTTCTGGATAGGAATTAGTTTGAATTTCCTGAAAACCAGTAGTAACAGGTTGCTGCTGTGGCCGTCTCTGCCTTATGGAGGTTTATTTGATGAGGTAAAGTGTTTCTGCAAGGAAAATATTACCTTTTCTGACTTTGTCCTCCTTCCAGAGTCACAAAGGAGTGACGAGAGTCACAAACTAGAAGCTGCTTGAGAGCTATAGAAGAGTGAGATGTTCTTAGCAACTTGAGGAGAAGAACAGCCTGTGAGAGTTAGGGTTTGGATGGGGCTCTGAGGTGTTATCAAGCCCCAGCCTCTTTCCACGCCAAAGCAGATCAGCTCAACCCAGAAGTGCATCATTCTGCTACCGAGATAAAAATTACTTGTTCCATGAGAAACAGCTGCTTATACCTCCCTCTGATCAGTGATGGGTTCACGGATGAGGTGGACTGTGGGTTTTTTCAGGTGTGGCCAGTCCCATACTTTGAGCTGAAAATACTAATTCACTCTAAAGTTTGCTGTTGACAATACTGGTTTATTCTGCTGGTTTTCCCTGATGGCAAAGCTGGGAAATAGATCTGCCCGGGCATGTTCAGAGTGTGCAGGCTTACACAGTAAAGGCAGCTGATGCTTTATATTGAGTTTGTTTATTACAGAAGTGCTGTACCAACAGTTTTTTTTAGATTTTCCTGTCTGTATAAAAAACTTCTTATTTCTTCAAACCAGACATATTACCTCGGGATATTTACTCTGCATGTATAGAAATCTTAGACTCACCTTGGAATATTTTCATTTCTTTAGGGTTTGTTTTTTAAGTAACAGTCTGCTGGTTTGAGGAAAAGCACACCCTGTAACACTTAATGCCCAGCATGGTGTGCCAAAAAAAAAAGGGCATATACTATCAGTGCTGATAGGCCACGAGTAGCCTTTTTCACATTGCTACAACTGTCTTTTTCCATTAAAATCAAATTTGGACTGAGCAGCCACTTGCTAGGAAACCACTAAGTGCTATTTAAGTAGCTGCGTATCGTGGCTCTGTGGCAAGCAGAACAGAAGATGTCGCACCTTGGCATTCGGCATGTTAGGAAAACGTGAGATGGATATCGCCAGAGGCTCCAATTCCTCCGACCCGCGGAGGGCACGCAGCGCTTCGCAGGGCTGGGTGAACGAGTTGGGAGCAGGAGGAAACAAAACTTTTCTGATATTGTCTTGTAGTGGAATTAAACGTCTGTCTGAAAGTGTTCCTGACTCTTTACGAGTTAATGAAGTTTGGCACTGTCTTATGATGGTGGTCAATGTTGTGGGATGTGCAGGTAACTGAATATCCGCCCCTCCTTATGTTTTGGGCGTTTGAGGTGGTTGTATACAATCTGTCAGCATCAGCATGTGTTCCGTGGCCAGCTGTGGTACCAGAGTTCATCGGGAATATGGAGATAATGAAAGACGCTGTAAAACATTTTCAGGATAAACATTTTCCATTTTTGTCTTTCGCTATTTGAGAAACAGAGACTGAAGTGCAGTCTTTAAATGTTTTCTTGCTGCATGCTAATGTTTCAAAAGGATTTGTAATTTTGGATCTTGACTTGGAAACAATTTAAAGGCGGCTGATTTTCAGTGGCTGGGACTGCTGTGCTTCCTGACTAATCAGACTCTTTTGACATATCTTAAATTGGGCACAGAAATAATGGATAGACAAGTACAAGTAGTTGACTTAGGACAGCTCTGTGGGGGTTTCAGCAAAGATGCTCTAGCACACAGCTCTGATACTCTCTGAGTATGCACACAGTGAGTTATCACTGCTGCGCAGACAAGAGGTAACTGATTAAGGCACAGTAAATCAGTCACATGAACCCATTAGCCTGTGCTGAACCAAGTGATGTGCTCCAGATGACTAGCACTTTCTGAAAAGTGTAGGCCTGTTCTATTTCAGTGTCAAAAGAATCTCCTGCTGGCACTGAGTATGGCTGGCACAATAAAACGTTTCTTCCAAATGTAGTAAAATGCATTATTTGGACTTCCCATGCTTGATCCAAGTCCTGGAAGATTCAGCAGGAGTCTCCATTGATGTTAAATGAGATCTGTCCTCCCAAGTAAGTTGGTGACTCTACAGCTGTTCTGTAACCTGGACCATCTACACTGGGTAAAACAGGCAAGGAGAAGTGGGTGCAGCAGCTGTATTTGTATACTAAAGGAATGGGCATGGTTCTTCTGAATTTCCTGGCTTGTATGGGGTTTTTTTTGTTCTTTTTTTTTGTCTTCTGCAGGCAGACAACCATCTGTCCTGGCAGTGTAAGCACAGTCCTGGACTAGCTAGTAATGCTAAAGCTGTAGCCAAACAAAAAGCAATCTAAATGCTGAATTCTTGGAGAGAAAGAAATCTGATTAGTTTCCAAGTTTTATTTTCTTTCTTTTGGAAGTATTTTTGAAGAGCTGAGAGTTCTTTACTCTGTTGCTTGAGTAATGCTTTGAAGTTTGGTCCTTTGCCAAGAGCCTGTTGACAGTAACATGAGTGGTGTTGGTGCTCATTGGCATCATGTATTACTTGGGGATCTTTAAAAGCTCTCTGAACAGCTTACCAAGACTTCATTAACATTTGATTTCTGTCTAAGTGAGGAGGAAATTACCACTGTGTCTTTTTTATGAGTGGATAGGCAGCAGTAAGCAAGTTCAGTGTTCTACCTGCTTCTTAGGCACACCCCCCAGTCCTCGTAGAGATCCCTGGAGTCTGACAAAGAAGTTCTCTCTTTCTTTTTAACAACTGATCTGGCATCATCTTATGTTGTCCCCATTTCCATACCTTCTCATTGTTTGTATTGTATCTTTCTGGAAAAAAATTAAATGATGGATAACCTTAGAGTTTCATTTCACAGCTATTTCCTCTAGATGCAAACAAACCTCACCCTTTTTCCTATAGACTGTAGTTATTCCTGCTTTTTTTTTTCCTCTCCTCCAATTTTAAATGGGGAGGTTTGTCTGAGGTGTTGAGATTTCTCGTAATCATTCTCTGTAGTAGCCGTGGCAAAGTGTCTAATCCTCTCTTTTCTTCTTGTCTTCAGGAAACCCTCTGACTGTGGCCTGCAAAGCTTTCTTTGGATTCAGTGGAGAATCAGGCCCCATGATCTACTGGATGAAAGGGGAAAAATTCATAGAAGAATTAGAAGGTCACATTAGAGAAGGCGAAGTCAGGTACTTTTTGGAGTTTTTACTGTTAAAAACATGGTATATCCCAAAAGCCTGTTGAGTTTTTTTAAAAACGTTTTTAATTGAAAGTGGAAATAGTTTTCTATGTAAAGAGTGATGAATGACTTGGAACCAGAGCAGTGTGAGTAGCTCCTTCTCCTTTCTAGCGAATAAACTCTAAAGACACAGTAGCTATGTATGTGCCTGAAAATCTCTTATGAAATCCCCTTGAAGGCAGCTGACGTGCCTGAGCGTTCTCAGGGTTGACTTTAGCCCTGCGTGGAAATGACGCCGTCCACTGCAGCTGCCCCTGTGGCAGCCCCTGGCACGATGACATTCGTTTCAGCATCAGTCTTAATCTGAAAGATGAATGGTCTACTGTCAAAGTCACCATACTTTTTCTCTTCAACTGAATATGTTTTCTGCCTGTGACATAGCTCTCCGTATGCCTTAACCAGGGCTTTTGAACATTTGTTCCTCTGTGCTTAAAACTTAAGGGAGAGAAAGAAGTCCCTGTGTGAGGTTGTCCAATATCCAACTGGGCTTGTTCCAGATGCTGATTATCATTTGCTGTACCAGTGGCAGTGAAAACAAACATTTGGATCCCCATGAACCTTCATGGAATTTGCACCTAACAGCATCTTCTTGTCTTCCTTCTTTAGTAATTACCTGATTAATAGCTCTTTGAGCAAAGCCTAAGCTATGGTTATACTATGGACAAGGTGGTCTCAGCTCCTGTAGACAGAAAGACAAGGTCTGTGCACCTTCCACTGCACACATTTTTATTCTCGTTTCAGAGTTGTTTGTTTCTTGAGAAAGTGATTTTGGAGAGCAGGCAGAGAGAGAGATTCCTTTGCTTTATTACTTAATCAATAATTTGAAGTTCAGCCATTTAGCTACTAGTTGTTAAGATACACTAAAATAACTGACCTCACATTGCACCTTAATTGCATACAGAAGGAATTTATCATATATTGACAGAATGGCTTTAAGTGTACAATCCTCTTTTGGGCTTCTGACCACAAAATATGATTATTGGAAACTTCTGCCACTGCAAGTGATCAGCATTTAATGACATCGTGTCCTCTCTGGTGTATATATATGAACAGAGAGATTCTGGTCATGTTCTTCCCCTGCATCAGAAGGACAATTTGAAGTTTGTATGTAACGAGCTTTCCAGCTCTAGCACAGTTCAAAACTTTTCCTTTATGCGTTAATGAAACTGAGTTTGAAAAAGCTGTGTTTGTCCTTTATTGTGCCATCTCATTGCATGTTCATGTTTCAAATTAATTTTGTGACAACTCCCTTTTCTCACGCCGTTAAAATGCTCTGACTCAGTTTACGGACCCGTCACAGTTCAGTGAATTTTCTCTTCAACAGAGCTATTTCCCACATCCCTAATCTGTGCACCACAGCAAGCGATAAAAACATAGCATTTACCAAAACCTACTGCATCCTTACCAGCAGTGCCACAGTCCGTCCCTTTTTTCATTGAGAAGCAGCTATGGCAACTGTAGTAGAAACTTTTTGCAAATTACTTTTTCCCAGTAACAGCTCTCATTTAGGCGTCCTATTGCAGGTACGCTGCTGCAGGGAACCGGTGCAGCTTCAAGGAAACTTTTCTGTCAGTACCCTGACCCAGCCCACATCTTCCATCTTTATTGATGTATTTAAAAAAAAATGTCACATATCTTTAAAATTTGATGAGCCATAGTGAACTTCCTGGTTAAATGCTTTTCCCACCAGTTTGCTTCTATGTGGTATTATCAGCGTGTTTCTGCTAATATTGTGAGAAACTACACGTAATGGGGAATTGTTACAACCACACCAAAATACTTCATGGGTTGTTCCTTTGGCAAACATCTGACATTTTAACTGTGCATCCTCTGTCTTAAATTAATTCACATATTTAGTAGAACTCTGAATTTTTGGTGCTATCCTGACCCTGGGCTGTACCCATCTATTGTGTCACTGGATTTGCTGTGTATTATCAGAGTTCAGGTTTGCAGATCAATGCAGCGTGGGAGTACAAAACATCCCTCGCTAGTTTGCATCCTCAAGCATGCATGCTTACCAGTCAATTAGTCTGTGTTTATGAAAGCACTGAAATAAAGATGCACGTGACTCGAGCGTTTCTGTTAAAATCAAACCCATGAAAGTGGCTTTTTGGTAAGCAGACTTCACCATGAGTAACATATGTGTAGCTCTGGACTTCTCGTTATTTATTAGACCTTTTTACGGAGCCTGGTAATAAAAAGTAATTAATCAGCATTGCAGAGCTCGGAGGCAATGACCCCCCATCTAATCTGCCTCCCTGCCTTCCCTTGAATTAAGTTCCCCAAATGTTAGGCACGCATGGGGAAAAGGAGAAAGAGGCTTTGCTTGCCAGGTGGGTTTTTCACAGCAGTAATAAAAACGTCCTGTAAATTGAACCAGGGCTATTAAAGAAGGAATCAGAGTCTTTAAGCCAGCCTGCAGAGTTGTCAGTTGTACCTCATTATTATAAAGGAGCCCACAGCAAATTTCAGCACAATTTTCAATACTTCTTTGCCACAGCGAAGAAGTATTTTCGGCATAAATCTTACTCTCCCAGCCACCTATGAGTTGCTGCTTTTCTTCTTCAGGCAATGCTGCAGAACAGTTTGCAGGTGCTTCATAATGCTCAACTTGTAGAGCATGTTTGTCCTTTTTTTTCCTTTCCTTCTTCTCCCGTTTTAAAGTGGAAATAGTTTATCTTGTTCTGAAGGCATGAAAAGATGTGAAGACATTTTGAACTGCAGCCTTATTTCTCTCTGCTGATTAGTTTAACATTCTGCCTTTTCACCCACAGAATTCAACTGATGGGTGCAAAACACTCCGACGAGAGGAGGATGGTGTGTTCTGTTAGGAAAGGTGGGAGGGAGGGAGGGAGGGAGGCAGAATTACCATCGCTGCCTGGTGAATGTACTTTGCAGAGAGCTATGGAAATGAGCCCTCTCCTGAAAACCTTGTGCTGCTCAAGTAGACAATTTCTGGGCAGAGAATGAGAAACACAATGCAGGAAAGTGAGAGGGAAGATCGCCGTGCCATGTTGTTCGCTGAGCTACTTTTCTTTGGAGAGGTCCTTATATACACACAGCTCTGTCCTTTCAGCTACAGGCTATTGTCAAGAGCTAGAAAGATGGGACAAGAGTTTGTGTCCCTGTTCCCAGTCCAGATCCTCAACTATGTAAAGAATAAAACTTTCCTTTTTTGATAAGTCCCAACGTGCAGGCTGGTTAGTAAAGGTTTGGAATTAATGCCTTGGTCTTGTGACTGAAGCTCTCTTACAACTTTTACATCTGTGATCATACAAAGCCTCAAAATTTTAGAAAAATATTATTTTGAAGGAAAAGTATTTTAACTTCAGATTCAACTTAGTGCATAAACGCATTGAAAAAAACATGACAAAAGATTTTTTTAAAAAAACTGAAACATTGGATATTTTTTAAAGAAACCATCTTTAAAAGAAAGAAAAAAAAGAAAAAAATTTTTTACAATGTGAGTTGTAGAGCACTGGAACAGGTTGCCCAGAGAGGTGGTGGATGCCCCATCCCTGGAAACGTTCAAGGCCAGGCTGGATGAGGCTCTGAGCAACCTGATCTAGTCAGGGATGTCCCTGCTTCTTGCAGGGGGGTTGGACTGGATGACCTTTGAAGGTCCCTTCCAACTCTAGCCATTCTATGATTCTATGATCTGTATTCTGAAATGGCACTTTTGGTTTTAATTTGTATTTTTTTCACTGAAAAATAATCAGTTTCAGATCAAATAAAATACTTCAGCTTGAAAAAAAAAGAAAGCAGTGGGTATTTTTTTTGCTTCGCCCACCTCTTCTCTCTCTCCCTCCATCCCATTTGTTGCGAGTTGTCAAGCACCATTGATTTACCTGTGTATTAAATGGTGTAATTACTCTTGCAGTATGCTAATCAAACCAGAAAAAAAACAACATTCTTTTCTCAACTTGTGGAAGCTGATGTGTTGGCAGCGTTGCTGGTGCTTCTTCATACTATATTCCTTTTCTTCCCCCAAAATATTGTGCTCAGTGTTCTCTGGGCCAACTATGAAATGCAATCAATTAAAGGCTGTACATATATTTAAAAAAAAATGTAGGTGACCGACTGTGTATTCCTGTGGCAATAATGAATCATTAGCTGTTGAATACTCGTTAAAAGAAAAAAAGAGAGAAGAAAAAAAAAGCAGGAGTGAAGGGTTTAACAGCACTAAGAACTTTCTACAGTTTGCTACCAGCATAATGTTTCAGTATCTGTCAGCATTTTCATGTTAGATCCTGTTCTAAAGAGTTCTCTTCCTAAAGATTGCAATTAGCATGAAAATAAAATGAAAAAAATTCTCAGTCCAATTGCATATTCTTTTTTTTGAAAGCTCCTTTTTAGCTGATCGTGTATTATTTAAATTTAGGTTAAAGGTTGTTTATTTAAATAGATTCAGAATAATAGTTTATTTTACCTTAATTGTAATCTGTCTTCATTTTTTTTCTGCATAAAATATGCTGATTGTAGTAAACACGAGACAATCTGAACATTTACAGTGCTCCAGATTAGTGCCCCAGATATCTTCTTCGTTAATGATTTTGTTTGTTCCTTGCAGAGTGGTTTGTAGGCCAAAAATTGTGAAGCGTATTGTTTGCCAACAGAGAATAAATACTTTCCTGAGTTTAAAATATTTTGCTATATACACAGAGGGAATATTAATAGGTAAATGAAGATTTATTTATCTGACTCCCAGTGATTCAGACTGATTTCAGTCTGCAAACAGATCAGGCTTTCCTGGGAGGTTTCTTTTCTGGCCAGAAATTATACAAATTCAGCCTTTCTTGTATTATTTTCAGCACTCAGGCTCAGGGACAAAATTTAAAAAAAAAAAAAAAAAGCAAAAATACATAATTAATGAGAAGTGAACTTGCAAAGAAGATGCAGTCAAAATTTCTAAATGCAACAAATGTTCCTGTTCTTAAACTGATGTTTTTCCACTTTCTTTTTTGCAAGTTACACAGCATTAGAGGCTGTGTTGTGGATGTTCTGGTGTGTCTTCACAGTCCTGTCAGATCACACAAGCCTTTAAAGGCTGTGTGCTGTATGAAATGGTGGATGCCCCATCCCTGGAAACGTTCAAGGCCAGGTTGGATGAGGCTCTGAGCAACCTGATCTGGTTGGAGATGTCCCTGCTCCTTGCAGGGGCGTTGGACTGGATGGCCTTTAAGGGTCCATTCCAACCCTAACCATTCTGTGATTCTATAAATCTGACTGAAATATGTGGTTTATGGCAGCCAGGGTTGCATTTTTTATTGTCTAGTGCAATGGCCTCATACTTCACTTCTGATTTGTTTTCAAATTTTGAGTTCCATGTTTGTTATATGAAACTGTGTACATAAGAAAATATGTGTGCACATTGGAAACCCTAAAAGAACTTTGGTTTCTAATAGAGAAGTTTGGGGGTTGTTGCTGGAAAAAAATTAAGCTCTCCAGAAGCAGTTTCCATGTGGTGCAATCAGCGCTCTGGTGAATTACTTTGTGCCCAATTGCCTCCCATTGGTCTCCAGAGAAAATACTTCTCTTTTTGGTGAACCTGGATCTTATTCATACCTTTACCTCTTCATGTCTTACACTATCTTTTCGGAGAAAAGACTCACTGAAGTATGGCATGCAATGGTGAGTTCACGGCTGACTGTGAGGGCATCACATATTTTGCATTTACCCATTTACACGCTACGCAGCAGTGTGCTAACAGGATCAAGTTAATTGGGTAAATTTTATTTGACGTTACATTTCAAAGGACTAGTAACTTTTTATTGAGCAACTGGTAAGAAGTCTTTTGAGAGAATAGAACATTATATTTTTAGACTTAATGTCAGCATCAGAAAACACTTGCATTTACTTTGTATTCTTTTTAATGTTCATATTAGAACAATGACATGAAAAGACTGTACCTGCGGCCTGAAAGTCTGCGAGAACTTTCTGTTCCCCTTGTGGGGATTTTGCCTGTCTCCTCTGTCCTCTCAAAGGAGCAGGGAAATCTTGTTCTTGACGCTGTTCCCTTTTAAGGTCAGGATCTAGACCCCCAAAACAGAAAATTCCACAGAATAGCACAGCTCCTTTCACTGGTTTTCCAGACTGCATTAAAATGTATCACAATACCCAGCCTTTAAAATGTTGCCTTATAATTTGCTCAGCGACAGCTTAATAGTGCATATTTACTTCTCTGGAAAGTGAGTATTTATTGCTTCTTTTAAAAGAAACATTGTTTTTAGCTTTTAATTCTGGTGGAGCCGAGGTAAACAAGCCACGTGCCACCGTTGCACTCGTAGCCACTCTTCCTGCACTTGATTCAGCTCCGCACTGTGGACGTGGCGGGAGGAAAAGGCTTTGGTTGTTATGAAAGATGCCTGTGTGAAGTCTCTTTCGGGGAACTTGAGTCTCCTTCTAAGTCCTTCTCCCGGAGCGGAGGAGGCCAGGAATGCTGTGTATCTTGTGCTGAGAAATCATGGTTCTTTTGGCAACCTTTCACCCATGTTAACTTAGTTAAGCAAAGATTGTATCTTTCCTTTCAGACTCCTCAGAGAACATCTTGGAGAAAAAGAAGTTGAATTGACATTGATCTTTGATGCTGTAGAGGAGGCAGACCTGGCTAACTATACGTGTCACGTGGAAAACAGAAATGGACGGAAACATGCCAGTGTTCTTCTGCGCAAGAAAGGTAATTCTCCTTAATTAATTATCTGTACTCTCTCCTGCCTCAGCAGCAACAGGTCAGCCAGTAGCAAGGGTCCTGCTGACCTCTCTGAGTCAGGCTGGACTCCTGTGTGCCTACTGAATCATAGAATCTTTCATAGAATCTTTAAGGTTGGAAAAGACCTCCAAGATCATCAAGACCAACCGTCAACCTAACACCACTGTACCTACTAAACCATGTCATGAAGTGCCACGTCTACACATTCTTTGAACACCTCCAGGGGTGGTGACTCCACCACTTCCTTGGGCAGCCTGAAGTATGTTTTTGTGCCAGCTTCAGTTTACCATTTGTGAATAAAATTCATGAATTGTTCTTTAGTGGCTAGTGAATCAGCCTTGCAGGTGATGCGCTTACCTGAAATACAGTCACCCATAAAGCACCAGTATAATGAGTGGAAGTATTTTAGTCTAACAGACCTATGAGTTTGACCCAGAGCTGATGGACTAGACCAGAGGAAATGGTGTGATGGAGTTAAAATGTGCATTTCTTAGAATAGGTATCTCAGCAGTGAGGTCAGATGTCCCCGTATTTCTCCACTTCATGGCTTTGCTGTTTAAATTGAAAGCTTTAAACAGTTGCCATGCATTTTGATTTCTAACTGCATTGGGAGTGAAAACATTCCAATGGGAGCTACAAATGAATTTCCCCATCATGGCTGCTTTGCTTGGTACTGTAAGTGGAATTGGGAATACCAGTACTGAGATGTTATCTGTAGCAGAACAGAAACCATTTGGGTTTGAATAGTCCAAATTAAAAGGTGCTACTGCTGTTTGTAGAAGTCATTACGGTGAGGAGTGTAATAGTATCTCATTACAGTTCTTGTGCTGTTTGTTCAGTCACCTCTCCTATTCGTAAGTACGGTGACATGAAAATTTGCTGGTGACCTCTCTAAGGCACAGAGTATTAGGTAGTGGAAAAGCTGTAAGGCAGTAAATGTTGGGAAAGTAAAGGAAGGTCGCACACTCGGGATAAAGACATAATGTGAAAGCACAGAGCCATCAGCACAGGAGATTGCTAAAGAGTTAATACATTGTCCAGATTTCCGCCATTATTCTTGCCTGTAAATTAATTTACCAAAAGAGGAGAAGAAATGTTTTCACGACACGCCTGCGAGTGCTGTTCCAGTCCGTCATGGGCTTTCAGACCACTAAGGCGAAGGATGTGCTCGTAAGCAGCCTGTGGATTGCAGTGTTAGTGGCAGTTAAAAGAGCCAGTGCTCTCCATTGTCACAGTCACAGCAACATCCCACAAACGTGTCACCATTAGGAGATTTAAATGTACTGCTGGTACCTGAGCGTGCTGCAGATCGACCTCTGAGCCTAGGGTCAACATCACCATGGGACACATGGACTAGGAGCCAGCTGGAAGAACAGGAAGACCAGCCAAAGCCTCTCTAGATGGGGCACAGCAGTTCTGGAACACATCCATAGTCACTGGTTCCGCTAAAGGCAGTCTGGATGCCAAGTGCTGCGGTTCATGGCTGTAATCTGTGTAAAATGAAAGGTGAGGGAGGGGTGATACTGGGACATAAGGGCTACGAGAGAGAGGAAACTTTTGGGTCAATGTCCTCTTTTTTCCCTGTTCTTTCATGTGACCCACAGGCTATATGTGTGAAGGTTCAGTATGCAGTCCTGTCAAAACCAGTTGAATTAAGTCCTACTTACAGTTTCCTTTATATGTGAGAGTTTTATGTCCTCCCAGAAGGAAGAGCATAACACAGGTTGTATTTTATGTTAAGTAATAAGGACAAAGCACAATACGGAAGCTGCAAATCATTGAGAAACAAGAGCCCGCAGTTGTGTTGTGGAACACACGTGAATGTATATTCAGCATCTAAACTGACAGGGTGTCACAGCTTTAATTAAGCAATCTGGTCATCATGATGAAGGATTAGCCTCTCGAGTGCAAAAAGCATTCTACCTTTCCATCCACTGCACCTCATAAATACACAACGGATAGTGAGTATGTCTCTGTTGACACTGGTAAATGTTCACTATGTTGCATACATTGGAACAACAAGCCAGGTTTATTTATAACAAGAAAATGCAGATATTTCAGAGCTCTGCTGAAGTTATGGAAGGAGCACTGCTGAATACAGAATTTGAAGGTGGAAGGGATTGCTTCTCAGCTACTATTTCATTTCTCTCTGCACTGTGGCTGTAGAAAGCTTATATTCCCCTCAGGCATTCTCTATAGTAGATTTTCAAGCTATTAAAGTGTCACTTAAAATAACCACAGTATTTTCACTCTATCCTTTGCCTGTCCCATTGTTCTACTTGTTATTTATTAAGTTCTTACAAACACCTAACCAAACTTTTCCTTTCTGCAGCTTGATATTATTGCTTCTTATTCTGGCTTTCTCCAGCTTGGATTTGATTGGAGGTTATTCATGAGCCAGGGAATACAACTGTATTTACTGACCTGTGACAAGATTTAGGGCAGGACTGGTAGACAGCTGCAGCTTCCCAGATGTTGAGGCACTTTGGAAAGGCGAAGAGGAAGCACAGATCTCTCAGCCAGAGAAACTCCCCTCCTTCCAAAGTCTTCCCTGTTTGGCAAGAGGTGCTTGTAGCTCCGTTTTCTCTCCAGGTTGTCACAGTGCTGCAGGTTCTGTCTGCCCTCTGTTCAGAGGTGTGATTGCAGCACGTCAGGGGTACACAAGTTAGCGTGAGTCCTTGGATAAAAAGGCAGGAATAAACCCCAAATCCAAGTTACAGCTGTAGTATAAGAGTTTCTAGAGTTTGTTCATGTTTTGACATCAGGTGGTTATTTTTAAGCACACGCTTCACTTTAAGGAAGAAAAAGGAACTGTTCAGATATTTAAGGTGAAATATGCTGAAGTCTTTTGCTGTGTTAGTGGTATGGTTCTCACTGCTGTCAGATAACAGAGCAGTGCTGTCTGTACGGCACCAATGTACTGATAACCCTAGAACATACATCATCATTTAGGATTTTTTTTTTTTACTCAAAAAGAGCCAAATCCAATTTCAAACTCCCAAAGCTATCAGTGCAAAGACAGAATCAGGCCTGTTCCTGAGACCTGAATGCCATTGTCTGCTATCATGCTCTTGTTTACTGACTTAATTCAAGGCCACATTGTTATTTAACTTCGTAGAATCACAAAATGGTTTGGGTTGGAAGGGACCTTCAAAGCCCACCCAGTCCAACCCCCCTGCAAGGAGCAGGGACATCTCCAACCAGATCAGGTTGCTCAGAGCCTCATCCAACCTGGCCTGGAATGTTTCCAGGGATGGGGCATCCACCACCTCTCTGGGCAACCTGGGCCAGTGTTCGACCACCCTCAGTGTAAAAAATTTCTTCCTTATGTCCAGTCTGAATCTGCCTCCCTCTATTTTGAAACCATTACCCATCGTCCTGTCACAACAGGTACTAGAAGGCCACTTTCAAGTAGTGCAAAAATAAGTTCTGGGCAATCCTGGGTTTGCTTTTCTTTTTTTTTTCTGCATGCTGTCCTAGTGTGTTTGGTGCTCAAATTACATGGAAACAAAATATACACCCACTGCTGTGGAAATAGCTTAAATGAATTTGAGAACAGTCCGGTATTTTAGTGATTAAAGTCTACATAGTCTCTAGCTGCTCTGGAACATTAATAACTTGTCAGGAACTGCAGAATAAAATCAAGCCATGCTTTTCGTGGAAAGAAGCAGTGAGTTCAGATAAAAGTAAACATTATAATGATGTTTGCTCTCCATTTATTTCAAGGAGGCTGCCTCTATGCAAGACATGCAGGAAACTAATTTGGGGGGGATTTTTGGTACTGATGTAGTACTAAATGATGAGGAACCTTTTAAAATATATTTGTCTCTCATTTATTGAGTGTTTATGAGACTTTTAGAATTTTAAAGACCATAATCCTCTGTGATACATTGTGGCTAAGTCCTTCTACATTATTTTACATTAGAAACTACCAGACTATAATTATTTACTAATTTTCAGTCGCTCTTACAGCACAAAGCCCAGATTCAGCTCCTTTCCTAATGCTGAGTGTGCTGCCTTCCCTGTTGACCTCAGTGAGGATCACCTGAGGAGTAAGGCATTGATCAGAGGCAGAGACTACAAGCTGGAGCAGGCAAGAAAACGGAATATTCTGTGAATTTCTCCATTGTCTCCACCTTGGAATGGAAATAAGGAGCCCCAAAGCCTTGGCTTTCTGTCTCCTTACGTCTGGACTCTAGGCGAGTTTATGGTGCAGCGGAACAAATACCGGACTTGTAAAAGCAGATCAATTCTGCCTTTTGAGCTGGATTTTGTGGTTTTGCTCAATACCTTGCCATTCTCCCAGCAAGTGGACACAAGTCTGTGCTCCTTTGTGAGCTGCAGGTGATCAAGGCTCAGCATTTTCTCTCCTTCCAAGCTGGCAGCTTTGCCATCATCTCACTTTCCTAGCAAAGAAAGATTCAGTACTACAAAAAAAAAAAAATCAGTTATTTTAACCAACTCTGTTCTCCACTTGACCAGATTTATCCCCAGAGCATATGCTAACTTTGTCATGCAGTGTAGTAAAAGTCCATGAATTCCCTGTGTTCTCAAAGAGATTAAACAGCTATTATAATAGACTTTTTCTATCTATTAGTCCATGACTTCTTGCCAGACAGACATCAGAGATACTGTAAACTGGGAATAGCTTGACATCTGATGTTAATTATTGAAATACAAGGCATGGCAAGGCAAGAGTAACCCCAAAAGATACACAACTAATTTACTTTTTATCTTGGAAATGACACAAATGACATACCAGTAATTTTTTCTGACCTAAGTTTTAGAAGCATAAAGATCACAAAAACTTTCTCATGCTTGTATTACAGTTTTTACATCTTCACATTGTATTTATCACAGCAACAAATATCTTCATGTTGTCTTTTCTAAACTAACACAGGCTGTTAGAGGTAGCTATTGTCATCTTTTGTCTTTCATGGCCATGTAATGTGCCAAGTGGTGTTATGAGCAATATTGTGTTTGGAGGACGTTTCAGGCTAAAGAGCAGTACCGTTAAAGTTAGCGTCTTACATCAGATAGAGCACTGCTCTTGTATTCAAGATTTTTTATCCCATGCTGGCATTGGTTTGCTGAATGACCTTGAATATGTTGCTTCACTTTTCTATGCCTCTGTTTCCGCAGCTGTAAAAGGTGGATAATTGCATTTGGATGAATTTGTGAAGTTCTTGGAGGCAGACTGCTTGTGATGATTCCTAACAAAAACATCCCAGTAGGAAATTTTAACTAGTGTTAGTTCCCATTAAAGTATAATGTGTACTAAACAAACAGGCAAGAACCCCATTAGTAGCCGTCACAACTCAAACAAAGGGGCTCTTGGCAGTCTAATGTGTGCTCCTGGCTTCTCACTTTATCTTGGGCATTCTGGATGCTCAATTCATTCTCCAGTGATCCAGCTGAAGTCCTGTTTTGGTGGCTCACATCAGCTCATCCACTGGCTTCACAAATATAAAACTGAAGTTTAATAATTTTGAGGGGACTAGAGCCTCCCAAACAGGGTATAATGCTTCTAGTGTATCTATTTTCACATGCTGCATGCAGCATTTGATGTAGTCTGCCAATAGAGAACTTTCAAACTCCACAAGCTCATTGATTAATCCTCTGTGTAAAATCACTACATAATTCCCTTGTAGAAGAATTATGATTATAGCCTCAAATGCACTCTGGATGGTGACTTCAGTTGGGCAGTAGATGAAGTAAACAGGTAAGGAACAAAAATCAGGCATCCTTAATGTTACAATAGTTATAATTGGAAACTACACAATGTTATGTGGAATTGTACAGAAGATTAGAGCAAATAAAGTTCAGAAAGATCATAACCTTTTTCTCTTTCCTTGCTAATTTTAGATTTGATCTACAAAATAGAGCTTGCTGGAGGACTGGGAGCTATCCTTCTTCTGCTTATTTTGCTCGTGACCATCTATAAGTGCTATAACATAGAGTTAATGCTGTTTTACAGACAGAACTTTGGAGGAGACGAAGCAGCTGATGGTAAGCAATTGCTCAGGAAGCTCAATATATGCAATGGAAATATTTCAGAGACCCAAAGTGATGAAACTTCTAGGTGAAATGAATCCCAAAAGACAGCTGCTGCCAGCTTAAGTTCAAACTATGAAGCACCCAACAGTGTAAAGCCTTAAGACTTTTTCCCAAAGCCCCCTGAAATCAATGAGTCTTTTCACTGAAGTGTCACTTGGCCATGCCATAAGCAGATGGGAGTCAGAAGAATTGTTCATGAGTCTGTTATGGAGGCTTGCATGTCATTTGTGAACTGATTCCTCAGGAGGACTCTTCACGTTCATGTGTCCCAGTGCCACGTATCCCAAGATCCATATTGTATGTCTGGAGACAGCTCTCTCGATGGGTATTTTTCATTAAACGTTTCCATTGAATTGTCTTCAGGCTGCCAGCTAACTCCAGTAACTAGTGAGAGGTGATTGCTATTGAGGCTAACTAGTTACCTCACTTAGTTGGGAGGCTGTAAACAACTTAGTGGAAATGTACAGGTTGCCTGGAGAGTATGGTTAGGAATAAATTAGCCTGATTTTCAGTGTTCTTCCTCTCTCTTCTCGCTCGCTAGCATATATTCTGTTTGGTGCCTAAAGCTAAACATGTATTTTAAATTGAAGCTTTAATTCTCCTGAATGTAGAACATCCCTGCTCCTATGAAGCTGGAGTGAGCCCTGGTAGACTAAATCCAAGTGCTTTAAATCCTATTATTGTATTCTTAACAGTTCCATTATAGCATAATTAGTATGTTATTAATATGCATATAACTAATATCTGCTAAAGATCTGAAGTACGTAATTCAAGTACAGGTGCTTTTCATAGCCCACTGCCATACTTATGTAGGCAGTCTGGAAAGGTACATCTGGAAACAATAATGTATTTGAAAAAAGAGCAGGGAACACATTTCCCCTGTTGTGCCAAAACAACGCGTAGGTGCACAGACCTGCTACTTTTTGCAGTTAGCATTACTGTTATCAAAATAATAAATGTTTTTGTTTAACACTGGGTAGATGTGGTATGAAAATGTTTGGCCACAATGAAATCCATAGGAGTTTTCAAGAACTGGTGGAATGACATCCAGGGGATTTTAGAATGTGGAATGGTAAGGAGTAGAGGTCAGGAAACTTCTTGTTTCTTGATCTTCATGTGTGAGTGCAAAAACCTAAAACAACACTTTTTTCATACTATACAATACTGCACAATATTTATACTGATACTTAGGAGAAAGGGAAGGGTGAGATTATGTGGTTTTGGAAGTAATTTGCCTCTAACACCTTGGGATTATACCGACATAACATCCCTGGTTCACACCAACAAAGAGTGACCACAAAGAGTGGTAACTTCCTCCAGATTACTTTGGTTATTTATCTCCTATTTTCAGTGTGAAGCTGTTGCATTTTTATTAATGTAACTTCCTTGGTTCAATCACTTTTTAATTTATGAAACAACATTATTTGCTAGTTGTTTAGAGGAAGCCCCGTGAGTACATAGGGGATTTTGTGTGCGTGTTAATTCTGAAAACAACCTTTTATTTTTCCAGTGCATTATTTCAGAACTATTATAATTTTCTGTCTCATTCTGATCCTGCAGAACGAATGGAGTCAGGATGTTACTCAAGTCAAAGCGTATATGGAGTTGTCTCTTTCTACTTATGTAGGCCATAGTGGGAACATAAAGAGCTCCCATGAGCAGTTAGCTGTGTAGACACAACTGCAGGGTCATTTTCCATTTATACGTGTATTTCCTTAAAACAGAAGATTTGGAACTCAACAGATCTCCTTTATTCCTATTTCTAAAAATATCCTGTGTAAGCAATGTTGGATGCATTCACTTCCTGTCTTGTCCGTAGCCTTGGTTTTAGAGAAAATGACACTGAGGGATAAGGGAAGCCATTTAGAAAATGCCCCCAACAGTGCTGCATCCAACACGCACAGAACAAGCGGTGGGCAAGCGTGGGTCAGTCCTTCTGCTGTGTCCTGTGTATGCAAAGCTTGTGAAGATGGAGTCAAGACCGTAGAGATGTGACACAAGTGTACGAACTCGCAGGAGCCTGGGGAACTGGTCCTGTCTACATCTTCCTTGCTTGTACTGGGAGCAGAGGTGACTGGGGAGGGCAGTTGTACCCACGCAGCTGGAAGGGGCCGGAGCTCAGAGACTGCTTGCACACAATTGTGCGTGGCTCTCACACTGCTCTATATCCAGGTGTGTCGGTGCTCTGGGGTTTGCTTTGCCTTTGCAGAGCTCGCAAATGTTTGCGGGGATGTTTGCCTCCTGGATCACTTGGTGCCTGGCCTCTCTTAAAAGGTTTTGTTGGGCTTTGTTACGGACAGGGTAACAGGTTTTGGACAGGCCTGCAGAGCTGACTGCCCTTTATTTCATTGCTGTTTGTTCTTCTATCATATTTCCATCAGTAACTACTATTTCTGTACGCTGTTGATGTCAGAGAAATACCAGCACACCAGGTGGACGTTCTCCCATACAGCTATGGTGACACCAGGCAAATTGCCTTTTACGAACGTGTAATTATTCACGTGCTTTGTCTGTAGACCCTCATAGGTCTGGCGTTGTGTCAAGAGTTACAAGAAAGTAGCTATCATTTCAAGGTCATCAAGGAATGTATTGTATTATAATTAGCTCTTTTTTCTTTCTATCGGAATATATTGATGATTTTTAACTGCTTAATTATCTTTCATGTGCACTATTCTTTACAGATAATTGGCATTCAGCAATCCTCCATTCATGCAGCTTTGTCCTCACAACATTAACTGTTTGATTTTTCCATTTTCTGTAAATAATGGCAGCTGTGCTCTTCCCTGGAGACTGAACTGCTGAAGGTTGACTTTTTCAATAGACTGTTTTCCATTACTGCGAAGGAATGGCAAAGAGAAATGTCACTAAGACAGTCGGATCCCAGCATGCATCCCAAGCTTGATAGCGGTGCCACTTCTGTTCCTGGCACAGTCGCCAGCTCTCAGCTCCGCGTTTTGGATGCAGAGGGCTGGAGATGAGCCCAAGTGCCGTGCAGGAGGAGGAGGTGCGTTGGCCTTTCCAGCCAAACCACTGTGGTGCAGCCCCACTGTCCTCACGTGGCATTGCCTGGGTCGCCTCTGTCACCTGCTGCCTGCCTCCACTTTTTGATGAGGCTTTGCCCCCACATTTGAGCTGCAGGCAGAACGGAGGGGCAAGTCTCCTCCTGCGCCCCATTTGCTCTTGGAGTTATTTTTCTCTCTCATACTATGAGCCCCAAGTATTTAAAATTTCCTGGATCAAGTGACCTCTAAAATTATTATATTGCTTTTAAAAACTACAAGATTTTCTGGGAAAAAAAAATGCTTTGGACTGTTTGTATTTGTCATTATTTTCCACATAATCAGTATTAATTTGAGTTAAGTCATGTGTTTTCTCACATTTGCTTGTGCAAGGAAGGTTTCCTTGCTCAAAACATTCCAAACTTTCCAGGCACTAAAACTTTTCAGGCTCAAAGATTTCACATAATCATAGCCCTCTGGAGGCACAAGAGTTGAAATAAAGATTTCTATTAGCAATATGTAAAGGATTAAAATAAAAAGTTCCAGTCTTAGTATTTGTATCAAAATTTTGCCCATGGTCTTTTCAGCTGTGAAATGTGCACGCTGACCATGTGAAGCAGCATTTACTAACGAGCTCAACATGCAGAAGAAAACTGAAAGACGATCCTTTGTCCAGATCCGAAACATTTCTCTGTGGAAGCCAGGTTACATGTTCCTGTGAAATGTCCTAACTTTGGGAAATGTTTGATTGTTTCAAGGAATAATAGGATTTCTTAGTACTTATGCTGTATTCTTCATAGTGCTCTTGCAAACAGCAGGCTGAACATGCATTTGTTTTCTTCCAGACAACAAGGAATACGATGCGTATCTTTCATACACCAAAGTGGATCCCGATGCGTTAGATTGTGATAATAACGAAGAGGAGCAGTTTGCACTTGAAATTCTGCCAGATGTTCTAGAAAAGCACTATGGATATAAGCTCTTCATTCCGGATAGGGACCTGATCCCTAGTGGAAGTAAGTATCTCTGACCTTTCAGTTTTAATTCTCTCTGGTGTCTCACGAAGGCCTGGACCCTGCAATAAGTACTTGTAATGGGAAACCTCTTTTTGTGAAGGGGTTGTGAGGACTGGAAAAGTTTCCTCAGTACTGCAAATTTGAGCTCTAGGTTGGAGCTTGTTCCTGCACCACTGAAATCAGAGGGAGCTGCCATTGATTTTGGTGGAGGCAGGAGCTAGACCATCCTCCAGGGAAGGCTGCAGGGCTGCAAGCAATACTGTAGTCCAAAATCTCTACATCAGACACAGGTAGCTAAAGTAGGAAATTTTACCAAAAAAATGTTGTAGTCTCTGTTTTGTCATTGAAAATGGGATTATTATTTTTTTTCCTAGTAATTATTTGTCTACAGCAGCTTTACAAGTAAAAGTCATTTTCCTCATTGTCTTTTGGTTTTTTCCCTAAGTTAAATCCCATAAATAGCTACAATAGTTTCCCAGTTAAGAGTTTGGACCCAGTGTTGCATTTCTGAGCAGTGTTGGTATTGCATAAGTAATTGGTATTGTGTCAGTAACACTAATTCTCCGGAGGACTGTGTGCAGCCCAGTGATCCGATGCCGTTTTCCATGCTGATGGTGAAATACAGTTGTCCCTTTTGAAGCAGTTTTGCTGCCATGTCTGAAGATTCAGCAGCACCTTTGGATGTCTGTGCTAACAGTTAATGCCTTCCTAGCTGTAGTTATGGCATCTCTTCTTCCAGATTCATTTCTGGACAAGTCAAAAAAGACCATGAATCATATGCATTGTGTTGATGAATTTTGAATGCTTTATTATCACATTTATTTGGAATGCTACCCTTGTCAAAAATAAGCTTTTTTTTTTTTATTATTAATTCTGTCTGCAAATCACTTCCATGAAAAATATTAGAAGAGAATATGAACTTCTCTCTGGATATGCTACTGTGTAGGAAATATGAACAGGAAAACAAAGCAATAGCTGTGCTGGAGCAGATGTCCCCAAACATGAAACAGCTAGAACATGGCTGCATTAGCAATCTGCCTGCCAAAAGACTTCAAACTGCTGCCTTGCTGCTGCCAAAACCCAGTGCCTGGCCTGGAAGTTGGAGCCTCCTTCTTCTGTGACATGTGAGGGAGCTGGAAGCAGAACTCTGAATTCTGTGTCATTGGGAAAGAGGAGTCGGAGACCGTGCAAAGCCCAGTGTAGTGGCTTGAATTTATCATGTGCATTTGCAACTCCTAGGTTAGAGCTGCTTCCCCAATTCCTTTTGCCCTGCCTGTGCAAGGTGTGAGTTTTACTCCCTTAGTGACATGTTCCAGAAAGGGGACTTGGCTCGTGGCCACCTTATTTCTGACAGCACAAGCGAGAAGTACTGAATTTTTAGATATTATTAAGAGAAAATACATCTTTTCGTGTTAAAAATCACAGAACTGTTGTAAATAGTAGTTTCATATCCAATAATGCAGCAGTTATACATAGCAATTATGCAGGTGAATTAAAGAGTTTAAAACTAGCCCTTCAATGATAACTATACTGAAGCACAGATTAATCTGAAATGAGATTCTTCTTTCCAATTGCTTTGCCAGCCAGCATGATATTTTATTTGTGTCAGTCAGACACTCAGCAAATACTCGTCATCACTTTGGGTATTCATTAAACCTCTCCTGAAAATG
The DNA here is from genome assembly GCA_009806455.1 of Tetrax tetrax. Lineage (NCBI taxonomy): Eukaryota > Metazoa > Chordata > Aves > Otidiformes > Otididae > Tetrax > Tetrax tetrax. The sequence continues at coordinate 271,291 of WHYT01017380.1, read as the reverse complement.
TAGGGTACCTGAAAATGTCGGTTCTCATTTATGAACATTCACAGATTTAATACCTCTTTTTTCCTCTCAAACTCACTTCTGCAGTGTTATGAAAGGGCCTGATTCTAACACACGGAGCTTTATGAACGCTTAATCAGACGTAATGGCAACACAGAATAAAATGCGAAACTGAAACGAGGCTGATTTGCATGCTCTAGCTTTGAAAAAGATATGGGGGAAAGCACTTTATTTTGAGGGGGTAAGAGGGAGGGAGAGGTGATGGGCTCCTGTATTTGTACGCTCTCCGTGTGCGCTGGAGAAGTGGAAGGTGGCTGTGTCCTGCCTGACGCTCACCGGTGTTACAAGGACTTGCCCTGCTTGGTGAAGGGAGCAGGCAGTGCGATGTGGTATAGACCTGCTAGAAACTTCAGAGGTAAACATAACATAATTTAGAGTGACTATAAAAAGTGGCAGATAGGATGAAATCTATAGCTCTTCATGGTAGATTTCTGTAAAAAAAAAAATATGGGGGTTTAATGACAGTTATCTTTTTTATTTTAGGAAATATCTCTTCCCACATGTACTGCATTTCCTTGTCTTTTGGTGTAAATGACTTTCAGTGCAATGTCATGCTTTGCCACTCTTCGTTCCGATGCGTTTCCTTCTATAGCTCGTGTACTTAAATGTGTGCCATTCCAGTAGTGCAACAAAGGTGTGTTTCGTAAGGCTGTTTCATCTAATCCCTGCAATTTTCAGGTGCTGCCACAGGAGGGTGTGCATTGTTGCGCTTGCTTTCCAGCGTGAAGCAACACATACAGCTGCTACTTGGATTTGAGAGCAAGCAAGAAAATAGATTTCACTAACTTCCTTGCACACTTCTCTGAACAAACTAAAAAGCTGACTTCAGAAAAATTGAGGAACAAGTTTGATTATGTTTTTGTCCAGCTGGTTCATCTCTGACCTCTGGGGAAAAGCTGCGATAGGCTCCGCATGTCCCTGTGCAGCCACGGGAGAGCCTACAGCCAGATGTGCCAGAGCTGGGACGCGTGCACCCAGCAGCGAGCTGCTTCGCGCTGCGTGTCTGAGCTCTGCATCCCAGCGCTGCGCCGAGGGCTGTCCGTTTCAGGGATGCCCATGGGGTGAATGTTGCTGTCACCAGGAGGACAGAGGTGATGGCTGTGGGGACTGAGGCCACCTCTTCACCATTGGGAAGCAGATCTCTGGGATCCAGAGTCCAGGTCAGATGGGACTGAGTCATGTTTTGCAGTAGGTGTGGTTTCTGTGCCCTGATGGATACAGATGTTATCGCAGTGGAGCGTTTTGTCCTAGTGGGAGAGTCACTGTGAAGGATGCCAGGGCCTTTAGTGATGCCCACCACAGGGTGGCCCCAAGGACCTTTGCGGTGACTCCTGGAGCAGCCTGAGAGCAGCACGGATGGACCTGAATCCCCAAACTAGCGAGGTAGAAACGGGGCTCAAGCAGCCACCACTTCTCTGCTCTCGCTCATGCAGAATCCATGTCGCCATACAGGCTGGAAGGTGAGAGGGGCAACGCGGCAGGGAGACGTGAAACGCAGTGTGCTGTGTAAGCAGGACCACCAAGGTTGTAACCCGGAATATGAGTTGCGTGTTATAGGAAGTACTATAGCAGCTATTCCTTCTTAAAGAATATTCTTTGGTCTTAACAAGTGTTTTTCACTCCGTCAAAGCTGACAGCACGTACACCTTTCCACCTAGGTAACTAAGGCATAATTGAATGCGTTAGCCTGTATAAGGAGACTGCGGTCCCTAAGGTGCAGTTGCAGTTGTACTGAAATTTCTTAACAGTTATCATTTTTTCCACGCTCTTAGTTTTCAGGAGTTTTTTAAAAAAACCCTTTCCAACTGCAAGCAGACTCTTAAGCCCTGTGAGCTTTTTAATTCAGTGTTAGGAGACCTGAGAAGACTGAATACTTGGGGGTGGAGGGAAACAGGAATAATTATGGTTTTCACCTGAGCCATTTTCTGTCTTGCTAAGGATGATGTGTCTACAGGGAGAAAGATCTATTTGCACTTGACTCTTCTAAAATTGGGACTACATCAGAGGAAGATATTTTTCTCACATAGTTTCTGCAAATTATTTTAAACCCTGAAACTGAAGAGGTCAAAACTGACAAGTTGGATTTTTAATACCTGCAATACAAATCTATTAGAACATCATCCAGTTGCTCTCGAAGCATATGTGCATTTGATCTTGACAGGACTGAAAAAACACCAGCAATTCACTCCAGCGCAGCCCAGGGTATAGGGATCAGGCACTGAAAAAAAAAAAAAAAGGTGATAGAATAAAAATCTTTGCTTTTACCTGAAAAATGAGAGGTTGTCAGTGCAACAGGAGAGCACTTAAGGCATGTGATAAAATGCACCCAACAGTCAATCCCACAGTTCTGGTACTTTGTATTTTTGTCTGTGTGGTTTTTGCCTGGTGGATTCCAGCTTCCTGGGTTCCCAGATGAAGAAAACCCAGTTGGATGGTGTGCCTGGGCTTCCCAAGGAGCCTTAAGTAGGTATGGGACACCAATTATGTTGAATGGGAACAGAGTACCCATCTCCACAAACTCCTTTCAGAAGTCCCTGGTTGTCTACTCTGTATGAATCTTCCACTTAATCCCAGGCATGGGCAGGGATACAGAGGAATGACAGTTGAAAGTGAAAGAAATATGAACAAAAGCCAGAAAGATTGGCTACCCTGTCACGGTACACTGGAGGCCACCAAGGTGGTCAGGGAGCTGGAGCACACCGTATAAGAGGAGAGTCCAAAAGAACCATCTTTCTTGAAGAAAAGGCCAACAAAGTCAAAGTCAAGGAGGAAACTTATTGTTGTCTTTCCAGAGGAAAGCACAAAGATGAAGACAGACTCTTCGCAGAGGTGCACAGTTCTTGAGCAAGAGGCCACAGGTATGAGTTGCAATGCTGAAAAATCCATTTAAACATTTGGAAAATTTTCCTCACCATGAGGGTGGTCAGACACTGGAACAGAACCCAGAGATACCAAGAAACAACCTCCAGCCTTGGAGATCTTCAAAACTGTACTGGACAAGGCCCTGCTTTGGGCAGGGTATTAACCTGGAGACCTTCATAGCTGCCTCCTAACCTGTATGACTATGCCACTACGCACCTTTGATTCTAAATATCCAGAATTTTTATTCCAACATCTATTGCCAAAACAATTTGACCAAAATCACCCACTTCAGATGCTTGAGTCTGCCAGGAGACATTCCCAGAGCTGCCATCTTTTCCTTCTCCTTTATCCCTCCTTCCTTTGCCATGTCCAATACAGAAAGTCTGACAGTGGCTAAAAGAGCCATATGCTGAGAGGGCAGTGTGTCTGCATTATTTGTTTCTTTGTGTTGAACTCGTCAGCCGTCCCTTAGCTTACACTGGGATTGGGCTCTCTCTGGGGAGGGGCCCTCACTCCTGTTTATTTCAGCAGTTCCGTCTCCAGTGCTGTTCTGGTCTGAGCCAGCAGAAGCAACAGATATTTAATAAATAGGAAAAGCAAGACATGCAATCATTTTTGTTATAATAAAGTAATCAGAGAGTTTGGGAACTATTCCGTTAGGAAACCAAGACTGCGTGATTCTTCTATAAATAACTTTCTCAAGTGATAGTCACATTGCCGGATGCAGAAAGGCTGGTTATTTTCAGAGCGCCAGGACCCAGCCAGTATGGGGTTGATGGTAGATACTCTTTGGTTCCTGTGGTCCTGCAGACCATGCTTCCCAAAAATATCTGTAGGGCTTGACATGATTTCTGGTGTTCTTTCCCTCTAATTGCTTCTGCGAACCACGTGAGCCTGGTTAGTCAGTCATTTCTTTGTGTAAGCAGCTCTGTGTCCATGGTGTTCATTGATTTCCTTGCTCTTAGTCTGCTTGCATGTTAGGTTGCCTGGGTTTCCTTCCAGCCTCTGATTAGTGTAGCTCATTCCAGGTTCAGCAGGCGGTTACGCGTGATTTCACTGCAAATGCGATGCGTGTCTTGGACCTCTCTTCTTCAGTGCTTCAAACTACTTACTGTTCAGCACCGTTACATGTTGACAATGCTTGGTGAGAACATACTTGCTGTCAGGTGATCTGTCTTCATTACTAAAGGGCAACCATGCAAAAACTATGTTTGTTTATGGGTCTAAAAGTTCTTGCTGTCTGTACCTCCTTGGGCATTGCATTGGACATGATGCAAGTGAGTTACCAATAGAGCTACTCATGATTCTGGGGTTTTCGACCTGTGGGAAAAGCTAACATTTTGAAAACAGTTTTGGTGTCTTATTGCAAAATGGTGTTTCAAGGGGGGAAACGGGTCAAAATTTAAAATGTTCTTTTTCAGTAAAATCAAGTGGGTTAATTCTAATGCTGACATCTTATTTTTACATTCAAGTTTACGAGAAAATAAAATCTTTGGGAATTAAAAATTAATAATTCCATACCGATTTTGTCAAGACAATTTTTTCTCCCCTCACAATGAAGTGTCATTGAAGTTGACACCTCCTGCAATGAAAGTGACATTTCAGCAAAATTATATTTATCTGATGGAAGAGTATTGGTCTGGAGTCTTACAGTTGATCCCAGTTGGTGATGCCATTCCTGAAATCCCTGCTCAGTTTTTTTTCTTGAAAGTGAAACAGACCCATTGCCTGACAATTATTTCTTAGCTCACTGAAAAGGTGAAAACAATACTTTTGCCATATAGATGGCTTGGATTTTATACCTTTTAATGGACTAAACACTTAAAACAGACCTGTGATATTTTGAGCAGTCTCAAATTCTGAAGTGAAAGGAGGGTGAGTGATTTAGCAACCCCCAGGTTTATGCAGTCAGTCTGGTACCACTGGAAAAAGCTCGAATTTCCACAGGCAGGAATCTGCCCCCTCATGCTTTTCCTCACAGAAATGTTTCAGTTGTGCATGTTGGACGTATTGTAGAGTGCGCCCACCGGAATCGTGTGCCCCGGGGAAGTTGTCGCCTACCTTTAGTAGCAGTCCCAAGGTGAAGTTACTGGGAGTACTGAGTACTTCTGGACCACATGGCTGGAAAACGTGTTTGCCTTTTTATTCGGGTTTCCCGTTTGCTACAATGCAGTGTATTTTATCCTCAGTGCACCTACAAACCCCCTGTACGTTGGCCGTGTCTGTGAGTGAACCAGCTGCAGACTTGGAATCTGAAGGAGCACAGAGTAGTCGTTTGTGAAGGTGTCTGTGTAGTCCTCTGTAGAAAGAGCTCTAACTTGTTGCAATATCCAGTAAGTAAGGTGGGCACACCAAACAAAGTATGGGAGAGGCACAGAGGGGAGAAGTATCCATCTGAGAAAATACGGAATTTTTCCTGTCTTCTTCCCACCCCATTCCCTGTTTGACTAAAGCAAAGCCTGGTGAGTTTTTGATGGAGATGATATAACAGATTACTGCTGGGTTGTTGCTGTTGAAATTATTGCTGCTGGATACTTGAAGAGATGAAAGTGGAGTGATTTTTGTTTGTTTGTTTTGCTGTTTGGTGGTTGGTTTTTGTTTTGTTTTGTTTTTTTAATTGGATGCATATGGCATATGCATGGCTGTGCTTAGCGCTAACCTGGATACGAGGTACTGACCGCTATCGTGTCCGGCAGAGAACTGTCTTGTTCATAGCAGTGTTTGAGTTGTGTGGAAGAGGGATGGATATGTCTCAGGAAAGATGCATGATAGTTTGTTGTTTTACTGTATCTTGCAGATTCAACCTCTAATGATGAAGCTTCCCACCTAAATTCTTTCTTTTTGGGAGCAGAAAGAAAGGAAGAAAATGAAGAGTCTGAGCTGTTGATACATTGGGATAATCTCTTTCCATTGTATTGAACATTTCTACCTTTCCTTACGTTTTGTTTCACCAGTTCTGCTTATCATTTTCTCATTGTTGCTGATTCTCTCCCCTCTCCGCTGCCTCTCCCATGGATTTTAATGTTGAATTTTTTTCATTAATGAGTAACTATTTTACACAGAGCAATGTGGGGGTTTTCCTCCTAAGATACTTTAACGAAACCCAAACCTGTAAATGCTGCATGATTAAAGAATCATAAAACATTAACTAAAGGTCAGGATTGTTGCATAGACATTTGTAATGTATGTGTATGTCTTAAATTTTTGTGTGTCTGTGGGATGTTTGCAATTGCCTCTTTTTTTCCATTTGTGAAAGAAATTCTTCTTGCTGCTAAGTGGTGAAATAAAACATTGGTAAAGGCAGATTTGATGCTAACTATGCCTTCGGTCTCATGAAAATAAGCTATTTTAGAATGTTCCTGTTGGCCTATTTTGTAGCTATTTACTTTACTGGAAGTGGTGTGAATAAGCATGCTGTGGTACGGTGCCTGGGACTATAAAAATGAGTCTTGCAGTAACAGATGTTGATTAATTGATGTCATTTGTAATTGTTGTTCCTGCTAGAGGGCAGTGTGTGTAAGAGAGGCCCTGCCCTGTGCTGAGTAAAGATCTGTTCTGTGCAGCTCCTGTGTCCAAGTCTTCATTTATACCACAAGCTTCTCCTCTGTTGTCAGGCAGCACATTCTGAGTGGCACGGTCAAGAGGTTCACATAGTTTAAAAAAAAAAAAAAAAAAATCTCTCTCCAGTCTCTAAGCTCACAGTCACAATGCTATGCAACCAATGCACCCTTCTCTGACCTTAGTGGGTATTTTTTCAAGTTATTTCATTTTTCTTGTCTTGACCCAAAACCCATTGAAATTTGTTGAAGTCTGTTTGTTTGAATGGGGTTTGGATCAGGTCTCTAAGGAGATCTCTCTCCCATCCTGTTCCATGTCAGGCCAGTGTAATTGGCTTCTCTTCCCCACCGTCCCCGGGACAAGTGAAACTCAGGGATCCAAGTCCAACTCCAAGAATATTTTGTAGTTCGATAAGCTGACATCATGGAGCTAATGATGGGGCTGGCAATTCTGCTTACACTTATCACTTGCAACTACTTGGCATGCCTGAATAAAAGAAGAATACTATTTTCTTTGTCACTGATGTCTCAACAAATAAACACCTCCGATATGTTTCAATTTTCCGTTTGTTCCTGTCACTTGTGAAGTTTCTGTTAATACCTTGAGGTACATAGAAGCAAAGGTACGTGATGTTAAAACAGACCATGGGGCCACAAAGAATGTCATTGTGCTTTTGTGGTCAGTACCTGAAGAAGAAAGAGCTACCCTGATGCTTCTATGCCATAGCACAAGTTCTGCATGCCATGAGGGTTGTTTTCTTTTTGAGTTCTTGCAAGTTACAGTTCGTACACCCTGAAGCACCCTCACGTCCTTGCATCTCAAACACAAAAACTGCTTCCCAGAGTGTGCGTCCCTCAATGCGATGTTAATCGTAACCAGTGTTAATGTTAAAATTCACACAAACATTACATTGATCTTGACCTATATTTTTTTCAGTAAGTGAACTGTGTATTTTTAGTCACTCATGCATCTACACAGTGAGGATATTATGTAAATGTCATTCTGTTGAGATGATCAGGAAAAACAGTACAGGATGGAGGGTGTTACTAAGGAGTTTTCTATATGGACTCCATAAATAGAAATGTGTTGTGATGCACAATCCTATTTTTGTTGGAGTACATGATGCCCCTTGTCTTAAATGATGTAGATCAGTAAGCTGTAGGATTTTGTTATACTTGATTGCAAGCCTGATGTTTTGATACAATAGACTTCTTTATTCTTTACTCTTTCTCTTTTTCTATAATTTGTAGCCTACATTGAAGATCTCACAAGATGTGTTGAACAAAGCAGAAGACTCATTATCGTGTTAACTCCAGACTATGTTCTCAGGAGAGGATGGAGTATTTTTGAGATGGAAAACAGACTCCATAACATGCTAGTCAGTGGAGAAATCAAAGTTATTTTGATTGAGTGTACTGAATTGAAAGGGAAAGTGAATTATCACGAAGTGGAATCTTTAAAGCACACCATCAAACTTCTGTCAGTGGTCAAGTGGAAAGGACCAAAAAGCAGCAAACTGAATTCTAAGTTTTGGAAGCGCCTAGTCTTTGAAATGCCAGGGAAGAAAAAGGAGGTGGTGTCTCGGCATCAGGTCCTGGATTCTGCAGAGCAGGGCCTTTTTGGAGACCTCCAGACTGTACCCTCTCTTGCTGTCACAGGCACTTCTGCCACCTTGGTAGAATCGCGGGCTGATTTAACTGATTACCATCAAGCAGACTCTGTGAAAATGAGACATTATTGCAGAGGATACGAATACGATGTGTCGGCAGCAACGTTGCCAATAGCTTCCATAAGCAACCATCACACGTACTGTAACATACCTTTGACACTACTAAATGGACAGCTACCTCTTAACAATACCATGAAGGATCCCCAAGAGTTTCAGAGGAACAACCCGTTGCTACCTTTATCAGCGAAGGAGCTTAGCTTCACCAGCGATATTTGGTAGTGAAGATCAGGACTCTCTTGAGATGCTTCATGACCATGAAGACACATTTTTAAAGAACTTTGCCCTAATCCCATGGGGTGAGAAAACATATTCAAAGCAGCGGCACACTTGTTTGCTTTTCTACTTGAACTTTTTTGTTTACATTTACAAATTATTGACAAAGGAGGCACTCTTTTGTAACTCAGTAATGTCTTTCCTGTCTTTTAATGTACAGTTTTATTGCTTCTTTAATAAGGAGGGGGGATAGAAATAAACAACACATCTCATCCTTTTACAATAGGTTTACAGTCTGAGGTGGATAAAAGGTCCCTGTATGTGATCTCCAACATCCATACATGTTTAAGTCATAGTATCTGAAATACACGGAAGTTGTTGGGTTTTTCACATAGACTTCAGTACAGTTTGAAATTCTTATCATGCTACAAAAATTATCTCCTGCACAGCCCAGGAGGGGTGAATCATCCTCAAAGGGAAGGAGGAGGAGACATCGCAAACACATTTTTGAAGATGACCAGCTGAAACAATGCAGAGGAAGCTTTATCAATACAGTGCGTAGTAACAGTTGCTGCAGAGTAAATCACCTGCTTACATCAGCATCTCTTAATTGATTATCGAGGCATGCTGTATTCCTAGTCAATGGTTAGCAAAATGGGTTTATTAAACAACTTACTAGAATATCAGAAGATGTTTAGGAGGATTTTAAACATTTTTTTTCCTGTCAATTATATCTTATTTCACAATTTTTTGCATATTTTTAATGACTTCTTTTTAAACACTTTAAGTACAAATTTATCTGTCTGTTGGTCAATTCATTAATTTGAAAATTCTTAAGATCTCTTGAGCTCTTTTCAGATTTGTAGTTAATTCAATGTAATTTTGCTTAGGATTTTTTTTTCCAAAATCAGTAGTTACAATTTTAAATTGACCTTTTTGTGAGAACATCAGCAATAGAAAATAATTACTACAGCAATATTCAGAGATGAAGTGCTGAATTATTCAGGTTTACTAGTAGTCTGACTTCAATTGCAGTGATAACCACCTGAGACAGTTGTCTCTCTGTTTATCTACCTGTCAGTTTATGTACCTTCAAAAAATGGCTGAAGCAGGAATATTTCTGCTCTCTGTGCAACTAGTGAAAAGTGATATTTTTAAACAGCTGGTAAGGTCTTGCATTTCTCACTTATGTGAGCAATCCCATCGGTCACATAGGATACAGTCATTTATTTTTCACGGAAAGCATTCTTGCTGCTAGTGGATAAGAAGTGTTACACAAGGTACTCAGCATCAGATGAGTTGAGTTTTCTTTGACCAGTATGTCTCATGGAGCTTTCCATACTCAGTTGATGAAGGATTGCAGAGTCAGACCATGGAGACAACGGTAATAAAGGAAAAAGCTCTAAAGAATGGAGGCAGAAGTCAGTTTGGCAGGTTTCGGCACGGCTTTAATGAAAACACAGTAGACATGAGACTTCTGTCTCAGTAAGATCTGCTGGAGCAAGACCCCAAAAATATTTTTATGGCAGGCAGCCTTGCCTGTATTTCAGTATGTTTTTAGCGTTGTTCTCTTTGATTGCATGAATAAAAGTTAGCACTCTGCACTCAGCTGCCTGTGGTTTCATCAGCAAACAAGTTCAGTAAATCCTTGACATTTTGCAGTGGTTCCTCAATTGTACCCTACAGTCAAATAGAAACAAACACTGACCGAAGACTTAAAAGTATCCAGAATTGGCCCAAAGGCCATGAGAATAATCTCAAACGTGCAATAATTCACAGAGGTCGGTATTTTTCCATTGCTTCTTTCCCCTGTTCTGTATTCTGTGCCCTCTTACACCAGTTATTATCTGTAAGATTTTCATCAGGTTCTAAATAATACATGTTTCTCTTGGTTTTTTTCTAGCATTATTATGCATTTGACACTAACACTGAAAATGGAAATCTAGAAAATATTAATTTATTACACGGTATAGGACTCTAACTTGCTCTTTTGTGAAGTTAAGTTCTAAACATATAGGTGTTTAATATATGTATTTTTCTACTGAGAAAGAAAGTTATTTTACCTCCATTATAAATATATGTATTTCAACCTCCTCCCAGAAATTTACAAAATTTGCACTGTTTTATAAGTGTTACAGACTGTGTTTACACTGGCTGTGTTCTTTAATGCAAAGTGTAATTTTAAAAAAAAAAAGGAAAAAAAAAAACTAAAAGAAAACCCTGCATGAAAAAAAAAGCTGCATATGTTTAAATGAAAAGCTGTACTTTTCATTGTTTTCCTTTCCACATTACTCTAGAATCTGGTTAATTCACATAGAATGTTCAGTGAGACTTTAAACTTACTAGTTCTGTATTAAGCATGCAAACTCAAAAAAAAAAAAAAAAAAAAGAAAAAACCCCATATGCAGGTTGGTCTGCTTCTTTTATTTACAATGACTAAATATGAGTAGCAAATTCATTTACCTGATGGTAATACGTCTCTTAGAGCAGTAGCTATTCAAAAGCAAAATGCAGTCATGTTTGCATTGAGGTAACATGAAAAGAACAGTTTTTCTGCCATTTTGCAAAAGCACATTGTGTGTCTGTGTATCGGTATCTTTTAGTTATAGATGACAATTCACAATCTGCTTTTAAGATTTCCAAGTGTGTATTGAGTACGACGACAATATATACGTGAATCGGAACCGCCTGTACCCCTCTGCTTTTAGTATGGGGCTGGGGGCCTGAGCTCAGGAGGCCTCTGGTTGACTGAGTTTCGTGTGACAGCAGTATGACATGCTAGAGGCCAGGTATTTCTGTAGGTAGCACTTAACGGTCTGGACACGTACTGTTTTGACAGGGAAATGCATCCATCGGTGGGACTCGGGTGACACAGAAACCGGGAGCCTGTCCCACTGTGAGAATCACCTCCGTAGCAACCCTCCAGCTGGGTCCCTCGTGGTGGCAGAGACAGCTGCGTCAGGGCCTTGGTGGCAATGAGCTCATTCACGTGAACTTCATTAGCTGAAATAGAAGGGCAACAGGGCGTTTTGCCTTCCTCTGCCTCACCAAAGCTGTACTTACTTAGCTGGATATGTCAGGGAAGAGGCCAGGGTGCAACCCTGTGGGTGCTGGGCGCTGCCTCTCACTTGTGCAGCCCTGGCCACCCCCGGCTCATCAGGCTGTGCCTTCCCCTGTGACAGAATCACCAGCAGCAAAGTCCTTATTGCAGCCACGTGGGGCTTCTGACCTGGGGCATGTTCATGTTGAAGGTGGTTTATTATCACGTTTGGAAGCTACTGTTTGTATACTTACCTTTGTGTGTGGTGTGCTTCAGAAGCAATTATGGTTTGAAGATTGTATATAAAATGAGCTGGAGATTGGAAACCTCTTCAGCCTCTACAGATTTTATGTTCCCAAAGAAAGTTCAGAGAGAAACAGGGTGATTTTAAATTAAGTAACAAAGTAGAGTGAATATTGACAGTTCCTGGGGGCTGTGTGCTGGACCAGTCTTTTGATAATTAATATTCCTTTCTCTAGACAGTGGATGAGAAACCTGCATAAAGATAGTCTCATACTCTGCCTACAGCTCTGCTCCAAAACCCACTCAAGCCAACAGAAAGAGTTACATCAAATTCAGCAGACTTTGAATAAGGCCATAAAACCTTAGGTTTACTCTATATGGAGGAATAAAAAAGCCAAAAGGCAGAGAAAGAAGTCAAGAGACTAAGAAGCATTTTCTTATTTAATCTGCCCAAAATCAAGCTTATTTTTGGCCCTGTTTGGTGCGGATATGCTCCAGGACTATCCAGCCTTGGGAAAGGAATTTTCTTCATTCTTTGTTATAAACAAGATAAGGACTTGGGAATAAATAACAGATACTTTTAGGGGAAAAAATAAAACCACATTATTTTTAAGGGCTTCTACTCTGCTCTCAGTAGTTCCTTTGATTCAACAAGCTTTCTATGTTATTCCATATGCATAAGCACGTACTTAAATTCCTCTTAATTCAGTGAGAAATACTTTACTGAGCAGGGGCCTGGAAGAGTAGTTCTGTGCCAGAAATCACAGCATTTACAGCCTTTAGGATTGTGCCTTTATGGAGAGCCTCGGAGCAGCTTTTCTGATTTTGGTCTCTGAATAAATGCGAGTGTCGCGGCAGAACAGCTGTTGGGTCTCACAGTCCTGGTTACAAGAAAAAAAAGTCTTTAATGCTTGTTAGCCCAGCAGTGACATCTCCTTGGGAACTCCAGTGGTAGACTGGAGAACAGGTGGGTAACTGGGAGCTTACTCCATGGGCAGCAGCCATGGGAGGGCTTGGTTAGGAACGCCATCTGCAAGAAACCTCTACCTCCATGCAGCATTTTGTACACCTTCTCTTGTGCACCCTTCTTCTTTTGTGTGGTCTTTGAGGTTTATGCGGGGGGCTGCAAAGTTACTGGGATATTAAGAAATAAGTGGAGAGTGTGAAAAAGGGAGAGGAAGAAGGGAGAGGTCAGAGTCCAAGCGTTTTCCAGGCAGAAACACTGATTCAGTGTAGCACAATGGCAGCTTTTGCATGAATGTATCGTATTTGTCCACTATTCAATGTGGCAAGGTTCCACAGATGGATGCTGGGCAAAGTTCCCCAGAAAAATATTATTTCTTGCCAGCTTACTTACTTCAGAACCCTCCTCTTGATACTTCTAAAATTAAATTTTGTTTTCCTGTTGGATGGGAAACTTACTTGATTTCTTCCAGAGGAAAAAATGAAATAGCTGGTTCTTTACCTTTTTGGAAATTCCACACAAAGTAAAAACTCAGGCTTTCTGCTGATCCTGTGGGTTTGAAACTCGCATGTAATGCCAGAAGTGTTACTAGATCACCTCTGGTGAGGTGGGTGAGGTGACCGGTTTCTGCAGCGCAGTGGATCCCATTGCCAGAGAGTGCAACTTCTGGCTCTGGCATTCCAGCAAACCAAACTGCTTGGTTTTGCCATCACCTTGTCCTACCAGATGGACATTTGCAGTAAGCGTGGTCCAGAGTCCGGAGGAAAGTGAGTACCAAACGTTACTGTTTAGGACTGTCCCAGCAGCAGTTCTGCAGCTCTTACAACACGTAGTTGCTGGGTGCTGTATCAGTTTGCATCGGTACTGTCCCCAGGGGTCACAGTCTTGCAGTCTGCTGAGCAGTGCAATCACAGCCAGAGCCTGTTTTTCCAAAACAACTAAGCCACACAGGAGCCAGATCTTATCAAAAGTCTGTGGGAATTAGTCCTGGTCCTCAGGTCTTACCGACATCAGTGAGAAATGACGACTGCTCCGAGCAGCAGAGCTGGAAGAGCTGCACCAAGGTGGCAGTGAGCCCACACAGGTCAGGAGGAAAATGGGTACCTGACCATTAGGATGATGCTCATTTAATGTAATCAATATCGATCTGTTTGCTTATAAAATAATGAAAAATACATAAAAGTACCTTCCTCTGTGGTCTTGAAAGTATTTAAGGTTTGGAAAGTTTATAAACAATTGTGATTAAAACAGCTCCATTTTGGCACTAGTTAGCACAGCAAATGTTAAAAATACAGGATTTTGGAATACTTTGTTACAGGAAGAAAGCAAAACTTGAAAATGGAAAGTAACGGCACATCACATTCTTGCAAACACAAAGAACAATGTTCTGAAATGTACTTTGCTTCCCTAAAGAAATGACATGAAGTGTTTGTGATGGTGAAGGAAGGACAGCTTTGCCATGCTTACCGCAAGAAGCCGTTTGATCATGGCAGTGCCACTGGAGAAATTCAGAGGTTAATAAGGTTGCTCCAAAGAGGTATAAATCAATGTCTAAAAAAAAAGGAAACAACAAGTAAAAGTTACCGAGCTTTGCCAGGATATTTGTCATTTAAATATAAAACAGTGGCAATAGAGGTAGAACATGACCTGTCAGCATTTTTTCTTCATTGCAATATCATTGTACAGCTACAGACCAAGCAGTAAAGCAAATAAATAATAAAAATACAGTTTGTCAAGCTGAGCCGGATTCTCACGGTAGGTATTCTATAAACAACTCCTCTAATTCATTTTGATAGGGCATAATTGGCTTTACAAGATTTTAAGAGCTTTCTTCTCTTCAGGACAAACACAAAGACAAAACAATGTCTTTTATAGTAGATGAGTCTTGCAATTTCTCAAGATATAATTCCTTTGTACACAGCAGTGGGTGGTAAATGTTTTCGTGCCTGCAAGTTTCCACTATGGGCACATCAAGTGGTTTGCTGGAGTGAGAGCACCAACAGCTACTGCTGCAGGGTTGGAGCTGGGAGACCGATGGGGCTACGTTTGAGTGCAGTGGGGTTCCCACCGTGCTCGTGCGTGACGGGGGGCTCAAGGATGTGGCTGGGCAATGCCTAGAAAATGCAGCACCAGTTCAGACTGTGCAGTAAACTGTATAGAGGGATTTGCAAAGTCTCTGGTGCCCTCTTCTAATGGGGAGATGCAGGCAAGCCAAGGTGGAAATGAAAATTGTCAAAGGTAGAATTGTGCGCCTCATTTCTTTCTAAATCCAAATTATTTGGGATTCAGAGCATGCCCTGGGATTTATGATGTGGAGGAGAGAATTAATGATTCTCATGCAGAGAGCACAAGGGGTTTTGCTTTTACTACCAAGACATATTTTCATGAGAAATCCAGACCCTGACGTGGCTTAGTCTTAATGTAAATTAGCCTCTTATGAGGTGACTCGGGAAGAGAAGTCTAATGAGGTGTGAAGAAGCTTTTAAAATACAATATACTCTAATCAGTGTGTATATGTGTCTTAAAGGTAACTTCTGCCAGCATCTAAAAGGGAGCATTTAATACTCAGTCCCCAAATAACATTAGAGAGTCCATATTCTGTGCAGACTGTGCACAGAAGATTAACATCTATTCCACAAATTATAGCAACCTTTAAAACCCTTAACAGCTCTTTTATTAAAGGATATCAAAGGCTTTATGATCATGAAACAATTAATCTAACACCTAACTCTGCTGGGGAAATGTTTTCATCCTCCCTTTAGGAAATTAAAAATAAGGTTAGGATCCATTTTGCCCAAGACTCTACAAAAAAACAGAGACAGAGCTGAAGCTGTGCCCACGGTCTCCCAGTCCGGAGCTCTGCCCAGTAGATAATATTCCCTGGACCAGAGTGGCAACTTCACAGCAGATTGCCTCAGCCTGGCTCTGTGGCTGACTTGTCTCTTAACCAATGGAAAAGGATTCTTCCAGTCTGTGTGAACAACCTCTGAATGTCCTCTGAGTGGGTCGCACTCTTGCTGTTTTGGGGGGCACGGGAGAGCTCTCCCAGAGCAAACCATGACGCTTCCCTGTAGGATCAGCAGCTCACTGCGGAGAGGTGAAAGGACAGAAGCTCATCATCGGCAGTGAAGTGACTTTGGAAGGATGCAGACTGATGAGATGAGATGACAGGAAATCTCTGTGCTGTAGCAAATTACTGGCAAAAGGAGACAGCGGGGGAAAAAATCAGACTGACAGATAATTTGTACCTAACAACCAGCCTGAACCCAGATCAGAGCTCCAGCTCTTGTGCTGCCAAACTCAGGGAAAATCTGAGCAAAGTTCAAACTTCATTGCTAACACCCATCAACATAATGAACAGAGTGAGCCTCTGTGATGTGACAGTGCCAGTCTGCGAGGAAGGCTTCAGACCAGGGCCAGAAGTTTTCAGTTACCCTTCTGAAGAATTTCTCCTTGCAAATTGCCTAGACCAATGCGGGTGTGGGTAGATCTTAGTGCACAGACAATTCAAAGCGGCGCTTTTGTTGTGGAACAAAAGACAGCAAAATAAAGGAGGATGTTCCTGAACTTGGTTGACCTGGCTTGTCCTCGGCAGACTCCCTCAGCTGTGAAATACAGCAGTGCCCTGTAAGAAGAGTGACATGGCAGAGGCAGTCGGGCTGGGTGAGTGTACGTGAGAGGTGCTACGGAGCGGCGATTTGGGGCAGAGAGTGGCAGGAGCCCACCGCCACCTGCGTAGAAGACATGTGGGTAGCTGGTGGGAATGCGTAGGGCACGGGCACTGCTTGGACGCAGAGGCTTCAGCATCTTGTGGTGACTGCAGCCTGCTTTGAGACCCACTTTGAGAGGGCTTCCAGAACTACTTACGGTACCCAATTCCTGAGCTCCCCAGGGTCCAGAGAGAGGTAAATCCTATCCAAACAGCTCTGCCCCCAGGAAACAGGCTAATAAGGGACTAATAAAGGAAACAATAACAGTAGTCATTAATTCAGCAATCTCTTTTAAATCCCTTTCTTAAACCATTAACTATACCTAATAAATTCATCATCTTACTTGTCTTTAAGATACTGAAGTCTCTGGAGAGGGTACAGAAATAGTGTTGCCTGTAGCAAGCTTCTTCACACCTCGTTTGTGCCCACTATAAAGCTGGTCCCAGTCATAGAGCTTAAGTGGGAGATGAGGCCTCAGGTGGCCGCCTGTAAGGTCTGGGTACCACTTGTGAGGTCTGGGCACTGCCATCCATGGGAGGAGGAGAGGACACGCATCTGCAGGGCAGCGGTGGAAATGTCCAACACTGCACCACGAGCAGCGGGACGAATTGCTGGAGCAGCACAGCCCAATGAGCAGAGTACCTCAGTACCCCACGGGCGGCTGAGCATCGCGGCGACGGATCCACAGTCAGCAAAATAGAGGCAGCCCATGACAAGGGCTTCTCTCGCAAAGTGCAGCAATGTAACCTTTGAGCTGTTAATCATTTTTCCTTTTTGGCAGCCAAACAAATGTTACAGAAGAGTAATTCTCAGCATCCATTGTACCCTGAGGGTTAACAAATGTGTAAGAAGAGCTCCAGATAGAGAGCTGGCAGCCGCTGCTTCTCCTGTAGCGTGTGGGGAGCTCTACTGAGACTTAAAGGATGATGGGAGTTGTCTTTTTTTTTTATTTTTGAGAAATAAGGTCACAGAAATTGTCAGAGGAGCATGTGGAGCAATTATAGCAAAAGCATAGAAGCCTGTGGGAGAAACTTCCTGATTTTTAGAAGACTGATTCTTGTTACTTTACAGTAAGACTGTAAAGCACACAGTGTTCCCAAGAGCTGGGGGAAAGCGTGGTGGTTTGTGCAGGGCAGTGACAGCATGTACACACGAGATGGCTGACATGACCCTCACAGGGTGCCTGCCAGGGACAGAGCCGGCAGCCTCCGTACAACGGGGAGATGCAGCGCCCGTCACCCTGCCCCGGGCTGACTGCCCCAGGCTGCTGCCACCCGACAGTCGCTTCTCTGTGACAGTAGTTGCTGATCTTGGGGCAGTTTCTAGTGGACAGGCCTGGACTGCTCCTTCGGCAGCCTTTTCCCTTCGCTTGGCAAAGAGACTGAGGCTAGAGCGAGCCCAAAAACTGAATTATTGTCTGGTATCTGCAGGGTAGGGGTCTAGTATTCAGAGGGTGGCAGAGGGATGCCCATGTGGGACCAGCGTCCAGGGCACAGGGGTTCAAGTACTGCCACTCCCTCAGCAGAAGATGCAGCAGCATTTCAATACACATCTTCACCATGCCTCGCTGGCCCCGAAATCTCACCGAAGCGTCTGATTTCTGCTGCTTACTCCCCCTGAGCCAGCAAACACCACAGGAACAGCACTAGTGGCAAAGCTACAATGCCAGAGTGAGACTACAGTACCACCAGGTAACCTGGTCAGGACCAGTTTAACTTGTAGCAAGTTATTAGCTTCTCAAGTAGTACTTTAAAATGGCGATGCAGAAGCTGTGTTTTCAGAAAGCAGCTGAAGCAGAAGAAGCTGAGGTATCACCACCCTCAGTGTGTCCGTACGGCTTCGCCTGGCACCACCGGGAATGAAACCTTTCTCCGGGGTTGACCTCCCTCGCCCCAGCCCGCTCTGCTTTTCCCCGGGTTTACGTGTGCTGGGGCTGTCGCTGCTGCCCCGTCAGCCGCCCTGCACAGACCCTACACCATTTTCCTGATGATTTCATGTTTAACTTGTACTTTGCACTGAGCTGCACAAGACGATTCCCTGGCTGTGGGAAGCTTGAAATGCAGCCTTGAGGCAGTGAGGGTCACTGTTAACATTTAGAAATTACATTTTATGGTACTTGGTTAATTCAGGAGCTTACCAGGTAACACCAAGAAACCAGGTGAAGGTTCTGAAGACACCGTGATCAGACCCTCGCCTGCAGCCTGGGCGGTTTTCATACGGAGTAAGATAAATTCAGTGTATGTGTGAGCGATGAGCCACTAGCAGTAAGCTTGGTTAGAATTGAGGAACATTTCTGTAACTTTGCTGTCTTCCCTACAGGCTGTGGAGGAAGTGACTAACTCTGAGCAGGCAGTCGTGGACCTGGTGAGAGATTTCAGGTATGTGTTGGAAGGTAAAAATGTTCCGGTGCCCTGTCTAGTCTTGGTGGTATTAGTCAAGCGTAAGTCACAGCACTACACTTCAGACAGACTTCCCCAGGGAAATCACAGACTGCTAATTTGGAGAGAGGAAGCAGTGGGGATTTTTAACACCAAGATGATAAAATAAAGGTCTCCAGCTGAGATACCCATTTTGGGAGATGAACGATAATTTGCCAGAACAGGAGACAACTGAAATTAATAATGATAGTCTGCTGTAATTTGTACTACTCAAAAGCCAGAGACAAATCAGTGTAGTCACTAGGGATCTGCACCTGATTTCTCTGAATGAGAATTTGTTCCGTTAATCTAAGCGGCTTAAAAGGAAGATTGTAGTAATGCTGAGCATTTGGCTTCAGCTCATCCAACAGCTTCTACTGAGGACAAAAAAAAAAAGGCCTGTGAGTTACAGGGTCTGTGTTTTTGTAACTAGTGAGTGTGATGTGGCTTGGCAGAACTTGTGATCCCTTCTAACATGGAGGGCAGTTACCGGCTGTATTTTCAGTTTGCTGTCTGAAGTACAAAACCACACCTCCCAACCCCCCTCCACTTTTACACGGGTAAGACACCAAGTACTGCACCAAATTTCAAGAAGTGAGCTGAAACCGCACTCCCCACTCAAACCAACCAAACCCTCCCAGTGTAGAAGACCACAAAAGTCACAGCGTAAAGTTAACGTTGCCCAGAGGTCAGAATTGTCCCTGCTGACCCCAACGGCAATAGAATTTCAGCTCAGCTAAAATTCAGTTTACCTTTCTCCTAGCCCGTGCCTCTGCGAAGGGCCCCAGCACATCCCCAGTGCAGAGTCACCCCGAGGCCTGGCCCCTGGGACCCCTCCCTGCCGCCTCTGGTTTCCTATCTGATCAGCTGGGAAGGCAAAAACTGCAGAAAATGCTCCCAAAAGGTTAAAAAGAAAAATGCAATAGAAACGCTGGCCAAGTAAGGATCAGCCCTGGAAGTTTTCTAATTCTCAGTTTGAGCTTGGACATGTGGAAAAAATAATAGTCATGAAAGAACTTGCAGGCTCTGCCTATCTAGATGAAGAATAAACAATACAAAGGGACACAGCAAAGAGAAATAAAAGGTAGATAAATTCTGATTATCCTCCCAGCAGTTGTAACATGGAAATTAGGACAAGATAACAGGCAATTTAATGCCAGCATCTGCATTGGAAAAGTGGAGGTGGTCACAAAGGGGATTAAATAAGGCTGGAAAAACAGCTAGCATCAGTATGGGAGAATCATCAAAATAAGCCAAAAAGAGAAAGGGAATGGGGATACAAAACACTGACCTTTGCTACATTGTTCACAGAAATGTCAAGGGAAAACACAAACCCATACAGCCACACAAAAGTAAAGCAAATTGTTCTCTGGCTGAGCAGGAAGACATGTCTGGACAAGAAAGAAAAAAATCGATCTCTGCGGGGTAACTCAAGTCCAGCAAAAAGAACAAAAGGGTTCAAGTATTGCAGAGTTAAACTAAAAGTTTTTCTGGTTTGTTTTTTTTTTTAATTAAAGAAAAAAACACCTAGGCAAAAAATGGAAGTGCTATTGCTGCTTCAAAGCAAGAGGCGGTATAAAGCACGCAGCTCAGAAGAGGCGCGTGAGCACCGACGGCGCTTGCGTGTATTCGCGGTCACCGCAAGGAACATCTCTACTTTCGGAGCCGATTAAAGAAGAGAAAGTGCACAGAGCACGGGTGTTAATCTGTGCCGGGGGAAGCCTACAGCACAGCCAGGCTGCTGAGCCAGCCTCCGCTGCATCCCAAACGGCTCAGCACAGCGAGGGTGATGGCCAAAGGGGTGAAGGCTCAGCGCTGGGTTGGCCAAAACCACGAAATAGCTTGTCCGTAACCCCCCCCCCCCACTGTGGCATCACAGCCTGCTGCACAACTACCTGTCTCTGCAGGGATTTATCCCCGCGTGGGATGGGAGCTCACGAGGTGTTGGTGCAGGCTGCTTGCCAGCGCTCTGCTCCGAAACACAAGCAGAGGTGGCTCTGGCCAGGGCCGTGCAGGGGACAGCTTGCCACACGCAGGGCCGTGGGACGGTGGCCTGAGCGTGGAAGAGGAAGGAGGACAGCCCGTGGCGTAGGGCAGGCTCTGCAAAGGCACAGGGATGCGTGACTCCCCACGGGCACCAGTGCCTGAGCGAGAGCCCAGCCACGGCTGCGGGCGCTCAGGGCTGTATTCCCGTTCCGGTCACTCAGGGTGAGTGCGAGGCCCGGCACAGGGCAGGCAGGGTGCAGGAGCTGCGTGCTCACACGGAGGAAGAGGAACTGTCTGGCAAGGGCTGTCCTCCCAGTTACAGCTGGGGTGCCCTAAAACCAAAGGAATGGAAAGCTGTGGAGGAAGTGTGATGGACCATGGCGGAGGGCGTTGCTGCACTGTGACTCCTGATGTGCTGCTACAGACCGGGTACATCGCAAAATGCAAGCGATAGCTGCAGGTCCCCAAGTTGCACAAAGACACCCCCACTTTGGCAAAATAGAAAATTTGTGCAAACCAGCCACACTTGTGTTCACCTTCTCTATTAGCCATGATTTCTGGCAGCTGGGTCCCTGCCCGATGAGGAGCTCAGCTCTGGGCAGGTGGGTGTGTGTTCCCACTTCTGGGGTACCAAGTGAGTGCTGCTGGCTACGAGATGAGGGGTGCACAGACTGAGCTGGTAGGTACAGTTGTGCTGGAAATGCTTTAGTGGGAGCTGTGTGGCCTTGGGGAATTGTGACTCAAAGGTGAGGTAAGTTTTTGAAGTACCATTTGTGTTTGCAGGGAGGGAGGAACTGCTGAGATGCCTCCTGTTTAGGCTGGGAAGTTGTGTGGTTAGAGCTACAGTTGGACCTGTTGCTGAGTTGGGTTCAGGGGATGAATTGCACAAAGTGCCTTTACTGGGACAGCCCATGCAAAGATCCAGCACCCCCAGATCTGCTTCAGGGTCCAGGGGTTGGGCCTTAAGTCCCATGTCCTCCTCAGGTGAACCTAAGGCAGAGGGCACTACCTGGGTGCTGAGCAGGCAGATCTGATGGATGGGATGTTTTCTGGGATCATTTGTCACTGTTTTAGAAGAAACAGAGATGGTGACCTTCTAAGTGAGCAACAGCAGTAGCAACTCCAGAGCAATGGAGCAGGTCTGCCCTTCACATAAGGCTTGTGTAAAGGCTCCTTTTCAGGCATAAGTACGTGACTGACCTCAAGTGAGTGGGCAAACTGTATTTTTATTGCTATAAGATGATGCAGAGTTTACTGGCAAAAGCAGATTGGGCAGCTGGTGGGGATTTTTAATTGCAGAGAAGATTCAGTGGTCCCTGAATGTTAATCCACAACTGTTTACAGAATTGCATTGTTACCGCAGCGTGCTGCTTTTCCTGTGCAGGAGTTGAAAACTGCATTTTAACACAACATAATGATGTATGGTTATTAACTGACTTAAAAAGAGTACCTATGAAAACTTCAGCATTTAGGACATATGCAGTAATTTTATTGATCTATATATAATGCAGATCTATATCTGTTATATATAAATACATCTAGCTATGTGGGATTTGTCCTACAGGAAGCGAAGAGGGCTGGCGATAAGAGTCACATAAAATTTTATGATGTGGTTTTCTGGCTTTCAAGATATTGCTGATTTGTCTATTGGAAAAAAAAAAAAAAAGCACAAAACAATACTTCAGAGACTTGGTTGTAAGCTTTCATATTCAAGTATCAAATGACTGTGTTAGTGTTCTCCTTCTGTTAGTGTTAACTAATCCAAAGGAAAAAGACAGGAAGGGCAGATAAGGCGTTGGGATGGGACTCGAGGGGGTGACACACCAGTTATGTCTGCCTGCGCTACCACACTGCATGTGTAAACACAGATAATAGCTGTTTTACTCCCACTCTTAGCTGTAAAGTTTATGAGCTCATGGGCCATCTATTACTTTATAACCTAGAACTAGTGCTTCTGGAAAGCAAAGAATTAAGGGGGAAGTTGGCCTTTTCCAAACCTGTAAGAATTGGCTTGCAGAAATGAGGCCACAGGAGTGTAGCACCCCAGGTTTGGTGTGCAGAGGCTTCTAGACTCGCTGGCTGTGCTTGGGATTGCTTGCCCCGTGACCTCGTAAGATGCTCAAGTCTCAGCTAGATGAAATCAGCTTTCGCCCCTTTAAAGCAATGTAAGCATGCAAACTGCTCAGAGAAAGTAGGAGAGCTCAAGGACTTAAAGATGCTTAATTGGTTTATGCAGCTAAACTCCTTAAAGCACTTAAGCTGCTGTGAAAAGGGAAGCTGGTTTAAATCCCCAATTCTTCCTGCTGGAAGTCTAAGCCCAAGTGCGCTATGAGGTGCCAGTTCTGGGCTTGGCTCCGACTCGAGTCCTGTAAAGCAGCCAGGCAGCCCTCCAGAGGGGACGGATTTCCTGAGTGGCACAGAAGCTGCCATGGTCAGGACAGCTTGTTCACCAGTTACTTTGGACTAGTGAAACAGTCTGAGAGGCTGCTGAAAGCAGCTGTACTTTGGGGAGGTCTGAGCTCTCTTTCACTTACTCTAGGAATCAGAAAGCCAGAGACCCATGAGAAACAGAAACCAACAGGTCTGTTAACATGTAGTGCCTTTGTTTCTACTTTGTTGGGTTTTGGTGTTTTTAATTGTCTGGTTTCTTCTTCAGCTACTGGCTCTTGTTATGTCTTTTGTGATTAAAATGCTATTTTCTCCTTAGGAGAAAATATAAAGTCACTTCTCTTTTTAATAAGGTAAGAGTTGTAGCTATTCAAGGTGGGCACAGTAAGCCATTTTGTCCTCAGTTGTTAATTTTTGTGCCACTTCTTTGCACTGAATCCAAATCTTCATTTCTGCTCTGCACGTTATTAGAAAGATGCTGAAGCTGCTGTTTCAGCACCCATCTCAGCAAAACCGTATGGGAGGTGAAGTCCCTTCCGTCGTCTTTCTTCTCTGCTTGTGCAGCCGTGATCCCATCTGCCCTTTTTCCCCAGTATTGCACCAAGACGTTCCCACAGATTCGCTCTGTTTGATACAGTTTGTGAGGCCAGTCTGCGCTACAGCCCTTCCACCCTGTTGTAGTTCAGCCCCACTTGGGACCAAGCTATGCAGTCTCTCTCTCACTCCCCCCACCCTCCTTCTTCACTGATCTTGGCATCTGCAGCCGTTCCTCTCACAAGAAATTTTTCACAACCAGCTCAGGCAGATGCCTCTCGGGTTCTCTTCACATCTCATCTCCTCTCCACTTCTTGCAGCCGGGCAGGGCTGACTCAGGCCCAGTGGGCCGCCTGGCAGGAAGCCAGAGGGTGAGGCCTGCAAGGCCCACGAGGCTTGTGCCTCCCGCTCTCTTCCCCCTGTTTCTGCTTCTTCATGTCTTCTTTCCTTTATTATTATTTTTACCCTTTTTAAATATGTTATCGCAGAGGTGTTATCAGGGAACATTCTATCACCAACTGGCTTGGCCCTGGCCAGCAGCAGGTCCGCCCTAGGCCTGGCCGAGTCCACTGAACAAAGGGGAAACAACTTCTAGAAGTTTCTTTCTTACAGAAGCTGCCACTGTAGCCCCCCACTAAACAAAACCAACACACACCCCAATGCACACAAGCTGGGCTTGCATGTAACCTGGTACGAGCTGCTGTAAGATGAATATTGTTTAAATGGGTTTAGGTTACTGAGCTATGCATGCTGCATAGGGCAGCCCTGTGCCACTTGCCACACTGCCTCTTTGTGCTCCCTGTGGACTAAGCAGCGATTATTTGGGATTTGTTTCCAGGTTATCAATAAAAACAGTGAGTACACCCTGTCTCCAACCTGCACGAACGCGTTCCTTGCCCACAGAACTTCCATGACTAAATAGCAGTGAATGACTGGTGGATGTACGGAGGCTTCCCACTCTTCCCAAACCAC
The DNA here is from genome assembly GCA_009806455.1 of Tetrax tetrax. NCBI lineage: Eukaryota > Metazoa > Chordata > Aves > Otidiformes > Otididae > Tetrax > Tetrax tetrax. The sequence continues at coordinate 246,618 of WHYT01017380.1, read as the reverse complement.
TAAACAACTTGTCAAATTTAATTTTTAAAATGTTTACAGTCTCAGCTGACAGCTGCGCTGTGCAGCAGCAATGTCAGGGCGAGTGCTTTCCCAGATAGGCTGTGAAGTACAGCGAGAATACTGACAGACCCTCACGAGAGCTGTAGTGCCCGTTACCAGGCTGAGCATGATGTTACAGACATAATTGAAACTTGGCTGGCTGTTATGTGCTGGTTATTAATATACAAAGATAGAGAATGTTTAGATAGAACTGGCAAGGATATACAGGAAAAGGCATAGACTTATTCATGAGTTAGTGTTGGAAGAGGACTGTGTTGCTCAAGGCTCAAATGCGCTTCCCCTTGCCTCTCCCATCCAGCAGTCACACACACAAAAAAATTAGGCAACATCCCAAAGACGGGATACACTTCCCTTGAGGAAACGAGGAGGATTGTAAAGGCTCAGACACTGCACTGGGGCATCCAAATGTGTTTGCAGTGTTTAAAGTTGACAAACTACCAAGATGAAAACCAACTTAGAACGAAATAGCAATTGGAGTGAGAACAGAGGAGACTTCCCTGAACATGTTTAATAGGTCACAGAGGGTAGGTTTTGTTCCAGAGGGCTGGATGTGGCTTCATAAATTACAGTTCCTCTTTTGCCTTTTTTTTTTTTTCTCCTCCTCTAAGAAAAGGAGAAGCAGGGTGGCCTGGGAACTGCAGATATGTAACTGGAACTTGAGCAATGAGGTAGGCTTTTTTTTGTAGCTAAAGACAAGGCTAAAATTGTGTAATTTTGTGAGGCACAGGTTAAACTTGTAACATGGCTAAAAAAAAATCTGTTTAATGTACTGAGAACATGCCCAGAGTGACACATGACATTGAAAAGGTTCAAAAGATAGGATAAAGTTGATTTTTTTTAAAGTACACTGAAAGGTGTCCCCACTTTTAAACTTGTTCAATTTTTTTATTTTTTCTTTCCTTTGAGGAAGAGGGGAACAAAAAACCCAGCCAACACCCTGCCCCCAAAACCCCGCGCCCAAGACTTTTATCTGACAATTCCTCTAAAGTAAGGGTGATTCAGATACCAGTTCCTTCTTAGCTAACCACCAGACTCCAGTGATTTGGATAAAAAGGAACTGTGGTCTGAGTCAGCCAAAGCTAGCATTTGGTTGACAAAACCAAAACCATGCTTGCAAGATTTTCTAAAGGTAAAAAAAAAAAAGGACTATCTGCCAGAAACATTACCACAATTTGTCTTACTTTCATGAAAAAAGCATGTGCCACGTGATAGTCTGACTGATAAATTTAACGTGGAAGCAATTAAACTATGTTATGTTGGTTTTCTTTGTATTTTGTGCTTTTTACTGAGAAATCTGCCTGTGAAGAGGCAGTAGCTATTTTTTTTTTCCATAATTGCATCTGTTTCAGAGAGCAGACAGATGCTGGGCTAAATTCATTATGGTATTCATAAACCCCACTGGGATCCAATGACCTAGTAACATACAGCTACTGTTCCTCGCAAAGCGTTTAAAATGGTTGGCACTTCGAATGAAGAAATAACTTTGCAGAAGATGGGAGGGAAGGGAAGAACTTACAGCTAGGCAGATGGCTGCATAATCGTGATATACAATAGTAATAGAAAATATATGAGTTCAATATATTTCATTAAATCATTGTGCTCTTAATTTTGCAAAATTGCCAGCCAGCCTTCGCGCACCGGTATTACCGTAGCATGCAGGTACTGTGTTGGTATTCAGATGCTAGGCATATGGTCAAAGTGAAATACCTGGTGACGTAGGAAAGAAAAGAAAATCAGAGTAGGAGAAACTCTCCTGGGGAGACTATGTAACAGAAATAGCTTTCACACCGGGAAACTGTTATCTGTATGATTTGTGTATTACTGCACAAAATCACAGGATTCAATTGGCGCTGGAACTGAGAGTCCAAAAGCCAGAAGTGCAAAATACCATCATTCCAAAAAATACAATTTTTTCCCCTGGAAGTGTTTGTGTAGCTGTTGTCAGGGATAGCAGGGATGTGTGCTGGGCTGACGGGAAATTTCCAGCAACAGAGTTCTTACTTGAGAAACTCTGAAGTGCTGTGCTGAAACAATGCTGTGAAGTCATGGGTCACGCAGTGAAAGAGGGTTATCAGTCCTGCAAGGAGAGGGTTCCTCGTGCTCTCTGTGTGCCATGTACTGGGACACGCTTTGCTCAGGCGGGCTCGTTTGTTTGTCATTTAAAAGAAAATAAATTTCTGCAAGAGTCCCAGTGAGTAGCATTTGGACTCATGCAAGTTTTGTGGGAGCCCTTTATTTTAAGCTTGACTCTGGGAAATGAGGTGGACATCCTGGCGGTGATTACAGTAGTGAGAGGCACTTTTTCCAGCTTGCCTGTCCGCTCAGGAATCCTTTGGGAAGGAAGCTGTTTGGTCTCATTTTGGATATCCTGTGAAACTGAACTAGCACGGCTGCCAGGAACTGAAACGAGTTATTTAATTTTTAAAGAGCTGAAAACTACTGTATGTGCTACTGAGTATTGTACGGGAAATGACTGTTTTGGTTTGTTTGTCTGGATTTCTGGTATTCCCAGTTTACCCAAGGTAGAAACTCTGCCTCTCAACCCTAACGCAGCAGCCTCTGCAAAGTGCAAATCTGAAGACAGATTTGGGTTTAAATATGACTTTCTGGCCAAACCTTAATACGTTTGGAATGAAGTGGAATTTTCTGTAGTTCAAATAGGAGAAAGCATGAGAAGTATTCAGAGCCTGTTCCAACAATCCACTGAAAACAAAGACATCTTGCTGTGATTTCCAGGCACTGCAGGGATGGGTCACAGAAATACTGAAGTGATGAAGCGGATTGAGTTGGGGGAGGGTTTGGTGGTTCATCTCTTTTTAGCATCTTTTAACTCAACCAGAATGTCAGTATCTGGGTGTCCACAGCCTGAAACTTAAATCTTTCCTCTGCAACCCAAAGAACTTTGCAGCAGCTGCACTAAACTTTACTGGTATTTTCCAAGGTGTGACCTGATGAAAGTATTCTCTACTTTTCTGTTTTCATCAAAGAGTACTCGTGGCATTGTGTGACTGCCACCAAGCTAGCATGAAGACATACCCAGGCTGTTTACAATCCGAGGCAGTTTTTTAATGTGTAATCTTGTTCCTGACAGTCTTGCAAAGCCACCCACGGTACTAAACCATGCTATAATTGGAAACGGAAGGGGACAACTTTAAAGTTAGTGGCTGGCCTAATAAATCAAGATTTTTTTTCTTGTATTCCAGGACTTCATAAAAACCATTAGTAAGAATAAATCGCTTCCAGAATGACACTGTAAATGGTAATGAAATCAAGCAGCAGCCAAGAGACCCTACTCATGGGTGAATGCTGGGCTTAATACCACACTGGCTGTTGCTACCCATTGACTCTCCTGTAATCAGCATTTAACAGCTGGTAATCTTCTGGTTCTGGTGCAACAAACAAGGAGAAAATGGTTCCTGAAAGCATCAGGCAAAAAGATTGGCCTGCCTTTTTGAGCAATCTAGAGACCGCTTCTGGAAGTGGAGCGTGAAGGCTGTAGTTACAAGCAGGTTTCATGGGCTTTTGTGTCACTTGGCTGCCTCTCAGCTAAGAGTTGTGACCTGAAGAAATGCTAAAGAGATGTTTAAAATCTCTAGTTCACATAAAAACCAGAAGTCATGGGGAATTTTGTAAAGGATTCTTACTCTGAGAGAAAAGTGCTGATGTCCGAGTGTTAGTCTGTGTCAATCCGATCTGGCACTGCTGGAATGCAGTTCCCTTTCAGGAGGTAAGAGAACTTCCAGCAAATCAAACCTTTTGGGAAATGTTGTGGTGCCAAGGTGTTTGCAGGGATCCTATTTGACTCTGGCAAGTGCTGGGGAGCCATTGCAGCAAGGAGTCCTGGGGAAGGCCGGCACGCTGGGATCGGGCTCTGGCTCTCTGCCATGATGCTGGGAACGGGCGAACCAGGAGGCTTCAAAAGGCTCCTGCACCCATCCCAGAGAGCCTCACTTGAGGTCTGGGGTTTCTGAGCTCCCTGTTGTAGAGCTGGGATTTGGATCCTGAAAATGCTGGGAAGTATATACAGAGGGTTGGCTCTGGAGCTGCTGCCGTGGCGTGAGCTGCTGAGCCTGGCTGTTCCCGCAGCCGTGGAAGTGGCAGGGTTGTCCATTCCCTGAGCACCATCAGGGGGATTATTTCAATGTGTGTCTTGAGTTTTTCTGAATGATAATTTCTCTGAATTCACAGTTCAGAGAACTAAGAAATGCTGAAAAGAGTCAGTTTGTGTGATTCAGATTGAAACCGCATTTTAAGAAGCTATTTACTTCCTGCAGACCAAAAATCCTGTTCTCTTATGAGTTGTCTTCTTGATCTTTTTCTCTGCCAGCTTCACACCTGTAGCTGAGACCCCAGCGTAAACAAAGCCAAAGGAAACGAGCCAGCATGTCAATTGGAGCCTCAGTTTTAAACACTCTCTTCCTTTACAGAGTGTCACATCTGGCAGGGGCGGTTACTAATAGCAGTATTATTATGGACCCAAATCTGAGTTTGGGTGGGGGGATGCAGACAGAAGAGCTCAGGATCAGCCCCGTACTTCAGGGGTACAATGGCATTTCCTTTGCTGAAACAAAGGAAGCTCTTCCCCCTTCGTGCTTGCGCTTCCCTTTTAATACAAAACATCCTTTGCATGCATGTAGATGTTTGAAAGGTTTTTACGTTCAGGTCTGCGGTTGCTGAATTTGGCTTCAGGGGTTTGACTATGGCTGTTGGAGAGGAAAGCTGTACTGATAGCATTTAATTGTCTCTTGTGTTTGTTGCAGTTTGGGTTTTTTTTTTAAATTGAATTTATTTTGAAGAGATCCAGTTCACTTTTTATTATTGATGAGATGAACGTGGGTTTCCAGTTTATTAGCAGTCAGGTTGTGCTAAGGCATTAAATTTCCTGATTCCTGTGAGTTTTTCTTCCATCTGGCTTCATACAGAAGAACAAGGTGTGCCAGCCCGCTCGCAGGACAGCAGTAGCACAAACACCCCCATCTCTGCGGTGCTTTGGGGAGGGCTGGAGCAGAAGCAGGGGGGACACTTGGAGCACAGTTTCTGTTCCTGCAGAACCAGTCACCAGGCCAGAGATGAAGAAGTCGGGACTTGGAAATCTGGTTCTGCTCTGAAAAGTGGCCTTGTCCTGGTGGCATTTACACCTTCAACAGCTCTGCTGTGAATACTGGTGACAAAACCAGCTGTTGCTTCTGTTAGACCTGCAAGGCCTCTATGGGGAAAAGATGTGCGGCCGCCTTTGGCAGCGAGGGAAGAATTGCAAAGCTCTGCCCACAATGGCGCGAGTGGGACTGGGGCATCCACAGAAACTCTGCCAGCAGCAGGCTTCGGAGGAGGGAAGGCAAGGAAAGGTGGTGATAAATGCATGTGGCAAAGAGATACTGAGACATGCCTGCAGAAATACTGCAGAAATGCCATAATCTACCTCTGAAACCAGATTTTCCTATCATTTTTGAGTAGAGGTTTCTGTTCAGTGGAAATTAGTTCTTGGGTTGGAGCACTCACTGGAGGCGAGCAACGCAGGCAGGATGAATTTTGGCAAAGAATCTCAGAGATGGAGCAAGAGAAAGGGCATTCGGTAGACAACGGCCGGGAGTTTCACACCAGTTCTCACCAGGGAAGCAGGAAGGAAGTGGAAAGTGGCAGGAGACAAAGGACAGCCTGAAGGTTAGAGAAGAGATAAAGAGGGATTGTGAGAAATAACACAAGCAGAAAGGCTGATGATGGATTTATGTAAGGCAGGAAGGCTATAATGGGGAGCAGAACTGTGGCTTAGCTTTGACAAAGGTGACGTGAGGGGCAGGATTTTCCAAATGCTGCCCAAGGGACAGCAGGGGGCTGGGCTGGGCACAGAGAGGGGCTCGGGCTGGGCTGTCACCACGTGTGGATTTCTGCCTGTCATGCTTAGCTGCATTACGCGCGTTTAGTTCTTCGACAAACTTGCACTTTCATGCAGACGTTGGCCTCAAATCTTAGCGGTGCATCAATGTGCTGGCCTACAGACAGACGGAGAGCAAACAGCCAGGGTCACTTGAGCAGAGACCGTGCCCCGCGTGGGCTGTTTTAAAGGAATACTTTGAAGTTGAGTGATACATCAGTGTTTCTTTCAAGGAAATTGCCAAACGCTTTTATTACAACACTGCCACTCCGCTGCCGGCGTTGCGTCCGCCGTGGTGTGCTAATGGGCACCAAAGATGGTTTGACCACTTCTGTCTTGATTTCCCGTCTATGACTGTGAAAATACTGATTCAGAATTTCGGCCCCTTTGCTCGCTCTGTGCGAGGGGGCAATGTCCCAGCCCTGAGCATCGTTCAGGAATCTTTAAGGACTTTCTCTCGGTAACATGCATTTCCACTGATGTTTGTCCCTAAATACGAGGCCTAAAATATCCACGAGTCCTTCCACCCCACTACAATACAGTTGTACGCTGTGTTCTTCCCGTGGTCATAATTACAGGGCGAAAGGAGACCATAACGAACAGCCGAGTTTTTATAGCAACGTGCTGCCTTCCAAAGCTCGCTGCAGCACTTTGGGGTGGCCTTGCCAAGGGGGCTGAAGCCATCACCTCCATGGGCTTGTAGGTGTGGCGCTTGTCACCTTAGGGAAAGGCTCTAGAAGTGTTTGTGTGTAATTATTTTTTTTTTTTAATGTAGTTCAGTTGTTTAAGTTTGTTTTGGGGTTTTTTGTTTGGTTTTTTTTTGTTTTTGTTTGTTTGTTGTTTTTTTTTTTAAATGGCTGAGGTGATTCCCTTCACCCCCCTGACCCTGATTGTGCTCCGTGTGCCGTCTGGGAGCAAAATTCCCGAGTGGGAGCTTGGGGGGGGGGGGGGGGGGGG
>WHYT01017380.1:221062-239567 GCA_009806455.1 Tetrax tetrax | reverse complement strand
AGTGGGGGGGGGGGTGGACACGGGACGGGACACGACACCCCGCGTGGGGAGTGCGGGAGGTGAAACCCCCCTCTCCCAGGATTAGGGCTGCGGTCGGCACCGCTGGGCTGTGCAACGGCTTTACCCGATTTAATTTTATTTATTTATTTTTTTTAATTCCTCACTTGTCTGAGAGGAGTTTTCGCTCTGCCGCGCGTGGGGGAGAGGGCGCCGGCGCCGCAGGGTGGCTCTGCGGCGTGGGGTGGCCGCGGGACACGCGTGCGGGGTGGCCGAGGAGAGCGGGGCGATGCCACGCACGCCAACAGGAGGAGTGCGGACGTTGGAGGAGAAAGCGAGGGCTCGGCCGGCGCCGCGGGATGCAAATCCCGGGGGATGAGCAGAGCAGAGCCGGGCTCCCCCCCGCGCTGTGGCTGCGGGTCCCTCCGCTGTGTCCTGCGGGGGAGCCTCCACCGGAGAGATCAGAAATAATTCCTGCTGGCGTTCCTGACGGTGATGTGAATCCTGTGAAGCTGTGGAGAGAAAACAAATGAGAAACGAGGCTTTTCTGCAGGAAAACATATGCGTGGGGTTTGGGCTTTTGTGGTTTTTTGTTGAGGTTTGGGCTGGCTTTTTTTTTTTAAAGCAAGAAACGTCAGAATTCACATAGTTTGCTATGAATTTTCATCATTATGCTCTTGTGTTTTTAGGTTTTTAACATAATCCAAACTTTAGCCACGTTAAAAGCCACCCTGTCAGTGTTTCACATCTGTGAATGGGGTTGTGTTTGGTGCCCCTTAGTTCCACTTCGCTTTTTTACACAGAAGCTGACCGTCTCGCAACCAGTCCAGCTGAGACAATTTTTTTTTTTCCTGGGGCACTCTCCACAGAAGAAGAGAGAAAAGTTCAATTGGACACAAAGCAGTCAGCCCCAGACAGTGAAATCAAAGCAAGCTACTTTCTAAAAATATCAGGGGAAGAAGAAAAAAAAAAAAAAAAAAAAAAAAAAAGGACTAGGACTAGAAGCCTTTGCGATAATCTCATGATGAGGAGGGTGTTCCAGACCAGAGATGGAAAGAAGAAAAGCAGCATAGACAGTGAAGTTTGTGAAGATGGCACAAGGCTTCTGGCTAGGCAAGCAGAAGCTCAGGGGAGTGAGAGAAAATAATGGAAGTTCTTTTTTAGAGCCTTAGCAGATGAATCTTGTCTCCTTAAATAAATGATAAGAAACCAGTGTAAGTCTGAAAATGAGTGGTGCTGCACACCAGACGGCAGGCCTTGAGTCAGAACCCTCCTATGCAGAAGCCTCCCAGAGGCTGTAAGCACAGCAAGTTTCAGCCTTGACAGGGGAAGGGACAAATTTCAGAGGAAACCTTTTCAGCACATTGGCAGCCTTAGTTTGGGCTTTGTGCTTAGTGGGCAACGCGAAGCAGGTGAGGCTGGGCTGTAGAAATTATGTAAAGGCAGGTGCTTTACCTTTGCCTTGTCTTGGGTGTTCTCACTGGGGTCTGGAAGCCCAGTGGGGTGACACAACTGGGATTGGGGTTGTTTTCAAGCTGCATGAGTTGGCCTTGCTGCCCTCTGAATGGGTGCTTGCCAGGGTTTTCCTCTTCTCCGGGAAAGTGGTGGTTTGGGATGCAGTTTCCAAATGTGGCAGGAGCATCCTGTTGGGGTGCTCCTGCCCTGGGTTCATCAGGGCAGACAGATGGTTAAAAACCCTCTGACCAAGGTGCAGAGGCCCTGTAGAAGAACTTGAGCTTTAGACACCTGTATCTTGTTTAGCAGAGATGGTGCAAAGCATGTTTTGGTCGGGCTCTTGCTGTGTGCGTTGTTTTTCGTTCTGCCTTGCAGAGGAGGTGAATGTGGCCTGGGTGCCTCTGGGTCAGTGATCTTGCTCCTGCCTTTTGAGTACTCTGCAGATGACTTGCAGGAAAGCAAGAAGGCCACCATATGGTATGGTGCATTACAGTAATTAACCTTAACGTGATGAATGTTCAGGCCAGGATTTTGGCATCTGTCAAAGCGGCTCTAGCAATTTGGCACGAGGCGGCTGGTGAAGGGGTTAGATGAACCACGGGGCTTAAATGGTAGCTGAGAGGAAGCACTACATCAAAGATGATACCTAACTCCAAGATAATTAAGAAGTTGGCCCATTGTGAAGAATGCCAGCAAACGATGCAGTGCTGATATCCAAGCAAACAAGGGCAATCCAAGGACCAATTCAGAGCCCAGATTAATATCCTTTATGACTCTTAACAAGGCTCGGTTCACTGTGGTGTCCTGATTATAAGAAGTGAGATGGCCAAGTGTTTTGGCTGCATGCAGAGCTGCAGAGGCTTGAGATGTTAGTGCTCAATTGGCTAGCAAGGACAGCTTTTGCTGTATTGAAGTTAATGCTAACATTTATTTAGATAATTGTTTGGGTTTTTCCTGGAGTGTCTGAAACCTTTAGAAGCAAGCTATTAGGATGCTAAATCAGAATGAAATTGACTGGAGGGAGAGAGAGAAGCTGATTTTGAGGCACATTAGATGATTGTATTTGCATAATAAGTCAGCTTGGAGAAGAAGAGTGGGGACAGAGCACGCATTTAATTGAGAGGGACAGTTGCAAACTCCAAGTTGGAAATGCAATTTAGTTTCCTCTGGGTTCCTGTGCACTACGAACACCTCTTAATTCAGCAGTGCTACTTTCTGCAGAAGGGGTGTGGGAACGGGGTGCTGCTCGCGCTTCCTGCAGAAAACTGCAGTAGATACTGTGCACGGAGGCCCTTGTCCAGAAGAAGGCCCTTGTCAAAGAGCTGCCATGGGTGTTACCGCACAGACCACGTGTGACCCAAGGCACAGCTCTGTGGGAAGGTCGCACGTGAAGCAGAGGTTGGTAGCACCCACCTATTGCTCTAGCAGTGGCAATGGATTACGGCTGAGTTCAGCTCTACTGAAGCGGAGTGTAGGGCTTGGTTATATCCAAGACTGGTGGAAATGAAAAATGAAGACATGAGAAGGAAGCGAGGCACTTAAAAGATCCCAGTGTTGCAAGCGTTCTTATGCCTGTGCTTAGCTCCGTACACGAGTGGTCCCATTGATTTCCTTTTGTGTGAGGGCTTTTTGAAGTCTAGAAGGCCATGTCTTACTGCCTTGTCTAAAAAATAAGAGACAGAAAAGAAATGACACACTGGCCTGTGCATGGGTCAAAAGTAAGTGATTTGGTCTGGTTTATGAATCGTTAATTATTAAAAAAAAAAAAAAGTCTCGTGAGGTTGACAATTCAGAAAGTATAAGATTAAGACTCATTTAACTTAAAGGCAAGGACAAATTAACTCATTAGGATGTTCAGTTGTGGAAGTCTGTGCTGTGTTGCTCTGACAGTGGAAGCTGTCGCCCTTTGTTGTGACAGTTGAGCCAGTAAAGGCAGAATCTGCTCAGAAAAAAGCCTGTATGTTTCCACTGGGATTTTGCCTGAGTAAACGTTTTCACATCAGATATTAAGAAAGTGTTATTTATATTAAGAGAATAACATATAAGTGGGAGGGAAGAAGTAGCTTGACACCTTAAAAAAAAAAAAAAAAAAAAAAAAAAAAAAAGATTTGCAACCAGGGTCATAGAAATCATACTTCTGAGATAATAGGCATCAACTGACACGACAGATTGCTGAAACAGATGTGGTAAAGCTGACACATGGAGTTAATAATATTTTATATAAATCTCTCAATGATATCATCCCAAGAAATGAGCGGACTGATAAATGGCTCAGCCAGAAACCAAGAAACTGGTCTCTTGAGTTCTTAATGTTTCTATATAAATTTCTCAAGTGAGTTTTAACCGAAGCAACAGATTTCTTAATGTGCTCAGTCATGCAGGAGTGAACGTTTACTTGCCCGTGCCTTGCAGCAAGATGGTCTTCCTATGCCTGAAAGGCTGCAGCACCTCATCATTGGAGAAGGACATCTGCTGCGGTGGCTGGCTGTAGAGCAACTGCTGCTGAACTAGAAGGATGAAAGTTGGCTGGTGTGGCATGGTACACTGGTCAGCTGACGTGTGAATCTTTCATGTAAATTAACAACAACCTAGTTTGGATTCAAAGCCCAGGCTTCAATATGTCTGTCAAATTCACCTTGTTATGTTTGCAAAACAGGACAATTGAGCATCCTCAGCCTACATGTAGTGTGAAGATTGCCTGGGATGGTACATTGCCCTTTTGCAAAGTAATTGGACTCAGGTGCTTTACATAGGCTTTTTTTTGTTTGTTTGTTTTCAATTCTGTTATTTAGATTCTTTCCTTTGTTACATTGCTAGTGGCAAGTGTTTCATAGCAGAAGACAGCAGCTCAACCTCTAGGCTAGCTCAGTGTTTTGAGGCTTAGGAGTAAAGAATAATATCTGTTTATTCCTCATTCTACTGCTGAACTGAAGCTGTTGAATTCTTGTGTTCTTTACACATCTCTATTTGTTGTGTCTGCCCTATTGCCATGCTACAAATCTTCAACAGGTGGTTTTATGTGTAGATTTTAGAGTAACTTGACTGAAAACTTAAGGTTAAACATACTTCTTACACTGTTATTTGGCTATTTCCCCTTTAGTGTGTAATACAGATCATTAGGAGATGTGCCACAGACGTTTCGTTTTGATTGTGCACAGTTATGCTCCATTATGAAGTGGTTACTTTGCTGCAAATAACCTTATTTCTTCTGCTTTTTGCAGGACCCTGCAGGGATATTTGAACTGGTGCAGGTTGTTGGAAATGGAACGTATGGACAAGTCTATAAGGTTTGGATGCCTCTTTAATTTATGATGCTGTTCTTGACCAAGTTTTTTTTCCGGAAGCAGAAATGAGCACCATTTAAGAAGGTGGACAATATTGTTCCAGTAATAGCCTGTTTTATCTTGCTGTCTTCTCTGTGTAATGCAAAATGGTGTCACCTGTGAAACTCGGTGCCCTTTCCTTCTGCCCTGTTTTCACTTCTCTCTGCTGCCATAGGTCAGATAAGCATGTTGGCTTGCATGCTGGCTTCTCTCTGCCCTGTTTTTTCTGTCCTGTGACTATTTTCTCTTCTTCAAGATTATTTAAGAGGTGACTGGCATAAGTTAACATCAATGATGGCTAAATTTGGCCTGGATTGAGTGCTCTTCAAGACAGAGGTGTTGATTAACTCTGCTCTCCAGGCAGGCTATGAAGTTTTTGATTTCCATTATTACCTTTGTCGCTGTGCTATCAAAGCAGAATTACCAGTCAAGAAACTACAGCAATTGCTGTGTTGCTCCCACTTGGAGAAAGAAGACAGAGGAAGGAAAAGGCCGTGCTGCCGAACCCTTGGAGGTACACCAGAAGAGTAACGGCGCTGGAGGAAGCTGTCTGGTCTTGCTTCTCCCTCAGGTCCCACTGCTGACAAGCTCCTGCGTGACGGGGCTTTGTACTGGTGGAGGCTCTTTCCACGCTGATCCCTTACTGCAGGAAGAATGCAGAAGGGGGCCCTGATGTAGAAATGCAGGACTGTTCATCTTTCTCCGATTTCCAATGCATTGAATGCGTGTTACGTTTTGTTGTCCATCGCTTGTGGCAGATCTGCTGCGACCACATTTTGGTTTCCCTTTAAAGCTTTAGATACTCTTTCAAAGATTCTGGAAAATCTTCTGCAGAAGTAGTTCTAGGGAGTTCCTGCTTTCCCATACTACATTTTTTAAACTTATTTTTATATCAGAAGCAGGATCTTTCTCATGTAACTCTTTGTTGCTGTAACTAAGTCTGTTGCCGAGATTGTCATTCAGGTACTGAGGTCGGTACTACTGAATTAAAAATAGGAGCTCAGGGGTTCACATGGGCAGGTTAGAAGCCAGGAGACGTTCTGGGCTGCTGTTGTCAATGTAACCACAGAGCTTTCTACCAGTAAAAGATCCTAAAGCTCCCAAATGGCCTCTGAAATAGTTCCCTTTGTTTTTGTGCCTGGATTTGTTTTATATTGAGAGAGAAAAATTTTCAATCTAGTCATCTTTTAAGGATGTTGAGGGTGAATCAGCTGCTTAATCATGGCAGAAATAGGAAGGAGCAACATAGTTGGCTTCTTTGCCACAAAAAAAATGTTTTGAGCTACTGTGTGGTTCACTGGAATGTTAGTTGCCAAATTGTGTAAGCAGTATTGACAATGACAATTAAAAATTGTACCCAAAGGCTGCTCTCCACAGAGCATCCAAGAGACCAGGGTCTGACAGCTCTGGATACTGGGTGGCTTGAATCTTGGTTCATCCTGCACCTGAAGTAGCTGAAAACACCTAAGCAAGACACTGAGAGACGGGGTCTTGCAAGGCCGAGGGGAACCTTTGTGGGCTTTTGTCACGCGATGGAGAGATGATGGACTCTGTGTAACCCTGGCTCTGCGAAAGCACACCCATAAGAGGCCTTGTTTGTAAGAACATGTGCCATCACTGAATGTAGGGTGTTTTGCTGGGGCTTGCTTAGGGGATGGAGCCGCTCTTTGCAGGAGGATGACGGTGAGCCACGCAGCTGAAGACAACAGATGATGACAGCTGAGATGGAGAGATAAGAAGTGTGGGCTCCAAACTGCAGACAGACAGCTTGGTCTCCATTGTGAACAGTTTTCACACAGCCCAAAGCTCCTGTGTCTTTGGAGATACCTCTGCAAAAGATGCTGAGCATCAACTGGATGTACTCAAGGGGTGTCTTCCTGGCTCTGGCCTGGCAACCAGAGCAAATGTCCATTGTCTCTCAAGATGGATAGCTGCAATGGAACAACTGCTTCTGAAGTGACCATAAAAACTTAGACTATGGTATTCACTTCTCTCTTTCACTGCTGGTCATCTGTCCTTTGGTCTACACAGTGCTAGGACCGATGGAGTGAATTGGAGAATGCTAGAATCATTTTGTAGTTTGTCTAGTATAGGCTTGTGATCATAAATATTTAAGTTATAAAGTAATCTCAGTTATCCACATTATGTACTCGTGTCATTAGAGCACATTTTTATTCTCCAGAGGTGTCAGAATTTTCCATACATTCAGAAATAGATGCACATAGTAGTTTGCACATAATCAAAGCAAAGCTTATTTCAGGCTAAATAAACTACGTCCAGGATTATGAAATTGCTTGGTTGGCTGTGAAGATGATTCATAAGGCTATATGTTTTAATATATGCAGCTCCATTAAAATGAAAATAAAATTTAGAGGATTCATCATTAGATTTGGAAAACAATGTTTAACCGATTTATTGAAGGAGAGTATTGTTCATACTGAATTATTCCAGACCAGTTCCAGTTCAGTGTCTTTTAAAATGAAATAGGAGAGGTATAAATCGTACCCATGATAATGGGTAGCTGTCTAGAAATGTTATGAAGTTGAGATTTGCATATAATAACTGACTAAAAGCTAGCAGATTTTTTTGACAACTTATGAAGTAGTGGGATGTAAATATGCCAGTACTGGCAACTTTAGCCTTTTGGAAAGTATGAGTTAGACAGTAAAATTCAGATGGTACCCAGAAGTCATGAGGCTTAGGCTTCTTTATCTCTTGAAATGACAGATGAGTTTCTCAGTTAATTGCTGGCTTCTGGGAGCTGATCTGAAGAACGATGCTATGTAAGAGGCGATTCCGAATAAGGTCATGGAAGGTGGTAGCAGAGAGTCTTCTCCAAAGGCAGGTGGAGGTAGTGCATTTGCTGGTGGTTGGAGAAGTGTGAATGAGTATTTACTCTCTCATGAGTGGACACCTGACAGTGTAGTGATCTGCATAATTCTTTGCCTACTCCCATTACCTCCAGAAATTTGATTGTATGGATGCCTTGTTTTCCTTCCACGGTTGGACTCTACTGCTGTGAAGTGCTGGATAGCGATCGTGTGTCACCCTCCGTGTAGGACCGTTGTACCTTGCTCCGTGCTTGTGCGTTTAATAATAACTAAACTGTAACTTTCAGAGGGTGAAACGTTTGGGGTTTTTTTTCTGCAAAGACTTCAGCTGTTGGTTTCATATTCTTCAATGAGTGGTGTGTCTGCAGTAGGAGCCTGTTTAATGCATTTTCTATCTTTCAGTTTTCAGTGCAGGGTCATTTTTCTAATGGGTAAATGAGGAAAGGGTGAGGTGGGGCAGGTGAAGCGCGTGCCATCTTTGAAGTGTTTGGGTCAGACAATTGTTCTTGAGCTCTGGTAGAGACTGTGGGACTCTGAGTTTATAGAATCATAGAATGGTTAGGGTTGGAAGGGACCTTCAAAGGTCATCTAGTCCAACCCCCCTGCAAGAAGCAGGGACCTCCCTGACTAGATCAGGTTGCTCAGAGGCTCATCCAGCCTGGCCTTGAACGTTTCCAGGGATGGGGCATCCACCATCTCTCTGGGCAACCTGTTCCAGTGCTCTACAACCCTCATTGTAAAAAATTTTTTCCTAATATCTAATCTAAACCTACCTCCTTCTAATTTAAACCCATTACCCCTTGTCCTATCACAACAGGCCCTACTGAACAGCCTATCCCCATCCTTCCTGTAGGCCCCCTTGAGGTACTGGAAGACCGCTATCAGGTCTCCCCGGAGCCTCCTTTTCTCCAGGCTGAACAGCCCCAACTCTCTCAGCCTGTCCTCATAGGAGAGGTGCTCCAGCCCTCTGATCATCTTCGTGGCCCTCCTCTGGACCCTCTCCAACTGGTCCATGTCCTTTTTATGTTGGGGACTCCAGAACTGGACGCAGTACTCCAGGTGGGGTCTCACCAGGGCAGAGTAGAGGGGGAGAATCCCCTCCCTCGACCTGCTGGCCACGCTCCTCTTGATGCAGCCCAGGATGCGGTTGGCCTTCTGGGCCACAAGAACACATTGCCGGCTCATGTTGAGCCTCTCGTCCACCATCACTCCCAAGTCCTTCTCCTCAGGGCTGCTCTCCATCCATTCTCCGCCCAGTCTGTATTTGTGCCTGGGATTGCCATGACCCAGATGCAGGACCTTGCACTTGGCCTGGTAGAACTTCATGAGGTTGGCACGGGCCCACCTCTCCAGCCTGTCCAGGTCCCTCTGGATGGCATCCCTCCCTTCGAGCGTGTCGACGGCACCACATAGCTTAGTGTCATCGTCGAACTTGCTGAGGGTGCACTCTATCCCACTGTCCATGTTGCCGACAAAGATGTTGAACAGGGCCGGGCCCAACATGGACCCCTGAGGGACGCCACTGGTGACCGGTCTCCACTTGGACATTGAGCCGTTGACCACCACTCTCTGAGTGCAGCCATCCAGCCAACTCCTTATCCACCGATAGCTGCTTTGGTTTTTCTAGTTATAAAGATAAAGAGGAATTGCTCCTAATGCCACTCATTCAGCTGTGCTCTGAGAGTCCTCATCCTTCTAAAAGAGTTTTCATGGGCCAGATGAGGTCATGAGCAGCATCTGTGCAATCCACTTCTTTTCTGATGTCAAGAGGCACCTGGCTGGGGTTTTTGACTTCCTTTGTCCTGATGATGTGGATGAGCCCTCTCCTGGGGTCCACATTTTGAAGTGGCCTAGGGAATGAGAGGTCAGTGTCTTTGGCAGGTTCCAGGGACTGGCGTTTTCTTTGGAGTATGGTTTTGCAGGCTGATGATAAACTGTGACAGATTTGCAGCTGCTGTGTGTGCAAAATGGTTGTATGTTTAATGGAGTCTGAGGGCAGAGGGAACTTGAGAGAGGTGCTCAGGTTTAGGAACTGTGAGAATCAAAAGGGAAGAAATGGCTTCCCAGTAATGCAGGCGATGAAGACGAACCAGCGCTGTTGTTGAGGCGTAGCAGAGGGTGCAACCATCCTTGCCTTCCTGTAGTGGCTCTGCACAGCTAATATTTTTATTTCGATGTAGTCACATAAGACTCTGGATACAAAAAGAAAGCAAGTCTGAGTAAGGAAGTGGTTTGGGGTTTTTTGTTGGTTTTTTTTTTGTTTTTTTTTTTTTTTTTTTTTTTTTTTTTGTTTTTTTTTTAAATACAGCTGGTTTTTGGCATTGAATCATGCTCCAGTTGTTGGTGCGAGTTACGAGGTATTCTACTGCTGATATACAGTGGCAGGAGTGTAGGGAAGCGTAAATATGACTTTTCAGTTTATCTTAAACAATTTGAAAGTCTGCTAAGCTCTTCATAATTAATGTCTGTGAATAACTGACTGAAGTAATTGAGACCAATTTGGGAGGGGTTGGGAAGCAACATGGTTGGGTTTGGTTTGGTTTTTTTGGTTTTTTTTGGGGGGACTTGGTACAGCATGGAAAGAATCACAAGACTGTGCTGAGTTATGAAGTGTTAAAGTTTGTGGACTGTATTGAAAACCTTAATTGATGGTAGCACCTCAGGCTAAATGGAAGAAACATGGCAGTTGTGTTCAGTGCAATCCAGAAGGTGAACATGTATAAAACTTCAAAACCAACCCTTCTGGGGGCAAGTCAGAAGTAGCCACCTTCTGAAGAACTTGTCTCGGTGCTGAAATGCAATCTCAGTGTCTCCAAACCTCCGCAAATGGAGACATTAATAATGTCATGTCATCTGGGGTATTCTGTTATCAGTTGTGGTCAGTTACAGGTCTCAAGTCACTCATAGCCCTCAAGGCCCTGAGATTTTGATGAGTAAGTAGGGAAATCAGTTGTCTATAGAAATGACAAAATGCTACTTTCTGTTTCACTAGCAGTTGGTAGAAGAGCTTCTTTGTCTCTTTGTTTTCTTTATTTGGGTTTCTGGTAGCGTAGCTGATTATCTTGTCCAAGTGAAAAACAAGTTAATTATTGTAGGCAGCAGAGTATGAAGCGTACTGGATGGAGTCAACAACTCATTGTGTAGGTCCTTGGTTCCATAGTGCAAACAAGGAATGGAGTTTGCCTGCTAATCCTGGCAACAGGGATCTCTTTCAGGAATAAGCCTGAGCTTAGTATGTGCTACCGCCATTGTAATAAGATCTGAAATGCTGTGGCGTTTATGAACAGGTTGCCTTGAAAGCTTAGTGTGTATGGCTGTAATATCATTAATACGTTAGAGAGGTGTGGTTTGGTGTTTCAGTATTTCACTTCTCCAATACATGTCTAGGTGCTTTTCTGAAAGCTTCCACGCCACCATGTAGGTCCTTCTCCTCCTCTGTCAGAAAGGATGTGTGGTTGGCAGTGCACCCTTGCAGCAACAAGGGCAAACTGTGCCTTGGGCTACATCAGCAAAAGCGTAGCAAACAAATTTGGGGATGTGATTACTTTCACTGCTCTTGTTAGGCCCCACTTGGAGTACTCTGTCCCATCTTTGCTCCCCTAGTTCCAGAAAGACATGGGGAAACTGGGGAGGGTCCAACAAGAGGGCCACCGAAACATTCACAGGGTTGAAGAACTTTACACATGAAGAGGGAAAGGCTGAAGGAACTGGATTTTTTCCAACGTAGGGAAGAGAAAGCTGAGGGCAATCTAGTCACAGTTTTCAAGTGCTTCATTGATGGTTTGTATAGAGGATGGAAGTACAGGGCTTCACAGGACAAGTGGAACCAGGTGCAGGTTGCTCAGGGGAAATTCCGTCGGCGTATAAGAAAAAAAACTCTTCACTGTGAGAACAAGTCATCACTGGAATAGGTTTCCCAGGGTGGTGGTGGAGTCACCCTTGCTAGAAATAGCTAAGACTGTTCGACATTGTCTTGGGTAACCGAACTTAAGGCCTTGCATTCAATAGAAGATGAGACCATATGTTCCCAGAGGTCTTCTCCAATCTTGATTTGAGTAGAGGATTTTGAGTACAGGACATGTGAATCTCAGTGGGTAGAAGATACCTACTGTCAGTCCAGCCTACTAGGTTGTGAATGACTGACTTGGAGAATACACAAAAAGTAGGAGGAATGACTTTTATTTGAAAAATATATAGGAAATAGGTAGTGTATTGGTATATTTAGTTGTCAAAGTGAAGAGCATTTTTTTTCTGATAGTGTATGGGTGTAGTTTTTTTGTTTTCCTTTTGTTTGTTCTTTTAATCTTGGCTTCCCTGCTTACTTTGCATGGCAATGCCAAACTGTATTCAACACTGGAATTTAAAATAATGGATCATACATGCGAAATTAATTAGCAAATCGTGAAGTCCTTGTTCTAGTTAGTGAATATTTCAGAGGAACTCAATTAAGATTCTTAAGTGTAGGACTAGTTTATCAAAAATAGAAGAGTAAGAATGTGAAAAAACCTCTCAGCTGTGGAGTGCTTCTGTACAATAAAGGCTCTTTGACTGAGCAGAGCAATGTACAATAATTAGATGTGCCACATCAGCCGTTAGAGAATTGTAAAACCCTTGCAAATAATTTGTTGGCAGGCCCGCTGCTTCCAGCTCCTCCATGTTTTGGACCTGAATGTCCATATGGGAGAGTGTAATGCATTTTCATCCTAAACTGGTGGCATTTTGAGCTCATGTTGCGTAACACTTTGGATGTTGGCACTGGGACATGCTATTTTGAAGGTAAGGGAATGTGCTAAAAATGCACCAGTGATAATACCAGCATGGTAGGAAATAGTTCAAGGTCTTAATTCCCTATTCAAGCACTTTGAGACACTTTAAGCACCTCACTAGCGACATGGATTGCAATACTCCTGACTGCTCTGCAGCTCCCAGAGTCATGTCTACATGAAGATATGGATCAGAGTGACCAGCGCTTTGCTTGCCTGAGTTTTACGATACCTGAGCAACTGAGAAGTATTTTGTTGGATGTTATCTTGTCTGCAGAATAAATCAGTGGAGTTGGGGGAAAACTTGTGAGAAATTCTGTTTGCAGTCCAGAAAACCTCCCAGACATGTAATGAACTATTGCAGTTAATGAATGAATAACAGGATATTACTTAATTTTCAACAGCAGAAAACTTAGTGTTTTGTTTCTAGTTGTTTTGAGATGAGTCCTCTTGCAGGTGGGGTGTAGTAACTGTACCTTTTTCTGAATGAATCACAGGACTTTAGTGCTTTGCAAGAACACATGGCCTTACCTCCATGTCTCTGATTCTTTCTTACAGCTCCACGTGAGTGGTACTTTCCAGGTCTGCTCTAACTCCCGGAAGGATGCATGTACATTTTTTTGGAAGTCCCTCTTTGGTATCTCTGGGCTGTAGACCATAATAAAAGGAATGTATCAGTTGGTTTCCTAAAAATATCCATAATCTGCTTGTCTTTTTAAATTATTGTTATTGTTATGTGTATTTCATTGATTTATCCAGCATTTGGTCCTTTAAACTTGACAGTGTGATGAATTGGTCTAAGGAACTGTGTGGAGTGTGTGCTGCTCTCCTGTCCTTTCCCAGTACGTATTCTTTTAAGTTTCATGCCCAGTCTTCAGGTGCTTTTTTCGTAAGAATCTGTTTGAATTAATTTATGCCTGAGGAACCCATATTTTTGTACACGAATCATCCATAATAGTATTTTATCATTTGCTCTTTGAGTATTCAACAAGTTTGTTATGTTGAGTGAAATAGCCAAGTCCTGGAGGATGAGCTCTTGGAGACCAAAAGCTAGTTTCTGGGATGTGTTTTAGAAATCTAAATTGCAATCCTGGTCTGAAGGAGGCCTTTTACCAACGCGCTGAGTGGGGTCTCCAGTAATCCAGGCAGTAGTGCTTTGTTGCAGGTGTCGCTGGACAATCCGGTGTAACAGACCGGTATTTTCCATGGGTTGGACGTAGCGCGGCGTTTCCAGCGTGCGCAGATCGACGGCTGTGCGCAGCAGGGCTGTTGCAAAGCCGTTCGCTTTTAGCACAGGGCTGGAGCTGGCTTGTGGCAGTAGCAGGCCCATCATTACGTTGCTTTTCTGGAGATAAAGAAGTAGATAGCATTAAAGAATTGTTTTAGTTTGTTACTCAGCTGAAGTCGTGAGCCTGGTGATTTGCTGTCCTGCAAAAGCCACATGCTGATTTGTGCCTGGGTGGAGGTTGTGCAGGAGTCTGCCAAGTCAGGCAGCGAGACTTTTAGCGCTGGGGATGGGAAGCGCGGAAACGGGAGGGATATTCCCACAGCTTCACCCTGGCACAGTCGGCTGCCGTGGACAATGGCCGCGGCTCCTCTTCCACGCTCGCTGAGTTACCCTGCAAATAGCAGAGGCCAGGACCGTGCGGACCACCAGCTACGTGAGGTGCGGGGCGCAGGGGGAGAGGGGTGGCCGGGACAACCGGCCAACAGCAGAATCGGTGCCACTGACAGCGTGGTCCTTGTGCTTGCTGCTGGGAAGAGCTCCTCCAGAGAACACGTCTTGTCAGGTCTCCCGGTGCCACGTGGCTTCACGCAGGGCTCTGTGATGATGCTGCTGTGAGTTTCTTGGGGCTCTGGGTGAAAGCAGCGTTTGGCCTACCGGTAATCTTCCCACTGGCTTTAAAGCCAAGCGCAGCTGGGCCTGGTCCACAGCTCCTCAGTCTGTGGCCGCCTGGGTGGACAGCAGCAGAATCTGGTGGGACAGTTGTTGACTCTGCCCTTCCAAGGCATTTGTGAGGAAATTGAGCTTAAAAGCTAGTTTTCATTGTCAGCTGGGGTCAAACAGCTTGAACAGTCAGTACATGCAGGTGCAGGTCAGCCCCTTGTCCTGTCATAATGAAATTATTTCCAGTAAGTAATTTTGAATTCTAATGACCAATGTCAATTGTAAAATCCATAAATGTGATGAAAATGTGCTTGTCCTGTCTGGTGTTCAGCTGTTCTCAGGCTGCTGGCCAGCGGTAAGTTTCTTGGCCTGTGCAGATCCATGAATATGGATCTGGGGAATAAAATTAAAGGAGAAACTATCTTTCAGCTGTTTGTAATATAACTTTATTTTTTAAAGCCCTTGCGGGTTATAAGCCTGCCCTCATAATCTACATACTTTGTGAAATTCCTGAAAAATGTCTAAGATTTGCTTTAGAAGCACCTTTTCAAAGGTCGTTCCTTCCCCATCCCCTTCTTTTTTTCCCCAGGAAACATGAAAATCTAGTAACTTCAGAGATCTTAGGGAGGGAACAATCCAGAAGGCGTATTTTGTAGCAAACTGTGGCCTTTTGAGTGCCCTGCACAAGTAGTGTTATTAGCTAATACATAATAGCTAGCGTGTGGTCTGCGGTAGTGCTTTTTGATGCTCCCAACGTGCACAAAATACACTTTTTTGTAAAGGTAAGAGAGGGCTTGACGTGGGCAGCTGCACTTCAGGAGATGTAGCTTTTCTTCTTGCCTCTGCCTCTCACTGTTTTCAAAACCACATGAATTCGCTGGAAATGGAGCTCTCCTTATGACTGCAGCTGTTAAAATGGAGGCAGTCCGTGTTTTTGTAAAGCGTCTTGGGATTCTGGTTAGGAGGAATTGGTGTGCTCACCGAGGTGATTTGTGAGAATTGGTTAGGAGCCACTTACTGAACTACACGCTGTTCGAAAACAGTTTCACTCAAATCAAAACATACCGAGTTCAACAGAAATGTCAGTGGGAAATTTTTGAGAAATGCATTGGCTTTCGTTTTCAGACTTTGTTTCAGAAACATCAAAACATTGCATTTCGTTTGCTTTCTTTGAACATACATTTTAATTTAGCAGGATGCTTAATATTTAATAGATTGTCTTTAGTACTGCATACTCAAAAAAAAAAAAAAGTACTATCATACTGAAATAATTTGGCATTAGCAAAATAAATGTGAATATTAATGTGAATTTTTCTGAGTTTCCATTCTGTGAGGAGCATTTACAACTAAAAGTGAGACTGGTTGGCAAAATACTGACATTTTGTTGAAGTTTACTGAATACTGGAGTTGACTGAATTCCATTTTCTAACTCTGCATTTGTGCAGTTGCTGCATCTGATCTCAGCACTTTTGATGCAATTTTTCCTTGTTGTTAAAAGTAGAAACATTTTGAGGAAAAGGGCATAAGAGAAACATGCAATGGCCTTCTGAAAATATTTACTTTATTGACCTTGAGGAATTTTCTGTCTGTCTTGTTTATTATGCTAAATTTTAGCATGGATTTTTCCTACTGTTTAAAAATAACAAGAGTAACCAATTTCTGCTGTAGTAGATTTGTCTACTCTTGTTTTACTCCTGGCTTTAAACTTATGAACAATTATACTAAAATATGCAACAAAAGCAACATAAAATAAATATGCATATGGCTTAGGTAATGGACTCTCAAATGTATTATTTACAGAGATTGTCCATGATGTTGTCTTGTTATATGGAAAAGGGTAAGAGCCAGGAAAAAATGTTTTTTCTTTAATATTTGCTTTTTCCAGTTTAACATGAAATATTTATTGTAACAGGCTTC
The DNA here is from genome assembly GCA_009806455.1 of Tetrax tetrax. NCBI lineage: Eukaryota > Metazoa > Chordata > Aves > Otidiformes > Otididae > Tetrax > Tetrax tetrax. The sequence continues at coordinate 223,393 of WHYT01017380.1, read as the reverse complement.
TTGCAAACATTCTGCCCCCAGAAGCCAAATTATATCAGCAGATACCCCATTGCCTTTTGTTAGTATCAGAGGGTAGAGTTAGGTATTGCGAACCAATATTGTGAACCCTGCTGCTCTGAAAATCAAGTTGCTCGGATGAAGTCTTCCAGTTTTTCATCAGTTGCTGGCAGCAGGAGCTGGGCCTGTGTGTGTGTGTTGCCCTGCAGAAGAGGACAGGCAGTACCAGTACACGATTTGGGTGCACCCGACCGTTCCTCCTGCGGGATTCCTTCTGGATGAAGGGTGATTTGTTTCCAGAGCCATTAGGATACGTTTTGTCATCTCTCCCAGTGGAAGATTGCCAAATTTCGCAGGCAGGCACATTGACACTTGAGGCGTAGGGTGTGCCCAGTGAACCCAGCAGTTGGGAAGCCTGGGACAGCCTGGACGTCGCAGGGGTGGTATGTGCCAGTAAATGTGGTGCACTCGGGATACATTGGGCTTTTTGTGCGTGTGCAGATCAGCCTAAGTAGGTCTGACGTTTCCCAAATGTGATGAGCTCCCGGCTCACGTGCTGTTGAGTAGGTGTGCACGTGCATAAGGTGTAGTGGATTGCTGGATGCCTGACTGGGACAGTTTCCTTGGCAGAAAAAGAGGTTGCATCTGGAGAAGCTACATGTATTGTAGCCTCTTCCCCCATGAACATGCCTGAAAATGGAGAAAGGATGAAGGAATAAAGAGATGCGCCAACTTTCCTTTCTTTTGGGCGCTTGATAGGTTTCAGTCAGAACTGTTTTGAACAGAGGAAGTCACAAAACAAAGGCTGGAAACTCAGGTCTCTGATCCCACAGACCGGAGACTAAAGGTTAGAGAGGGTTTAGGATTCACCCTTTCCTATGTTCCTCTCTTCCTTTCTTCGCATGGTGTTAGTTTCTAGGTACCCACCTGGTGGAAGACTTTGCCTGGCCCTTGTCCCCGGCTTTGCGTGTTGGCATTAAGAGTGTTTTCACATTGGGACAGCAATCTGCACCTGCATGAGTGATGGGGTTTCTGCGTACGTTTGCAGAGCTCCTAGGGCACTCATGAGGCTGTTCAAATAGTCACAGCAAATTCCTGGTTAGGTTGTGTCATGCCTTTTGGCTTCTTGCTTATGCCAAATTCACAGTTCTCTGACCAGGAACGCAAGAAATTGGCCTTATCAGCCCTGGGTGATGCTTGGAGCTTGCCTGGCACTTGTCTTGTCTGTCGTGCAGATGGATTTCAGATGTTGTAGTGAGTAGATCAGAGACAACTTGGCTTTCTGACCTTTGGTGGTTGCTGTATCCTACATTGTTTGCGTTACAGAGTTTTGGCAGACTTCTCCTTTTTGATGTTATTAATATTAAAAGAGAGTAATTCTTTATATTACAGAGGTGACCTTCTAGTCCGACTCTGACAGGCTTGACTGCGGGGCTCCGGGTGCCCTTGTGACGGAGGCAGTGCTGAGCCTTCCCATGGGAGCTGGACCAGGGCTGGACAGGGATTGTAGGCACCGCTGGAGTTTGGGATGGAGATGACACTGTGCTGTATAAACTGTGGTTATTGATGGGGAGCCTGGCTGGTTGAATCCCGTTGCGTGTAAACACTGCCTGAACTTCCAGACCAGCTTCAGATTTCGGGAGCATATGCCAACAGCGGGTTTTCCTTCCTTTCCAGCTTCCTTTATTGCTAAGCAAGTGGCATTAATGTCATCATAGAGTGCCCTGTTATCACAGCTGTTCACTGTTGGTTGTCGTTGTATGATATGAGAAGTCCCCAGAGACTGCATGATGCATTTTTATCTGCAGGGGTCTCCTTGTAAAACTGGGAGCATGATCAGAAACGGGGAAGCTGCTGCTTCTGCCCTTTTCCCCGCCCCGGGGCAGGCTGCTGGCTGTGCGGGTCTCTGGGTGTGTTTCCAGGAGCTGGTTGTGATCTGATAAACCGCGTCTGGCTGGCGTCCTGGCTGCCGAGGAGGGGACATCCCTGTTTGTGCACTGGCACTGGCCTAAGGAGCTTTTATGAGTGAGCAGTGTTTGAAATACGTGAGGCGATGCAGAGGGCTTTGCGTCTTTTTTTTTTTTTAATTTTTATTTTTTTAACCCACCCCCCTGCCCTTGTGTTTGCCATACTGTGCGTAGCTGTTTGTTTCTGCGGGTGTGCTTCTGAGGTTTAGCATTTCTGACCCGCACCGGGTTGCACGGATGCTGGCGTTGTGACGTAATGGGGTGTGTGCCTGGAGCTGGTGATGAAGCAGAACAACAGCTCTCTTGAGGTTTGGCAGCAAATAAGCTGCTTGTGTTGTTATTCTTGACCCCGCTCACCCCCCCCCCC